>JARFIW010000821.1:1562500-2162500 GCA_036346225.1 Platerodrilus igneus | reverse complement strand
CAAGTTGACAAGTAGGTGGGTTGTCGACCAGCTGCAGTGGCGACGGAGTGGGTCCTAAAAGTGCTATAGACCAACAAAAAATAAAATAAAGAGAGCGCCAGGTAAATTTGCCTCCAGGCAACCACCTAAGTACCTCGCACTACCAAAAATACCAAATAAGTACGAGTACCTATATGCCGAGATATTGTTACTAAAATAATGCCTTGTCATAAACTATTAAATTATTAAATGATGCTAGTACGTCAGGTAAAAATAAATTTATATTGGAGACAGTTTCTGTTCTTAATTTAAACAATCTTTGAGAACATTCAGTTAATCATAAACAATGTACGTTCAGTACGACAAAATAATAAAACAAAATAACATGGTTAATGCGCACGGATGGTTTATATTATGGACGTCGCTTGAGCTCAGGCGCACGCACGATTTATATTCAAAAATGGTGTCGTCGCACGACAAGTCAAAAGAATAGACAATTATATCAACTACGCGTAAATTAAATAATCGCATTAACTGTTATTTAACATGTAAGATTTGAAATAGTTGAATTAATTATTTATCATTTTAAGACGAATAAATCGTCAAATAAAAAGATATTAAAAGCTTGCGTGTTCCTAGGATCCAAATACGTCTTCCGCTTTCAATGTGAAGCCAGGTCTAACAGCTGCTCTAACTTTTACCAAATGCGCTACCATGAACTACGGTCCAGAATTTAAAATTCCAGATTAACCACAAAAAAAACCCTACAGTAAGGGGTTTTTCCGTCCAACAATGATCTTCAATAATCTTCGCCTTTCCAAAAGATCAATATGACGAAATTACACAAGTGGGTTAACAACAGTAAAATGAAGAATTTATCCCTCATAAGAGGTGGAAACTAGTGAAGTCAATAAAATCAAAATTTAGGCAAATCTACAACACTTAACGTTTCATAATTGCACTACGAAATAAATTCCCATAAGGATGATATTATTCGAAGCGCTCGACTTCAATCTGCTGTTAGCCTTATGTTACCATATCTCCAACTAACAAAACTTGAAAATATTAAAGAAAATTTCCTAGCATCTCGCGGGAAAACAATGGAACTACTTATACCACGGTTCTTAATAAGAACAAGTCTTTATTTCTACAAATTTATAATTGCGGCATCTACACACCTGAGGCCTGCACAAGTATCCTGTTATTATATCCAAATTTGTTTACATTTTTACTAGGGTACAATTATACATCTATTAAAAGGTTAATGTTTATTATTCTTTAAGAAATTATTTATATACATTTACTACGTGAAAAACGTTACATTAAGTTACAGAAATAAATAATTGTTTAAAAGTGGTAGTTATTTGTGCAATCCAAAAAGTGACACGTTACATAATGAAGATTACTTCAATTTATTAGTAGTATTTGGGAAAAGTAACAAGGTAATTAAAACAGCTTGCGAAACCATTCATTTAAACCAAAACCCACACACGACACGCTGATGCGGCTCATCAATAATTGTAAAACCCACGGACAGTTTGTTGGAAATCCTAAAAGAATTAACCCTATCGTAGACAAAGAAGATAATGAAGTTACAGTATTGGAATACTTCAGAGCATATCCTGAAAATTCCTTAATATGTGCGAAAAGAGATTTAGGAATAT
Organism: Platerodrilus igneus; assembly: GCA_036346225.1. Taxonomy (NCBI): domain Eukaryota; kingdom Metazoa; phylum Arthropoda; class Insecta; order Coleoptera; family Lycidae; genus Platerodrilus; species Platerodrilus igneus. The sequence goes on along the minus strand of JARFIW010000821.1, from coordinate 2,160,857 downwards.
CTCAGGGAAGTATGCACAGAATTATAAAAAACGTACGTTCCATCGAATTACTACACAACTTGAGGGCTGATGACAATCAAAGAAAAATTGATTTTTGTGAATTTATCTTTTAGAACTCGGGAAGATGAGAATTTTTACAAAATATAATTTGGACGAACGGGGCGAAATTTAAGAAGAATGGAATGTTTAACCAACGTAACTCTCATACTGGAAAGATACTAATACTCACATATTTCCTGAAAGACAGTTTTAGGGTTAGTGGAGTTTTAATGTTTTTGCTGAAATAAAAAGTGACGGTATGCTAGCGGTACATATTTACAATAAAAATTTGAAAGGTAAGTTTATATTGAAAATAGAAGGGAAATATTGTTTAAAATTTTGGTTTATTTCAAGAGAGAGATATCTCAAAATTTTACCAAATTATTTACATCCGTTAAATTTGAATCGGAATCAGCTATGGTATAACTACATTTGATTTTCCAATGTTCTACCCGACGGTACTACATTGGCCAGGACGCGAGTTTTTTTACCTGGAAATTTTAAATTTTGCTGAACCCTTGCTGTTCCAAGCAAGGTAGGTATCTTTAACGTGCGTGACAACACTCACACACGGGGCCTCCATTTTACCTCTTATCAGAACGACGGCGTATTTTTGTGAAAAATGTTCGCCTAACATTTTTCAAGCGAATCGTGTCGGGATTTGAACCCGAGACCTTGGGTATAGTAGTCCCTGCATACCAACTACCCCACGTAGCCTCCAGCTGCGGAATCAACACGACGGAGCTCCAACTCATAGTAGTGTGCTTGTAAATAACTTTCTTCAAAATACCTTTGAATACGTTCAATAGCAAACAATGTACCCTATAAATGGCCTCCCCGCTCGCTCGATATCATTCCCTTATATTTCTTTCTTTGGGGTCGTACAAAAGATATCGTGTATATTTACCAATCGCAACAAAACAATATTGCCAGGATTGAGTCCGTAATGCAATTCTATCACTTTTTCCGCAAGAAATTGGGAAGGTGGATTTTTAAAAAGAATTTATAAATGTTTTGAAATTGAGGGCAACCAGTTCGAACATTTGCTGTAGTTGGATTAATTTTATTTTTTTTTTGTTTTTCCCTGTTTTTTCTTGTTATATTGCTAAGGTTTGCTTAATTATCCCCATAATGCTGTTATTTGTTATTAATTACGAAAATCATGAAATGTGCATCCCTAGACGTGTAGCGTCGGGAATAGCAAACTCGTTTGTTTGTGGTGTATTAAACCTCAATTGTGTCTAGAGTTTTTGTTTTTCTTCAAACCAAAGCCAACTAATAATTTAAAATTTTCTCATAACTGCTGTTATTGTGGGTGGAATTGATAAGAAAAAAATATTTTTGCGTATATCTTTTTGAAAAACTTATATAACAAAGCATAAAATAAACCATCAAGCAAGGAAGATTAATTTGGACATTTACACTAAATGTAGCGAACTAAATTTCGTAAATACAAGATTCGTAGACCAAAAAGGTCGTGAACAATTTCCTACTATTTCGGGGTGATTTTGTTCACAACCGTTTTATCCCATAAGATTCAAGGAGATAAGTATTTAAATGATCAATCTCACCCGCACTGTTCTGATACAATTACTTTTCAAGTTATATCAAATTATATTTGTGGGGGTGGGATTGTTCAGTAGGAGTGAGATTGATCAGGCGCTTCTATTGAGAGAATGTTCTATTTAATAACAGAAATACTGTAAAATATAGCAATAAACTTTTTATTTACTTTAAAAACTTTATTAAAAACACAAAACCAAAACTTAAAACAACTTTATCTAGAAAAATAATAATTTTAAGCCAGGAAGGCAAATGTCTATTTCATTTCAAAGACATCAATCACGTTTTGAAATAAATAGTGAACAGAACCATCTAAGTCGATTACTTTGGGATCTGGCAAAAAAGTTACTATATCCGATATCCACCGCAAATTCGTCACCTGTTTCAATTGTAAATACTTTCTTCTTTTTATGCACTAAATTCAGACCTAATAGTTCGATCTCGAGTTGCTTATCATTTTCGTTTTTTACGCTTTGTCTACAGCTGCATACCGATATACAGTTTATTTCTAGATCTTCCATAAACTTTAACTAAAAGGAATTCTCAAGTTGTTATAGTATCATCTTCAGGTTCAAAGTATTCGGTTTCGGTTTGTTCATCATTTTCTTCTTCGACAGGACTCATTTATATCTGAATAACTAGACTCTGACGTTACCTGATTAACACTTTTGCCTGGTGTTACAGATAATCTTTGTCTTTTAGTATTCCATCTAGATGGACCGGCTGTAAAAACGTTGTTGCTTAAGGTAATCTACTAAAGCAGTGTTCACAGCATTGCCAACTTCAGTGGGAGTATCTTCATCTGAAATTTTCTGCAGAACTCGTTCAGGATCAAGGGCACAATTCCTGTAGCTTGGAATGAACTTACTAAATCATTCTTTATAACATTTTTGGACTTGTTCATTTCAGTTAGCGACAAAGCTAAAAGATGGGGAAAATCTCTTTTTGACAATGGACGTCTCTTGTGGATGTATTTTCTTCTAACTTGTTGACACTGATTTCCACGCAATTTTAAAAGGCCAAAAGAACCCAACGTCCATTGGTTGAGTTAGGTGAGTTGGGTTCTTTAGCAAACAAAGAAAACTAATGTCATTTTTTTGACATTTCCTATAAACGCTTTCCTTGAAGTGAGATAACAGGTTATCGCCAATTAACACTTTTCGACCAGGTGAACGCTTAGCATGGGTTAAAAGCTTGACTCGAACCAGTCCGAAAATGTCTGAGCATCTATCAAGCCATGATGTGTCTTATTATACCGAGAGCAAGCACTACAGCATCTTTTGTTGCAGTAAGACTCACCTGTTGGGTTCAATTCAATCCACTGTTGCCACATTTTCTCTGATTTATATAATACATACGGTGGTTATAAAATACTAGAAGCGAAACTACATGTCATTTTGGAAACGGCTGTTTTGGCAACATTACATACTATTTCCTAATATTTTGTACCACGACGAAGCAACATCTTTTGCTTGCCAGGATTATCTTGTAAATCTATTTCGTCATAATTGAATAGATTCGAAGCCAAAACGTTTTTCAGTGTCTCTGTCAAATGGTAAAAATAATTAACCATAATTCCTCTTGAGACATTTGCACGATTTCTCTTTATATTACTGAAAACTTTTTGGCTTATTGTATTATTATACTCTCCAGCAACAAGAAAATCCAATCCACACCTGGCATATTTGATTTGAACTTTATAATAGACCGTGGCTGTCTAAGTAACTTTTGCTAAGTATCGTAAATTAATATTTGTTAAAGGAAAGCCTCTTAATAAACGCAGTCCTTTTTTGTAAAAACTGTTAGACCGCCGGTTTTCCTTATTCGTAGACCATGGTATTTATTTCTCCTGGTTGAACTTGGCCCTCTCAAGGCGTGTCTTATAATCAGCATTGACCTTTTGGTTTTTACTGTCTTGTCTGTATCGTTTTTAATCGTTAGTGTGTTTTAGGTGTTTGTTTTCCCACCTAGTCGTCTGAGTCTTGTGTTGTCTTTTAGTGGTTTATTTTGCCAACTAGTTGACGGTCTGTTGTATTGTTGTTTGATATTATGTTACACATCAAGTAGTCGGCGTGGGCGTTTTCTGTATGTTTCTTGTTTGCCTTCTAGCTGTGTAGCGTTCCGTATTGATTGGTGTTGTGAGTCGTTTATTGTTTGAAACGTTTTAATGGCGTTTGTTTTGCAGTATTCGTATAATGTTGGAATGTTTAAGTCGTTTCTGATTGTGTCGTTTCTGACGAACCACCATACGCCTGCAATCAATCGGAGGATGGTGTTTTGAAATGCCTCTAGGCGTCGTTCGTTTGTCTAAGACAGGTATGTCAGCCATGCTTGTGAGCCGTAGGTCATGATCGGTCTGACGTGAGTTTTGTATATTCTGGTCCGTGTTTCTGTAGGCAGTTTGTTGTTGAAGGTCAGCATCGGATGTATGTAGCCTCTGATTTTTTTACTTTCTGAAGTGTCTCATCTAGGTGTTTTCGAAGGAAGAGGTGTCTGTCAAATGTGATTCCTAGGTATTGGATGCTGTTCCTCCACGAGAGCTGTTGCCCTTCAAACGCTGGCGGAGGGTGTCGATGTAATTTGTGTCGTGAGAATAATATGGCTTCTACTTTGTCCACATCTATTTTGACTTTCCATCTTCCTAACCAGTCGGGTAGGGTGTCCAATTGACGTTGTAGTCTTTGTGTAGCTAGTCTGGGGTGATGTGCAGTAGTTATTTATTTCTTAAAATACCGAATGGGATTTTATATTGAGAAGATGCTCGTCGAATGGACAATCTCTTCTCGGTTATTTTTTTACGGACCTGTTCAACAGTGAACTGAGGGCAGTCTATATGTGAACATGCTCCTAACTTTCTTTTTTATTTCCACGTTATAATTAAAGCCTGAACCGAGATTTTTATTTTAGTACCTAATAAATTAAGTTACGATTAGGAGAATGAAAATGGTACGAGTTCTATAAGTGGGGCGAGATTGATCAAGATTAGCTCAACAATCTAATTTCATATACATGAGCAATCTCACCCCACGCTTTTGAATTGTAAAATATTATGAAGAGAGTTGTACTATGCGTCTACGTGCATGAAGACGGTCGTCACAAATGATGACCTCAACTGCAAATTTTCCTAAAATGTTAAATAGTATATAGTTTTATACTTACCAGACAAAGTTTTAAAGGTTTAATTTCACCACAAAAAATGGCACCGATATAAATTGGAGTTTTTGTTAACAGATGCGATTTTTTTGTACTTACGCTTCATACACTTTCCTCGCTGGACTCTACACTATTAATCGTGGTAGAAGAGGTTGCGCCTTGATGTGTAGGTTTGGCGATAAATTCAAATTTGTAGTAGCCAGATTTAGTAATCAATCTTGTCTCTTTAGATCAATCTCACCCCCGATAACGGTACGTAAAATTCCGTATTTTTAAGTTTCTAGAGAAACCATTCATTTTAAATATAGAGACGTTATCACAAAACCCTGTTACTTTTCTGCGCAGAATCCAATAATGAAGGGAAAAGTGGAAGTTACCATTCGAAAAAAAATTAAGTTTCCGAACTTTTGCGATAGTGATATATGGCACCAATTTCCGAGCACCCTATATAATTTTTTTCGAAGAGTTTTCAAAGATTTCGAGAGCTACATGTCCTATTTGTAAAAAATCTTAAAAATATTTGACCTGACACGCTTGGATGTCAAAAAAGTAAATTTTTATGTGGAGGAATAAATCTACCAATAACAATGAAAAAACTGAAATAACTCAAAAATGACGCACTTTAGGCATATGATGTCTTTATAAAGTTACATTCTAATTTAGTGTAGATTCCAAAAATTCAATAAAGGTTCAAGTAATCCATTTAAAATAACGGAGTTGGGGTCCATTTTCGGTATAATCAAAAGTAGCAGAAAATTGAAAATATTTTGGCCTTAACGAGGCTTTTGGAAAGTCCAACATAAAAATTTTTAGAAAACTGGTTCTAGTAGCTTACCATATACATATCGGCTCAGGTCGGCGTGATAGACCTTGTACATCGTTCGCTTTCTTAAAACTTATTATAAAGCGAAGGATTTTGGAGAGCAAAAGAAATGGTGCGTTAAAACGAAGGAGGTAACTCAAAACCTAAGATCATGAATCGCATATTAAATTAAAAATTCTGTGACAGAGATGGGAAATCCTTAGATTAAATAGTTAATTCTTTTGTAAAAAAGAATGAGCAACTCAGATCTAAATGGTTTAGTGGAATTTAATGTTAAAAATAGGATTTGGAGCAAACTAAAGGTCTTGACTTGTTAATAAAAAATTCGTTTTACTTAAGAACTGCAATGTTGCTATTAACTATTTTATAAATTAACGAGAGTGCTGAAACGTCAACGAATTAGTAAATGCCGTTCGCAACTTAATTTTGTCCATAATTAAGTTTTTGGAGCCTATTTATAGTACTATAAGAAATCGTATATGATTATTAAATGACCGGATATTTTCAAAAGTAAAACGCAAATTGAATAAAAACAAAGTATTTTTGTATTCTATAACGAAAATTAAAATTCAGGAGGGTTATGCGTTATACGGAAGTACTTATAATATAATTATTTATAGAAATGAAATTCACATCGCTTTCTTCCTTTTTTGCAAAATAAGACCATTAAATTTAAAACAAATAAAAATAAATTAAGCATTCTATCAGTACATCAACAATGTCTATACATTATACAAAGAGTAGAGACACAACTAATACTGTATGCAACACTTAAAAATTCTCTAGATTTTTAAACACCGATTAAGGCGGAAGCTAATTCATATTCCTCCTACCAACACATACTTCTTTAATCATCATCAGGTCTTCAATCCTGGAACTGGTTAGACGCGTACCCTTATTGTTTCCTAGTCTGAACTAACCTTCTTTAATATAAAATGTTAAAACAAATTTTGTTAACAAGCAACGTACGGAATATAAAATTTAAATATTGCAATGCATTTAGAGGTAGAGAAAACATAGAACCTGTATAAAGAAGTTTATCTCACCTTGTGAGAAAATATTAAAACTTTATTTAAGCACAGGAATAATTCAGTATTTAGTTAAAGAAGTAAGTATTTTGGTTTTGACATTCACGTTATTTTTTTTTTTCTTAAAATGAAAACCTTCCGTACAAGTGCGCAGAGGTGTAAACTTTCAAAATTTTAGTCAGGTCCTCACCAGCTGCAGTCTGCCAGTGAGATTCCCGAACAAGATTGTTCCTTTAGTAGTGCTCAGATTTTATTGTGATCTTTTAAAATTGTTCCGTCTGTAAATGATTTAATTTTTATATTTTTTGTGACACCATATCTAAAAACATGTAATAAGCTTTTGGACTATCAAAAGTATGGTGAGCTTTTGCCTTGTCGCCTAGACTTTTGGAAATTTTCTTGCACCTCTTAAAACGGAATCTTCTACATCTAGTTCATGAATTTCTATTTCAACATCTTTCCAAAACTTGTCATAACCATTTTCCCTTATCAGTTTTAACGAATCCTTCAAATATTCAGTCTAGCTTTTTAACTTCTGTGAAATATAACGCCTTTTCTTAAAGTTTGGCATTTTGAACTTCAATTTTAAGAGACAATCTTAACAGCACACCTCTAATAATTTGCAAAGCGTTTCCGAATTTCTAAAAAACAGTGTGTATAAACCGAAAGCATTCTCTTTAACATTTAAGTTATTGCCGACAGTTCAGAAACATATGACCATCTTTTCATGTATACTGAGATCTAACGTTTCATTAGCTAAAATTGAAAATATTTTTGTTCTATTACAAACCCGCGTAATTAATGTTGAGTATTGATACTGAATAATGACAAAATTTTATTCACTACATCGTGGGACATCCATTTATACTGCGATCTAGTTAAGCATAACTTTAGTTGCTGAAAATCATTGACCCTTAACCTAACAAGTTGTTAGAAATTTGAATTTTCATCTGTGTGTCCCCGCAACGGCATTTCTGGACTGCTAGGTATCTAATTGTTAAAAATTTGTTTTTAAGCAAATTCTAGAATCGTTCATATATTTTATTTTGGATTTTGACACAAACCATTGTTTACTGGTACTTTTTTCTAAAGATTTTCATACTAAGACAGCAACTCTATCAAAGTCTGATTTCTCATGTGCTTTGAATCGCTCTAAAGATTTATTCAATATGCAAACAGTCTACAACAAAATCTTTCATATTTCTTTAGTCATTTGCACTGTTGGGCGAGACATTTATCTCTACAGCGTGTCTCACAAACAGAACATAATGCTTTTTCTTACAGGTTATCATAATTTAACGAAGAATAAATTTCTATCCATCTACCTTGCAATGTTTTACCAGAACGAGTCGGAATCCGGGTAACTATTGTTGCTGATATTAATGGAGATGAAGGGATCCCTGATTGGCGTTTTGTTTGTTGCTGTAAGAACTAGAACCAGAAGTTTGGTTGACGTTGTTTATAGCACCATTTACAGATTTAATCCCTATTTCATCACCTCATATTCCTACCCTTTTTAAGAAAAATAACAATAGCTGTGTCTGTGCGACAACTCGAACCCGAATACAGTGAGTGACTTTGCAGACTGCAGTGTTACAAGACTTGTCTATAATTGCGTGTAGAACTCGTGCTGTGCTATCGAAGAAGGTGTACAAAGTAAGTGTTTATATATTTGTTCGTATATGATATATTCCTTTGTCCCAAACATTGATCCTACGCCAGATAATTATTACCTTTAATTAGTTCCTATATCCCAAATGCTTTAAGGTTTGAGGTGGATGGTCCTTTAATTAATTTGTTTTATACAGTCGTTAAATGGGAAATTCGTTTGCAGTTGCTATACACACTGTGTTGAAAGCATTTTGTTAAATTCCTATGTTCATTCAATACTTACTTTAGTTAAAAATTCTTTACGGAATTTATGCTTGAAATAAAACAATTTTCTGCATTTTAAGCTTACAAGAATTTGTTCAAAATACAGGTGTAAAATAAGGCTTAAAGCTTTTAGCATTTGACCAGCACATGCAGCTTTAAATAGACACAAAGTTACTTAACCCTTGTTCATATTTGTTTAAATGCAGATGGTAGACCCGTTTCTTGCTAAATAGTCTAGATGAGAAGTTAAAGCAACTCGTTAGATATCTGCCTGTTAGCAACGAAAATTATTCTATAGCTCTAAAAATTGTCATTGACAGATACGAAAATAAAAGGTTCCTCTTAACTACGCATTTAAATTGTACGGAAAAGACTTCAAGAATTAATTCTCTTACTTTAGACAGCTTGCGGTCTTTATTAAATTTGTTTGTAGAAAATACAGGTGCGTTGGAAAGTTTTAAAAACGTGGACCTTTTTGATCCTGTTGTCTTCAATTCGTTGTTGCACAAATTGCGTCGATACTACCAGGAGCTTTAAAATGTACAACAAATAGCAAATTCCCACTTTTCACCAATTGAAATCCTTTTAGAACAAACTTGTAAGGCATTGGAAATAAATGACTGAATGCGCAATCAAAGAGAGGCGAAAACTAGTAAAAGTGATCCAGCTTCTTCTAGTTCTACTAAGCAAGCAACTTGTGCTTCACTCGTTTCAACAATTGCACAAAAAAAAGTGCTCGTTGTGTAATGATACACACACAGTTCGTAAGTGTAAGGAATTCCTGAGTAGATCCACGTAAAAGAAGTTCGATGCTGTCAAAAAAAAATAAAGTGTGTAGAGTCATTTATTTAGTTTACATCAGTTGAAAAATTGTAAATCCCAATTATGGTTGCAACACAACATCATATCTTATTGCATTTTGATCATGAAAATACTTCTTATACCACATCCGACAGTGCAAAAATTGTTGATCAGAAACAAGTCACTGCAATTTCTTCTGCAAGGAATCTTGTTCATGAAGTCAGTACAATATTTTCTCGTTCGGTTGAAAATACTACAACTTTGCTAGCTACTGTTGAAGTATCAATTGTTGATGGTTTTGGAAACTTGCATTCGGGAGGAGCACTGTTAGACATGGAGGTATGTCCAATTTTATAACTGAATAATGTCATCAGATGCTTTTTTTACAAAAAAAGAAAATCTAACAAACGTTCAAAGTTTAGCATTAAGTTCTTCAACAATCAGTGATAGTATGACTTGTTATATTAAACCTCGTATTTTTACCGAAAGTGAATAAATTACAAATTGGAATTTTTCGTTTTATCTGAAATATGTGGTAAATTGTTGACCACGCCTTTGTCTAAACGGCAGTGGAATCATATCAATGAGCTAGATTTAGCGAATTCAAATTTCTGTTTATCTGCGAAAATTTATTCGTTGTTTCAGAAATCTTTGAACAAATCTTGCATCGGGTAAAAGAGCAAGCCAATTACCTTTCGTACCAAATTTGGTTGAATCATCACCGGAAGAGTTGAATGTTTGGAAGTTATTTCCACTTCGTTGTGTGTTTGTGTAGAGCCAACAAATGATACGCTTACGCGCTTTATGCGAGTTGGAAAGCATTTCTACGCAAGTGCAGGAAAATGCCAAAAATCATTATGTTAGGAAACCTTTGTGGAAACTTATTCTAGAGACGGATCTGGAAAATGTGTGATTTCATTGCCTTTTAATAGGCCATAGTCAATCTTCAGCGATTCTCGGTCAATCGCATTACGTCGTTTCTTACTACTGGAAAAGCGGTTACAAAATGACTCAAATTGCGATTGTCTTATAAACTTTTTAAGCAAGATAACATAAATAATGGTTATATAAGTCCTATGCCACGCTCTTCCACAAATGGTGCTTCTGTTTATTACATTCCCCAACATTCAATAATCAAACCTGAAAGTACAACTACCAAATTAAGAGTCGTTTTCGACGCTAGTGCCAAAGCTTCAGACGGTATTTCGCTAAATGACACTTTGCTTCAGGAAGATCCTTACAAAAGGAGATTTATTAACTTTTATTACAGTTTAGATTTCATAATATTGTATTAACCGCGAATATCAAGCATATGTGTTGAAAGATCAACGTAGTATCAAATCACTGTGACCATCAACCGATTGTATGGCAATTTGATCCATCTGATCCTATTGTCGACTATCGTTTAAATACTGTCACATATGATGTATAATCGACACCATTTCTTACTCTCTCACAATTTAAGAACTAGGTAGTTTGAAATCTTCACGTTATCCGCGAGCATAAACTATTCTTTTATCAAATACGTATGTGGATAACCTCATCACCGGTTGTAACATCATTGCAAATGCAAATTTATTAGTACAACAGTTAGATAAATCATGCAAATCTGGTGGGTTTGATCTTCGAAAATGGAATACCAACTCTACCGTTACTTTATCAAATATGCCAATTTTGCAGGTCAAATAATCTTCTATTACGTTTAGCGATGCACAAGCTCCAATAGTGTAAGTTGTGGTGCTTAAATTGTGTCCTCGTTCAGACAATTTTTCGAATGATATACAAATCAGTGATGAACCATGCGCAAAAAGGTACATTCTAGCTACATTCGCTAGAATCTTCAATTGTTTAGGGTTATCTACCCCGGTTATATTCTCCGCAAATCATTTTATTCAGTTGTTAAAGATTTTGGGGATTAATTGGAATGCTTGACCTCCAGACAGCCTTATTTGTGAATGGAAAAAATATCCATCCAAACTTTTTATTTTGTCAAGTTTACGAATTCCTCATCAAGTAATTGGCAGTAAGATAAAACCACTTGATTTGCACGTTTTTTGTGACACATTAAAAGCAGACTGGGTTTCTGTTGTGTATTTTCGTTATGTTGATAAAAACAACATTTTTGTTAAGTTTGCTTGTGCCAAAAGTAAAGAAGTTTTCGATACCTCGTTTAGAATTATGTGCAGCAGGTTTGCTTGCACATCTTGTTGAGTTTGTAAAAAAGAACAGTTCATAACTTAGAGATTAACAACATTTTCGCATGGTCAGACACTACCATAACACTCGCTTGGATAAAATCGTCATCTAATAAATAAAAAACTTTCATCACCAATCGGATTGCAACAGTTCAAATTCGATTATCTCCTTCAAGTTAGAACCATGTAAGATCCAAAGACAACCCGGCAGATTGTGCCTCACGTAACCTAACTGCGTCAGAATTGAACGATCACCCGCTTTGGTAGGTCGGACCGTCATGATTAAAATTCCCTGTCGAAAGTTGATCACATCATCCTTTTCGTTGTGAATCCGAATTGGACAAGTCGTCTCAGGTCAAAACTGAAGCTAAAATTACTCTTGTTGTGTTATCTCCTCCGTCAAAGGTTTTTGATAGATTAGTACAAAAAGCTTCTGTTTTACAAAAAATTCTAAGAATCATCACGTACCGTCATCGTTTTGCCTTCCATCTAAAATTGTTGTCGAAAACATTAAAAATTCAACTGCATCAAAGAACACTTGCATTAGAATTACTGGTTAACCTTGTCCAGATACCAAATTTTTGGAAAATTTGGGTAAATCAAAAAAGAGAGATTTAGTATGTGACAACTTCGTCTTCTGAGCCCGTTTATCGATGGGAAGGGTCTCTTTATGGTGGGCGGTCGTTTGAAACATTCGGGAGTGTCGTAGCATGTTAAATATCTTCTACTATTGATTAAGTCACATTGTTTAGCTAATCTTATCGTTACCGATTGCAATATTCAAAACTTGCATTTCAGTAATCAAACTATTTATTCCTTGTTCCAGCAGCATTTTCAGATTTTGTCGGTTTGGCGAACCATAAAACAATGTTTGAGCATGTGTGTTCGCTGTTTTCAAACCAAAACTACTTCTTTAGTTCCTTGCATGGGAGATTTAACTCCTCCGCGAGCCACATCCGGAAAAGCTTCCTTACGTACAGTCGTCGATAATGTTGGTACTTTGTTTGTTACGATGGCTAAAATTCGAGGAGCAAAAACATTTAAGGCTTATCTGAGTTTGTATTGTTTGTTTTAGGACAAAAGCGGTGAATTTAGAATTAGTCTAGGATTTACCGACGGAAGCATTTTTTTACTGCATTTCGCAGGTTTATTTCTCGACGTGGCAGATGTGTCCATATGCATAGTGACTGTGGTACTAGTTTTGTGGATGTGACAGATAAAATTCGATAGCTCTTAAAACAGGTAGCAGAAACGAAAAACGTTGAGATGTGTTTTAACTCTTTTAAAATTGAGCTAGAAGAACAAGTGAAGGTTAACCTTAGACTGTTTTTCTTTTATGATCGTATATAAATAAAGCCAAAATGAACAAATTCACGATGCACTATAACGTTAAACTACTATTATACTAACTTAGAAATATTAAATGTTAAAAGTATTATAGGCGGATGGCATAGTATATTAATATTCCCAACCGCAAAAGCAAATATTGACGAAAATGGGATGTTGGGATATTTAATTAGAAGAATGCAGAGAAGTTCTAATGTAAGGAAATGAACGTAACAGTCATTGCTTCTAAATGAAATTTTTTTTGAAATATCTTTAATTTAATACTAGAACCGCAGCGCCGTTCATTTTAACGGTTTTTAATTTCTAAATGTTTATATATTGGTAATTACCGTGGTAATCAAGTTGAAATTTTAGGAATTCTTCTAAAAGTATATAGGCAATGTTTCAGTAAATTATCTTTATCTAACCGTAATGCTATATAAATTATTTCAATGTTCATATATAGAACCCCTATCACCGGTCATTATGACTGGTAGTTTAAATGTAATTACTTACTTGATAATTTTTATTTTAAAAAGTAGTCAAATTTCATTATCATTGTTAATGAAGTAAAACAGGCTATTAAATATAATGGCACTAATCAAAAAACATTTTGGCACAATACGATCAATTTTCTACATGAGAAATAAATTCTTGGATATTCTAAATATGGTAATTGACTTGATGTATTTCAATCGCAGAGCTAAACGGGTTTGAGTGAGATTTAAAGAAAGAGTTTATTAGCATTGTTACGTTCCATTTCGTATTTGAAAATTTACTACCTCCTTACTTTACAAATCATTTCATTTCTACTCATTTGAATTTACGGATTGCTACACTTCTACGATTTCAAGCCCGCTTAGTAAAACAGCCAACGTTGCTCGTCCTTAAATTCCTTAAATTCAGGAGTTCGCTTGTCTATATGCTTTCTGGTCCTCTTGTCTAGACATGTAATCTTTACTGATTATGAATTTCCTGAATGTTGCTAGTTTAATGGTAATTAGGTAAAGTCGCTGCGTTATTTTCGCAAGATAAACACCTGCTCAAATTAATTTCTATTGTCTATGGGATTTCCGTGATTATTTCTTCGAAAAACAACTTCATAACTAGATTGGTTGAACGAGCTTACTAGACATTTAGCGTTCGGTCCCGTTGGCTCTTCTCTGATAAATCTGGCAGTTGCAAATTCTTATGAAAAACGTGCTTTCTGTTTTTACGTAACTGGTAGGTAATTGCTGGGTGAGATCCCTTTAATAAAACTGTTAAATTTGTACTCAATACCCTTTGATTCTTAGAACAAAGGTTTGCTTCGTTGTATCATAGAAATTTACGTTATCGTTACAGCATATTTTGTCTGGCTACCATATTATATGTAGATTAAGTTAGGAAGAAATGGGTAACCATTGTAGCTACACATATCTTTTACGACCTGCGTGAAGGAATACAATATGATGATGACCGACAACTGTTTGCTTTCCTCCTGAACTCCTGAATGGCATGTAGTTTGCTTATATTCTAGGAAGGTTAATAGCAGCATTTTAAGCTATAAGATTTATTTAATAATTTATGGGTTTGATCTTTAATGCACTATTGTAAATATGTGTGTTTTGTGTACTTATGTTTCAGTAGTTCAATATAATAAGTAAGATTATGTAAGTTTCTACCGCTGTGTATATATGGTTAGCATTAATTACTTGCTGTGCTAATATGGATTATTGTTAATTACTGTGATTAAATCTACTTAGTTTGTTATCTTAAATTATGTGGCAATATTTAAAGGGGTGTATACTTGCATACTTTTTTTGTTGACAAACCACCCTACAACTGGCTTGTTACTAGATATAATTAGTATTTAAGAAAGAGTGGATGATACAGATGTTTGTCCTTAGAAGTTAATTTTGTTTTGATATCTAAATTCGTAGAAATTATTTATAAGAGTTATATTTTATGTGCGTTTTGTGTTTAATTATTGTTGCAGACACAGATATTCACAGAAAAATGTGAATTGATTAGTGTGTACTGTCGTTTCGTTCTTTAAACCCCCATCTCCGACTGTGTTTAGCGCGATATTCATTTTCTTGCTCTTTCTTTCCCATTTCTTTTGTTACCCAGTAATGCAGGTGAGCATTTCATTTTGGTTTTGTTCTTTTTTTACCGGTCCGCTCGTATTGCGGGTAACAATTTACAAGCTCCGAGTTTTTATTTTAAACTAAAGTGGTCGAATAAAGGTTTGTGTCTTGTACAAGCTCTAGAAAACAGTTAGATAACTCTCATTAAAGATTATATTTTAAAGGATTAGATGTTTTTATTGCAATTTTATACGCACGTAGTGCATATGGGGCTAGAAGTTTAGAAAACGATAGTTTGTGGAGCAGTACTTGGAGACCACGATTTTTCAAACAAACAATGGACAAACACTGATTCAGAGATATAACAAAATATTTGAGATTCGACATTAAATGTATACGAAGCTACCGAAATATGGAACAAGTTTATTAACAACTGCAAACTGTGCTACATACCAGGTGAAAATATTACAATTGATGAACAACTGTTTACTACCAAAGCAGGATGCCGATTTATTCAGCACATGGCTGAGCCAGAGAAATTTGAGATCAAACTTTCGTTAGATACACTACTGCGATGTGGAAGGCAACGGGAAACCAGAAATTACCTCCCAAATACACATCATACTTAAATTGTTATTAAACATGGTGACATTTCTCTGGGATAAAAAGTTCCGGACTTAAAATAATCCCCCATTCGGATCTCCAGGAAGGGACTACTTCGGGAATGTGATCCAAAAGTATAAAAAAGAGTCGTAAGCATTCTGCGAGTCGGAGCGTGGAATGTCAGAAGTATGAACCAAGTAGGTAAGCTAGAGAACTTGAAAATTGAAATGGATAGGTTAGCGTTAGACATAGTAGGAAGCGAAGTTCGGTGGCTTGAGGTGGGGGATTTTTGGGGCGGAGACTTTAGGGTAGTTCATACAGAATCAGAGGAAGGAAATTCGAGCGTGGGAATAGTTATGCGAAAAAAGATAGGACAACGTGTAGAAAACTACTTACAAAAGAAAGAAAAAGTACTCATGGTTAGATTAGAATCTAAAACGGTAAGTACAATAATAATACAAGGAAACATGTCCACCTCTAGATACAGTGAGGAAGAGGTAGAAGCGATCTACAAAGATATCGAAAACATACTAAGATACGTAAAAAACATGAAAATTTAATAATTACGGGAGATTTTAATGCAGTGGTAGGTGAGGGTAGGGAAAGAGCGGTAGTAGGTTTATTTAGTTTAGGCACGAGAAACGACAGGGAAAATAGGCTGGTAAAATTTTGCAACAAAAACAATTTAACAATCACAAACACTATTTGAACATAATGCTAGAAACGCTACACGTGAAGATGCCAGAAGATTTAGGAAGATACCAAATTGATTACATTGTGGTTAGACAACGCTTTAGGAATCAAGTAAAAGAGTGTAATGGCTATCCAGAAGCAGATACAGACACCGACTACAACATTGTAATTATGAAAGCCGCTCTTAAATTTAAAAATTAAAGAAAAAGGAACGGAAAAATACACTTTGACTTTGAGAAACTACAAGGTAAAGATATCCACGAAAAATTTGAAAAAAAATCAAATGAATTGTTGAAAGGTATCGGAAGAATTTCTGATACTAAGAAAAAAGAAACAAAATGGAGTAACATTAAATCCAGCATTCTGGGGTGTACACAAAAAAAAAGATAAAAAACCATGAATAACAAAGGATATCTTGAATTTAATAGAAAAAGATGAAAATACAAAAACAGACCAGACGAAGCTGGAAAACAGAGATACAAAACCATAAAATGGGAAATTATTTGCAATAGCAGGGAAGCTAAAAAGCAATGGATTGATGGAAAGTGCACAGAGGTACAAACTAAGATGGAAATAGGAAAGATAGACGAAGCATACAAACTAATTAGAATGAATTTTAGGGATATAAAATTGTATAGCAAAAAAATAAGGAGTGTGAAAGGAAACACTATTATAGAAAATGTAAAGAAAGTGGTTACATGGCAAAAATATATAAAGAATTTATATGCAGGAGAGGAACTAACAGCACTAGAACAGGAATCAAACATTGAAAACGATGACTTGGGATATCCTTTACATAGAAATTAGTTTAAATTAGCATTAAAATGCCTGAAAAATGGTAAAGCACCGGGTATAAGTAAGGTGCAAGCAGAAACTCTAAAAGCCGCTGGACAAGCAGTAACAGAACGTCTCTTCCAACTTGCAAGCTATATATATGATAACGGCGAGATACCCAAAGATTTCAAACGTAACATCATAGTCACTATACCAAAAAAAAAAGGCTCGGATGGATGTGATAATTTTCGAATAATAAGTTTGAGAGCACATGTGTCAAAAGAATTAAGTAGAATTGTAGAAAGACGGATGAAAAAACGGGCTGAACAAGTACAAGGAGAAAATCAATTTGACTTTAGGCGAAACAGGGAAACACGGGAGGCTATCTTAGGTCTGATAATGGAGAAGACAATATAAAAAGGAAAAAACGTGTGTATAAGGTTTGTACGAGTAGATCTGGAAAAAGCATTCGGCAATGTAAAATAGATAAAAGTGTTTGAAATACTCAAAAGGATTGGAATGAGTTTTAGGGATAGACGGATAGTCCGTAGCTTATACAAAGAGCAGACAGCTGTATTGGTATTAGAGCAGAAACGTAGGAAAGTAGGTATTAGGAAAGGGGTAAAACAGAGATGTGCCCTATCCTCTTTAATTTTTAACTTGTACATCGAAGAGGCAATGAATACTGTCAAATACAGGCAGACATTTAGAATTACTATGCAAGAACTTACAAAAGGTTAATGATTTTTGCTATCTAGGAAGCCAAATAACGCAAGATGGTAAAAACGCAAAAAATATAAAACCAAGATTAACAAAAAAAAGCAATTACTTCGTTCAAAGACAACAAACGTAGAAACAAGGAAATGATTGCTGAAAGCATATGTGTGGAGCACATCACTGTACGGTTGTGAAACTTGGAAGCGTGTGAAATGTGGTGCTACAGACATGTGATGAAGATATCATGGACAGACAAAGTTAAGAACAAAGAGGTTCTAAAAATGGTTGGGGAAGAAGCAGATATAGGAAAACGGAAAGCTAGAGGTAGACCTAGGTTAGAGTATTGCACACAGATAGCCAAAGATGTAGGCAGTGTGAATTTTAGGGAAATGTGCGGGCCAGCTCAGAATAGAAATCAATGGAGGTACGCGTCCAACCAGTTCCAAGGCGGAAAACCTTATAACGACAAAACATGATTGTACTTAAACCTGATGGTTATTATAAACAACTACGGGTATTGGTTCTACAATATTCTCAAGCAATGCTAATTGTGTAAAAGAATTTACGGGAAAACTATTAATTCAGCAAATG
Organism: Platerodrilus igneus; assembly: GCA_036346225.1. Taxonomy (NCBI): domain Eukaryota; kingdom Metazoa; phylum Arthropoda; class Insecta; order Coleoptera; family Lycidae; genus Platerodrilus; species Platerodrilus igneus. The sequence goes on along the minus strand of JARFIW010000821.1, from coordinate 2,142,607 downwards.
TCTGTGTTGAGGGATCTTGGTAGCGGGAGGCTGCTTAACCCCCTTTATATATCACTGAATATCGGTGAAATAGGGCATATATTTAGAAAACAACGGAAGAGGAACCGAGCTGTATCTAGGCTGTAGAAATGTCAGGGAATTGTGTAGGTTTACTCACAATAGAAATCAGTGAAGGTACGTGCCCAACCAGCTCCAAGACGGAAAACCTAATGACGAAAAAGTAATTGCCCTTAAACCTGATGAGTACTATAAACAAGTACAGGTGTTGGTTTTGCAATATTTTCAACTAATTTTGATTGTGCGGAAGGATTTATTAGAAAACTATTAATTTGGAATATGTTCAAGAGTTGGGGATCTTGGTAGCCATAGGCTGCTTAACCCCCTTCACATACCACTAAATATCAGTGAAATAGGGTATATATTTGCAAAACAATGGAAGGGCAACCGAGCTGTATCCAGGCAGTGGGATTTTCAAGGAACTGTTTACGCTAGCTCAGAATAGAAATGAGTGGAGGTATGCGTCCAACCAGTTCCAAGACAGAAAACCTAATGATGAAAAAATAATTGCACTAAAACCTGATTATTATTATAAACAACTAAAGGTGTTGGTTTTGCAATATTTTCAACTAATCTTAATTGTGAGAAAACTACAGGTATTGGTTGTGCAATATTCTCAAATAATGTTAATTGTGTAAAAAGATTTACTGGAAAACTATTAATTCGGCAAATGTTAAAGTGGTGGGAGATTTTGGTAGCCATATGCTGCATAACCCCCTTCATATACTACTAAATATTCGTGAAATAGAGTATATATTTACAAAACAATAGAAGGGGAACCGAATTGTATCTAACAAGAAAGAGCAGCCGATATGTTCGAAAACAACAAACATAGAAACATAAACAAAAGTGTTGGAAGCATATGTGTTTGGCACAGTCATGTACACCTATGAAATAAGAACAGTAGGAGAAGCAGACAGGAAAAGAAAAAAGCCTTTCGGAGTGTTATGCTTCAGATGTATGGTGATGATAGCGTGGATAGTTAAAGTTAATAACAAGGAGGTTATATAAATAGTAGAGAATAAAGATATCTGTCGGAAACAAAAAAAAAAGAAAAAATAGAAGAGTAGAATATGTTCTAAGGCATGTTTGGGGAATAGTGCGGGCTATATTGCAAGCAGATATAAGAAAAAGAGGGGTAGATGTAGACCTAGATCAGAATATTGCACGCAGATAGTGAAAGATGCAGACTGTGGGAACTTCAGGGAAACGTGTAGGTTAGCTCAGAATAGGAAACAATGGAGGTACGCGTTTAACCAGTTCCAGAACTGAAGACTTAATGGTCATGACAATTAGAAATAAGACTTTTTAATTCCATCGTCATCAAAAGGTTTCTGTAAATGTAATGTCCATCTTTTTCGAATTTCATTATTCAATGTGTTCAACATAAGTTTGGTTAAGTCAATCAGGCCAGTTGAAGAGGTAGCAATATAAACTAAACGAATTGACAGGAAGTAGTCGTTCTGTTAGATCGGCAGTAAGTTCACACTCCCAGGTATTCCTCCGAAAGAGACTTGAGATGCAGCAGGAAGGAGATACACAAATAGGCGCCCAACGTGGAACGTTTAATTGTTTATACTTCGATGAACAACTGTGATCGAAACCCCGTATTTTTACAAAATTCGAAAGGTTGAACGGTTGTTTTAACTACAGCACCAACAAGGACACTAATTTCAGTATGCTTGTTATTGCTAATCGGTTAAAGGATTGCTATTGCAGTAGTCGATACTCTAGATTTAATGTGTAATACAGTTATTGTAAGCTTTAATATTATGTACCCACGCAAAAGTAAAACATGTGCCTTGGAATAATTGCGGTCGCACGCGTACGATACGAGAAGCAAAGTTAAAATTGGTACACAATTTTTACAAGAAGTTGAGAAATGCCTAACAACGAGATTGCAGACGCTTTAAAACAATTGACTGCAGCTGTTCGCAGAATGAATTGCAAAAACGTAATCTTGAAGGATTCAATCGAACAAATGAACGTTAATATTTCTGCTAATATGAATAAATTAAGTCATGAAGTAATACATGTATCTGATTTTGTTAGAGAGCACGCAGAGAGTAATGAGGTAGTAATCGGTGGTGAAGGTAGAGCTATTAACCCACAAGAAACCAGGGGGGTCACATCCGGGTCAGCAGGGAATCCAAATTATATGAGTCTATATAAAGATCTAGGAGGTACGAGGCTGCTGGATATGTGAATCCAGTTACTTCTATTAAAAATAGGAGACTATATTTTTAGAAGCTGGTGTTCCTAAAAGTACAAAAGTTCCTTTGGCGGTTAGTAATTTGGGTGATTCGGCTCAAGATTGGGAGGTATTGAAAGAGGAATGGGAGAGACATTTTAAATAATTATTCTTAAAACGTTACTGGGAGTGTTGATCAAAAGAGGAAGCTTTTCAAAAAATGGAATTTGGTTGTTAGGAAAGAGGATCAAAGGTTGATTATTTTTAAAAACTGGCAAGGGAAGCAAATCTCTTGATGGTATCTCTTAAGGAAAAAGAACATATCTCTTTATTAAAAATAATTTCTCAAACGAAACTTTTAAATCGTATACTTAGGTCACTAAATGAAGTGAAAGGTTATTTAAGAGAAGTGGATAACACGTATCAAAACTGCGGTAATAATAGTAATAATTTGAACGTAAATTGGCGTTGGAGGGGTACTAATGGAGAACTGAATAGCGGCGCTCTTTAAAGCGCCAGATAGAATATGTCAAATCTCGGCGGTTCAAGAGAACAACAACAGAAAACAAAAGCAAATTGGTCGTTGTGGCGCCAGCTATTGAGGTTACGATTGCAACAATTACAGTAAAAATATTGGTAGTTTCAGATATTCAAGTTGCTTGCATTTCAAGGGATTTTAGATCAAAATTTTTGCAAATTAATCCCGATATTCTTCATTTACTTTTTACATAGGCTATTTTAGTAAGTGTCACGGGCAAGAATTGCACTGTGGGGAATCAATATTACTTGAACTTCAAATTCAAAGAACACGACCTTGTATCTTCTTGTTTGGTGGTACCGAATTTGATTCGAGATGTCATCTTTGATTGTGATTTTTTTGCACATTATCGGATTAAGATCGACCTTCCTAGCAATTCTTTATTTGGTATTTTGGAGGAAGTAGCGAAAGGTATAAAATTTAGTATAAAACAGACACCGGTTATCCGGATAACTGTTTATCAGGTTTCTGAAAATGGTTGTAAGGAGGTTAAGGTGAATAAAAGGTAGTACCGTGCAAGATGTCCGAAATTAAGAAGGTGGTGGCTCGCGCTAGTTTTCCTGAAGAAAAGAAAGCTAGGTTGTATCAGGTGTTAGCGCCACATACGTCAATCTAATCGGACCAGCCAGGTCGAACAAAAATCTGTTATCACGAAATTGAATTGTGGGATGATAGTCCACTTTTGTCAGATCATACCAATTCCGTATGCATACAAAGAAGAGGTGAAAGCAAAATTGTCTAAGGCAAGAGTTTCACAGAGATAATCAGATTAGTATCTAGAGTCTGAAGGGGGTTTATTTAGACGGGGCCACGAGGCGTTGTCGGAATTCAAGATGTGTGTACCGACTTCTAGGGCAGATATATTGGTTTTAAAGGAACACGAGGATAATGGGCACTTTGGAGCGGAAAAGTGTTTCCAGGTGTTGAGTAGAAATTACAATTTTTCTAAGACGAAGCATTTTATACGAAAAATTCTTTCAGTATGTAATTTGTTCCAGAGAACATACAGTTCAGTCAAGGTTAGTGATGAATATAATAGCGTGCTGAAGAAAGCGCCTAATAAAATTGTTTATTTGGATCTGATACGTCCATTGACCGTGTCGCGTTTGGGCACAATACAGTTACTAGTTGTAGTAAATACATTCAATAAATTGGTTCGTTGTTTTCTCTTGTGTGCCACTACGGTCACTTTTCTAAGATGCTTAACAAACATATTTTGAAGGTTAGTAAGTCAGGAACTATACCTACTGATAATGGTTGTCAGTTTACAAGTAAAAAATGGCCAGCACCAATGGTGTCTCGTTGGGTGTACATAATGTTTGTAACCTTAAGCCATAAACTCGTCCATATTGCAGGAAATCCAGTGGACTTACTAGTTAAGTTCATCTGAATTACCAAGTGAAAGCGTGACCACTAATGTTTGTGATCAGTGTAAAATGTGCATATGTGAAAGTGTAACAATAAGGTATTTCTCTGTTTAAACTGTGTATAGTTAATAATTACTTTCATAATTATAAGTTAGTACATCGTTCTTGCTATTATTATTTTAAATTTCCTAAAAACCCTGCCACTTTGTCTTGCCTAACTTGATTTGATTTTTCTAATCACTCACTTTAATTGTAAATGTAATAACATCAATAAATATGCTAAAAAACAGTTGTTATTTATTATCGAATTGAACGGTCCTCTTGGTTCTATGTAGTAGAAAATTTCAGTGGTACTAGTGTAAAACAATATTTCAGTGAATGAATGATGGGACGCGGGACGGCTTAATAAAATTTGCATACAAACGACACAAATAATAAGAACGAACAAAAAATCCTTGTTTTAAATGAACTGACTATGAGCTAATTGTAATAGTTGACATTTTAATACTGAACTGACCTGACTCATTCACGGCCATGCAAAATGGATGTTTAAGAAACAATGCTTATTTATACTTACATACTGCGGTCAAACAAACCACATGTTTCCTGTCTTCTTAAATACTTTACTGAAATTGTTCTAAGAATTACTTATGCAATATTCTACAAAACCATGCTTACTGCAGACCCTACGTGAGAAGATTCAAGGATAGACTAGTAAATACTTGCCTTATCGAATTTTAAAAGTAATCACTAAGAAAATTATTTTACTTCTTTATTTTAAAAATAAACTTCTTAATTAAATTATAATGTACACTAAACGACAGTGTAGATTTATTAAGTGAAGTTGCGGAAGCATTTATTCAAAAACAAATATCGTAACTTAAAGTGTGTCTCTTGAACCTGTATTTTTGCAAAATAAAACATGCAGCAGTTCACATTATAAAATTTGGAGTAGATATACAAATAACATACTATTTAACAAAATTCAATTCATTTACCAGCTGACATAAACTTATTTTTATCATATGATTTAAGTATTAACGTTATTGCTGATCTTTCAAAATTTTAAATCAATTATTTATAACGCCTGTACGTTTTTATTAATCTAATTAATATTTATAATTGCTATGCAACGACTCAGTTTTGCGCATTGTCCGTAATATGCAAGGTTAGGTCTTTACTTTCTTTTCTCATAATTGGTATAAACGTTACAGCATAAATCCCCAAACTTTTTTGTCTCGTAGACCATGTGCCAATTTTTTGTGCTTTGGGTGAACCCCCGCCTTTCTAATATTGAATTGTTGCAAATTCATCAACTTAAAATGTGTTTTGGCAGCTCACACAATGCTACTAACTTTGATAGGTTTAACTCTACAGTGAAAAAGTTTAAATGAAAGGGATGGGCCTGATACTTTAATATCAAATTGTCAATTTACTTAGGTTTAACCTTAAATCTCATCGATCGATGATATCTAATTTTCTTCTTTTTTCATAATAATAATAGCAACCGTGCGAAGAAGGAAAAACTATTAAAGACTTTCTCGCGATAGTCCATAATGCAGGATAAGTAGGAAATATGTATGTCTCTCTAAAGCCAAAATTGCTGATATCCTTTTCTGAACTGCACCTTAAGTTCTTTCTTAGTGCTTATTTCGATTAGTATAACATCCGTTCCCACAGAGTCACCGTATAGATCGATAACCACTGTGGCGTTTCCATAGTCAAAACATTCTGAAACCTAGTTTCAAAGTCTGTGTAAAGCATATTTAATTGTTCAACATATGTTGAAACATCATCATCCTGGCAGTTTGTCTGTGACAAATTGGGAATCTGAGAAAATTCGCGCCGTTTAGAAGTTTGTCTTATTAGTTTAATTCTAACAAGAACAGCTAAAATGGTGGACCTTGTTTTTGCCAAATTTACCTTGTAACTACGACTTAGCCTTATTAAATTTAGTAAGCAAATCTGTTAAAGAAGCAACGTCTAGTTCACTTAATTAAATTTTGTTTTAAAATTGGATCTTTATCTTCCACAAACTCTAAAACTGTCTTAAGAAGTCAAATATAAACCCTTTGATAACCACCGTACTTCAATGTAAAAGCGTAAATAATAAAAGTTCTTGTAATTTTCTTCACACAGTTGCGCAAATAACCTAGTATTCAACGCGTTACTTTGATTTTTGTCTACTGCGATAATGACAAATTGAATAGATTGATGCAATATACTACTCACATTTTTAGCATCTAATGTTATCGATGGATACAACAATGTATTGCAAATACCATGGGTTTATTTTGTTATAAATGGCTTGTAAATACACGACAGCGCCAAAACATGACCAGCGCTTCATATCAATCTTTGCCCGTTCTATTAGCACAAACCCGTCTTTGATGATTCTCTAACATGTATAGCTTGATAGTGTCATCGTTCAAAACTTTGTTGCATAAGATAAGATAAGCAATAGTTTGTCTGATAACGATGGAATGAAGTCGAACTTAAACAGTTAACACTTTTCAGATCGGCCACGATTAATATCAGTTATCTGTAGACAAAAATTAAACTATTTAAATATAGGACATATAGTACAGTCGAGTTTCAGAATCACGTTTTTTATTTGGGAAACCTTTTTTTTCATTATTGAAATTACTCACCACATAATAAAGGATTCTTTGCCGTCATTTTAAAAAATTGTCAAGATTGAAGAAAAAAACATTGAAATTGATTGATTTTGAAACTAGTCGATGTGGAAATATATTGACGTATCTAATTAATATTAAGCTTGTCAGCCATTGAAGAATCATTGCAGTAAAATATGTCTTTTGTTATAGGTTAGTGGTGAAATTATTGCTGGCCTTTACCGTTGTAACAACCAAGCAAGGAATCACGCAGAAAACCGTTGTTGGTGGCAGCTCCTCCAACAAAAAAAAAGAAGCATACAACATCTGGTGAAATTGTGACACTTATTCTTTGTGGTGAATCTCATTGAAGTAAGATCAATGAACTGAAATTACTTATTCACAAGAATCTTGGAATAATTTGGCGGAAGAAGCTGAGCAGTGGAAAGACACTGAAATTAACTTCAATATTGCAGTTTGCAAGTTTAGACAGGAATATGCACGCAATTCTTGTATACATTGAGTATTATTCCTTTTGTGATTTGTTGTCTTTGTAGTATAGACGCGCTTCTCGATTTGGTAGAGTAGTAGTCTAAAAGTTTATTCTAAAAAATTTATCCAAAAATGTCACGGGCAGGAACAAATACTTCTAATAAATTATTAAAAAGAATAAATTGTAAATACAAACGGTATTTTAAGTAGTCCATCAGTAGCTATAGATTTTTGATAAATGCCGTGAAAATTGAAACTTCAATACAACAGGACATGGTTGATGTGGTAAATTTGCCCACTAACTCTAGAGATCAAAATATGCCAAACGATGAGGAATTTGACAATAAAGAAATTCTGAGCATGCTAAGTCTGACACCAAATGTTCCAGGTGCAATAGAATTGCATAGTAATGAGTTGGTATTTTTTATACCGAGAGACAAAAAATAATTAAAGAAAGAAAAAGAATACTGATACAAACAGTAAAAGTTGAAATTACTCAAGAGGTAGACGAAACCTCCAAAGTAGGAAAAGAATATTAGTGGAAAATCGCATTACGAAATATCTTCCTTGGCTTTTACAAAAGACATTATTTCTTTTGTTCACAATCAGTCGGAGCTTTATGCTTGTAGGGATAGCAACTGTCAAATATTTAGTATATCCGAAGAAAAACATCGCCAATTTTTGAGTTGTTGCCAAAACATTCCTAATGCAAAAGACTATTGGTCGACACCAATTTTTGTTAAAAGTACAAGTAGAGAAAATGTTTACGTAGCAAATCGACAAATTCGTCCTGCTGATTATAGCAATCTAGTTCAGTTGAAAGTTGCAAAAGTAGCTGCGATATACAATATGCTAAAAAGATTTTTCAGCAGTTTGTTGTTTTTGATATAAAAAATAAACCCATTCGCTTCGGATTCAAGATACGATGCTTTGTGGAAGCGATGGGTATCTTTATAATCTAAAAACTTATTGTAGGAAAACAATCGATGCTATAGTCCATACAAGAAACAGACTGTGAATGATATGCGCTCAGTCATTCAGAACTCAGCTAACCACATCGTATACCTAGACAATTTCTCAAGTTATGATCTTATGAAAGAATGAGCAGGACGAAATATCTATACATGTGGCACCGTAAAGAGTATCGAACAAATAATGTCCCCTTATTTAGTAAAAGATATTGAAAAGGCATTTACAATTAGGAGTCAAATGGTACCGTGTTATGCGTAAAGTGGAATGACAATTCAATTATCACATTATCAAGCAATTACTTTGCAGTTATCTCTGTTTAAAAACAACCAAGCGTATAAAATCAGAAGACAAAAAGAAAATTCTGCCACCTAATGTGATAAGAAAGTATAATATGAGGATGGGCGGTGTGCAATAGTCGAGTCTATATATTAGCAGTCGGTCTAGGTTGAGATCAAAGAAATAACGATGGGTCTGTTTTTTTCGTCAATTTAATTTATTTGATTTTATCAGCATGAAAATTTCGAAGAAATCGTTTCGCACTTGGAATTTAAAAGACTCGTTGTAGTGGCACTACTGAAAGTTGGTGTAACGAAGCGGAAAAGAGAATGCGCACCTAGTGCAGCTATACTAGACCTATCAGGCTTGATCGTGTTAAATCACACATCCAATAGTATCAGTCGAGAAGATGTGTTGTTTGCCAGAAAAATACCATTTTACAATATACCAAATTCGAAAGCGACTGAACAAAAGTAATTGTTTTAAAAAATACTATTCAAATAATCGAACCCTTTTTACTGTTATAATTCCATTCACCCATCCTAGTTCATGGGTCTAATATTTTTTTATGTAAATTCCAAAATAAAATTAAATATTTGCTCTTGCGCTATTACGGCACCTAAGCACATAGCATCTGACATCGTTTAATGTTTTGAACAAAAAAAGGGTTAACATTCCCCTCATAGGAGCATACTGCATTTTAGAAACTGCAACTGCTGAATACATTTTGATGGTTTGTTCAGTTACTGGAAGTCTTAAATAATACATTTCTGTAATATAAACGGTTTGTGTATGATATAACCATATGCGGCCTTTAAACTGTTAAAACTAATGAAATTACAACATATAATGGCTACCCATTTTCGAAAATAGAAGGCTAAAGACTTTTTTACGGAATCTGCCTCAAACGTGAAAAATGAAGCCCTTAAACACACAGGAGTAAAACAAATGGACAGAATCCTTATTCATAAAATAATGGAGCGTATAAACATTAGCAAATGTCGTAGACTGGAAAAAATACATGAAAATATAATCTTTTATTTCTAGAATTAAAGAAATAATGCACAGGAACAAAACTAGTTATATTTTATAGTTTGAAAATCAGGACATACTACACGTGTCCAATTACAGGATGGAGAAGACATTGCAGGAAGAAACTGTGGACTTAAATATAAAACATAAGCATTAAATTGAATTAGTTAAAAACGCTCGTAATAAAAATAAGAAAAAGTAGGTTAGGTGTATACAAATAAATGTTTTCTATACATTATGTAAACAAAAAGTTAAAAGTAGATACTGTTAAGTGTTAAGTGTTAAGTACCACAAATTTGAAAAAATCCTAAACTATTCCAAGTATAACTTTGAAAACAACGAATATTTGTTTGTGACGTAATAATCTTTTCAAATATAAAATATACCCTGGTTCTAATTTTACTCTTTATTAATTCTCGATCAATGCTCTGTTAAACTCTCTAATTAACTTTCAAGGCATTGAACTCACTTAATTTTTTTGTTAGTTTGTTAGCTTTTGTTGCATTTTTTAACAAGACCTTTTGCTTGCTGAAAGAGACAAATAATAAAGTTATAAATTATGGGGTGCAGTTAGTTTAAGCAGCTTATATAAAATGATAGCAAATTTAAATCATAGATTGGTATGAATTTATTTTTGTATTAAAGAATAGAATTTCGACGTATGGTCAAAATATGAAAGAAAGAATTCATAAAATAAAATTAAATTGAAAATAACTGTAACCCAGATCACTGGCTGTATTGCGATACGTAACGGACAAGATCATTTAAAAACACGAGAGCAACCAACAATCAGGTATTTTATTAAAATGACGGTTTACCTTCTCTGAACTTTGTTTATAAAGTAAGGGTGTTTTTTATACCAAAGTTTTTTGTACCAAATAGTTAAGTTTTTGTTTAACATATAAGGTATTTTATTTTTAGATGTAACAAGAATAAAATATTAATAGTTTTTGGGGAACATTTTGTTAAGGTAAGATTTTACAGATGTCGCAGTGTTTTTGTAATTCATTATACAAGTCTTATTCACATGATTGATCAATTATATAATGAGGTGTGTATTTTGAAAGGCATGACCGTAAAATAGTTGTCCTTAAGATAATATTTATGTAACTTGTTTATGTTTTAATATTGAAAGTGGCAAAAGAAAATGTGATTAAGTTTTGTAAATAACATTTTTGAGTTTATAAATAGTATTTGATATTTGGCAACTATTTTTCAGTATTTGTCTGATAAAGAAAATATTATGGTAGAATAAGCATACAAAGTTGTAAATGAATTACGCACCACCACAGGCCTACTTTGCTTGTAAATAATTTTGAGTTGTATTCTTAGTTTCATTATGGATTAGAAATTTTGTTGCTAGTTGTAGCGTTTCGTAAAATTGATAACACAGCAATGTATATGATTAAAATGATTTAAGGATATGGACATAACTTTGGGATTTGATTAGTTATACAATTTACAATAGAAAATGGAAAATACTTATACGAAACAGAAAAATTAAAAACAACATTAAGCTACATTCAACAGAGAATGCTGGAGGGCACTGTAATCGGGTTAAACACCTATGTTAAACCATCAATAACTACGGAAGTAATGAAGAATAAATTATTTAAATAGAATTAAAATTGATTACACCAATTGGTAGTAGAAACAATGAATATTTATAGTTGCTCTAAATGGTTCTAATCACATTAAATACAAACTTCACATTAACGAAGAATTAAATTATGTGCGTTGTGCAGCCGATTAGAACCTAACAAACATATTCAGTAGCTTGTTAAGAAAAAATTCATTCAATTAGGTCATGTCAAATGCGAAAAAGCAACTGAACATTCACATCCAATACGTCTAATCCGCCGTTAAGCAAATTGGTTATTGAACAAGCTGTTAACAGATCTACAACGTAAATGCCCCGTTCCCATTAAAAACAAATAATCTTCGCAATGTTAGAAGCATATCCTGCATCAGACTATGCAACATCCCTTAAAGAAACACTAAATACTTTGAACATTTAAATGGTATTCTATACCGCAAGGTCCCATTAAGTGTTCATCGGTGTAGAAGTATGAAACCAAACATACCCCTAACTGACTAATAAGCACGCAGCATGCAAATAAATAGCATGCATGCTTAAAACACTCCCCAAACAATAATGGACTCGTCAGATACACTTCGATAAATATAATAGAACTGTCCTAACGTACAATACAAACAAACCCAGGATATAAAAGGAGCCTTAAATACTAGAGCAAATTACTTCTTAAATGTTTTCCTTTTTAAGTAGTCACAAAACAACTTGAGAGAACTTACGAATAGACGGAAGCCACCAAGCTCCTCATGAGCAAAGGCATTTCCTTCAGATTATCTCGTTGTGACCATCAAATTTGACTGGAAGAAATGAAGTAAACCCTTTATAACCACACTACTGTCGCAGGAGCCCGCAATAACACAACTTGGACCCGCTCCATCTCCAAAGTCATTAAGACCATTTCTTAAAGCAAGTGACGTCAATACGTATGCCAGGATTGGAAACATTCCTCCAACGGGTTGTTTCAATTTCTACCAATCAAGGACGTTGTTAGTATGCAAACACCACCACCTACCAGCCGCAGGGTACTGAAGCATATAAATCCTATCCTGGCACCGCCGCTAGGTGCCGCATTGCATTCAGTTTAAGGATGGACCTCATCCACACACAACACTAGATCCAGGTTTTCATCATGAAACCGCAATATTCGATTCTTCAATATGAAAATACATCCAGTTAAAGTGCTTTCGGTGTTAAAAAAACATTTGCAATAATTACGCCCACGAAAACTTTTGTAAATATTTTCTTTCTGCGTCATACTTTTAATGTATAACTAAGTCATATCTTTAACTTGTAAATAGATGTTATCCCTGTTGCTACGAGGCATTAATATGGTGATCACAGACAAACCAAAGCGCCACATTGGTGACTCCGACGTGATGATCCAAAAGATTAGTGCGACAGAATTACCACTGGTCAATTTAAGTGCTAAGAGACAATTTAAACCGTTTAAAATGACCGAGCAAGTGAATAATGATTACATAAAGCGCTACAAAATACGCGTGCATAATATCCAAGCTCGAAGCTAATTTAGCAGAATTAATCCGAATTAATTAAACGGCAAAGCACATCGCAAGAACAACAGACTAGGAAGCTTTTTAAGCATGTAACAATAGGCGACAGACAACCCTCACAATTCTTGAGAGTTCTACGGCAACTGAATGGGATATCGTTCCAGATACACTATTGAAATCAATATGGTCAAACCGGTTGCCAATACAAATGCAAGCAATCCTAACTACTCAATCACAAATATCTCTGGAGGACACAATACGTTTAGCAGATGCGGTCTACGAAGCGCAATCTGCATTTTATGCTAATACAGTTGCTGATACAAACTCTACACTCCTGGAAAAGCTTACACAAGAAATAACAGAATTCAAAGTCCAGCTCCAGCAAACACAAAGCGCTACAACAAAACAGCGCAGACAAAGTTGTTCTAAACCATTGTTCCGAACACGGCAACGTAGTAAAACCCCCAACGGCAGTAACAGCCCAAGAATTTATTCTGGTCCACTACAAATTCCGAGTCACACACGCAAGTACACACAGCCTTGCAATTTCACCGCTCAGGGAAACAAAAATGCGGTGCTATAGACGAATGATGAAGATATCATGGACAAACAAAGTTAAGAACAAAGAGGTACCAAAAATGGTAGAGGAAAGAAATATGTGAAAAACAGTAAAAATATAAGAGTTAGGATGATAGGCCACATACTACGGCATGAGGGAATAGTGCGGAATATATTAGAAGCGGAGATAGGAAAAAAGAGAAGTAGATGTAGACCTAGGTTAGACAATTGCACACAGATAGTGAAAGATGTAGGCTGTAAGAATTTCAGGGAAATGTGTAGGCTAGCTCAGAATAGAAACCAATGGAGCTACGCATACAACCAGTCCCAAGATGGATAAACTAATGACGAAAAAAATAACTGTACTTAAACATGATGATTATTATAAGAAACTACAGGTATTGGTTGTGCAATATTCTCGAATAATGTTAATGGTGTAAAAGGATTTACTGGAAAACTATTATTTCGGCAAATGCCTAAGTGTTGGGGGATCTTGGCAGCCACAGGCTGCTTAACCCCCTGCACATACTACTGAATCTCGGTGAAATAGAGCATATAACTAGAAAGCAATAGAAGTGGAACCGAGCTGTATATAGGCAGTCTGGGAATTTCAGGGAACTGTGAAGGTTAGCACAGAATATAAATAAATGAAGATACGTGTACAACCAGTTTTGAGACGGAAAACCTAATGACGTAAAAATAAGAGCAGATAAATCTGATAATTATTATAAACAACTACAGGTGCTGATTGTGAAATATCTGCAACTAATGTTGACTGTGCGAAAAGATATATTGGAAACAATATTAAATCAGCAAATGTTCAAGTGCTGGGGGGAACTTGGTAGCCACAGGCTGTTTACCTCCCTTCACAACCACTGAATGTCGGAGAAATAAGGTATATAATTTTAAAACTATAGAAGGGGACCGAACTCCATCTAACAAGAAAGAACAGCGCCTATGATTAAAGACAACAAACATAGAAACAAGAAGAAAATTGTTGAAAGCATATGTGTGGAGCACAGCCCAGTATGCCTATGAAATACAGGGAGTAGGAAAAGCAGACAGAAAAATGGTAGCAGTTTTTTGGAATGTTGTGCTTCAGATGTATGAGGATGATAGCATGGATAGACAAAGTTAATAACAAATAGGTTACAAAAATAGTAGGGGAATAAAGATATCTGTGGAAAAAATAGGATAAATAGAAGAGCAGAATACATTCTAAGGAATTTTTGGGAAATAGTATGGAATATATTACAAGCAGAGATACGAAAAAGGAGGTAGATGTAGACCTAGATCAGATAGTGATAGAAGCAGACTGTGCAAATTTCAGGGAAATGTGTAGGTTGCTACAGAATAGGAAACAACGGGGGTTCGCGTCTAATCAGTTCCAGGACTGAAGACCTAATACTGATGATGGAAGGCTAAAAGTTAAGCTCTACAAGCGGTGTTTCAAATTGGTGTCGAGCTAAACAATTAAAAAGTGCAAGAGAAAAGCTTCAAAAAATTACGAACTTTTTTCAGTAAAAGCATTAGTCGCTGAAACTATGGTATTTTACAAATTTAGTTTTGTTACCGCTATAAATATGCCTACTAGTGCTAGTGCTGAAATTGGCGCTGGTCAAAGTTCCAGTGCAGTCAATGATGTAGTTCAAGGCATGATCAAAAAACCAAATAACAAACTTCAGACCACCGTCGAACATTCTTTAAGTAACAGGTTGTTCTCCAAATCAAATCTTATAAGATAATTTGAAGCGACGTACAATTATTAATACGCCTTCTTCACGTCTAGCTAGTCCATTTGCACAAGACCCTGCTCAAAATAATATAGAATTTTTGACAGTATGTTACGTTCAATTGTACCCTGCTAATTTTTTCGTTTGTTTTAGGATTCTACCGGTTATAAAAGACGGCCCTGATCACGTTTTATAATTTAATAAATCGATTTATTCCTGTAAAACTCGTCCTAATACAATTGAAACACGTATTTGCTCAACACTCTGTAGAATATTATTAGGGCATTTAGTTTGAGTAAAAGTACTTCAATCTATCTTTAATGTTTGAGATAATTCAACAAATATACTCCGTTATTTACAATCCTTGTTTCCTAAAGAATATGTTTGCGTTATTTATGGGTAGTAATAAAGTTTGAATAGCGTAAGTTTGCTACAAATGTGATTAACAAAAGCAATTGTAGTCGAATTTGTCGGTTTTTGTTATCTATTTATGCATTCCATCGTCTCTAAAGATGTTCTTTTGACATGTGTTTCTCAAGATTTTCTTTTTAGCTTTTATACGTAGGCAGTGTCCTGTACGTAGACTCAAGTGTTTTCTACGTTAGGCCAAAAAGCATTTTTTATGTCGACCCAATTGTTCTTCGACGAAGGTCCAATTGCCCTTTTAGGTAGACCGCTGTTGCAGTTACGGTAGCAGCGTAAACGATACTGACTACAGTGGCGATGTTTTGCTGATTCACATCCAATGGCTTAGCTGCAAGATAAGTATCCCGGCACGTAAAGGTATGTGAGCTTGTTTCTTTTTGCATACCAAGTTATTATTTATCAGCGGTTGATGTTGGTGCGAAGCCAGTTCACCATACCCGTTTAAAAACTAATTTCACTGGTGCTTTGGTTATTTTTTCCAAGTGCTTATTAAAACTTGTTCTACATTTACTACTTTAAATTAATACGCTTGTTTATACAAAACGAAAGTATAAACATTACTTTTTAGTGATTAGCTTTTCAAATGCTAAACTACAAAATACGCACTTTGCGGATCAATAATTAAGATTGTCTTTTACAATTTAACTTTTGATTTATTTTTTATGTTTAAATAGAAATTTTTATTTTCATTGTAAATAAAAACTCGATGACGATGTCTTTTCTTTGTATATGTGAATCACCCCACTATCTGTATTTGTAGTTATCTCGATCTTTTTTAATTTTTTTTATCTTTTGATACGTAATCGTGATTAGTGCGGATTCTTACTTTATTGTCCTTTCTGTTTCCGTCTGACCCGTGCGTTTTAACCTTACAATTTTATTACAAAAAAGCTTCTATGATTTAGTTAAAAAGCAGTGGCATGTTACTCCAAAATACTTGATGCTGTTAATTGCGAGCCGTCGTGGTTTTTCAAACGCAAAGAATAATAATTGAAGTCAGAAAGGCATTAACGATTGAAAAGCATTGTGAAAATAAATTCAGGTTCATAAAGCGGCTAAATCACATTTGTATGCATGCTATGTTTACGAAAAGCGGAAAAATAATACAATTACAGACAAAGATATCCAGGATAAAATTCTATGCGAAGTTTGTTTAAGACTAACGTTTTAGAAAGATTAGTTAACATTAATTTAACATTAGCTAAAAATTCGTTAGTTTGAAACTTATAACAGCAATTTCGTCTCTTCAGTTAGTTGCTAAATATAATTATGTATTGAAACCAGTTGTAAATGTGACAAAGGAAGAGACTAAATTTTTGAGTCATCAGATACAATACAAAATACTAAAGATTGTAGGCGATGCGGTAAAATTAAACATAAGTTCTAAATTTGAAAATGTTCCTTTTTTTTAATAATTATGCATACCACACAGGATCTTAGTAAAGAAGATCAGCTAGGTTTAACATTAAGAAATATAAAGACGACTCTGGGGAACCTAGTGAACTAGAAATTAAGGAATTGTGCCAAAAATTTATATTATTGTACTAAACTTTATGCTTTTAACAGGTGGGTGACTTGTTAAGTGAAAAGTGTGAAATTGTACAGTAACACTATCGGTAGGAAATACATGTGCAACGAACTCTGTGTTCAGTGTAATTAGAATTATAGACCAAGCGTAATTGTCATTAGATACTAAAAAAGGAAAGCTAATGATCGGCATTTACGATCCAACTGCAAAATGTAAAAGTTAAACAATATCTTAAAATGTTAAATAAAGTTACAATGGTCTTAGACCTTTATCATATAACTGTAAGTACCCTAACCCGATAAAAGACTCTCAGTACCACGCTATCCGGAGACCCTAACAAACATCACCACAGAATTATTTTTGTATATTTTAGAAGTGCATGATCATTCTGCCGTGAAATTTTCGTTACAAATTGTAAAGTCAATTTAAAATAATGGATCTAGTTTTGTTAATTCTAAGGGTCAAGCTTATAAAGGAGCATCGGTGATGAGTGGTGTTTTTCGAAGAGTACAAGCTTTGATAAAAAAAAAGACAACTCAAAGGCTAATAGGTCCACTGCGGAGCTCACAGGTAAAAATAATAATGATTGACGACGCAAAATATTTGGTTGATATTCAGTCGTTTTCTACAGTTCTAAGAGAACAATGTGTTTATTTTGGAAGTTTGGTTCAATGGAACATGCTGTCTTCTCTTACAGAAGTGCCTTTGAACTATTGAAGCTAACATGGGAGTAAAGACATTATAACGACTCTTGATAAGATAACCCTGTATAGCAAAAGAAGAGAAGAACACGAAGAGGCCAAAAAAATTAAGAAAAAATAACTAAATTTGAGTTTTTATTTGATTGTGTAATAATTATTACAAAATAAAAAAGTGAAATTTCAAAAGCTGTAACATACCCAATTCTTTAGGTTCGATAAGTCTAGTTATAATATTCTAAAAAATCTGTGCAATTAGCATAAAAATGCAGTATAAACAGTGAATTCACATAGAAAGGAAGAAAATAATAAAATGCCACTTTAACGCACTATGTATCGCCGTTTTCAAAATGTTGAAAAGCACTTTCGGTTCAATGAGTTCTTTAAAGTTTTTGACGTGGTATGAGGAGAATAAAACAACAGATTTGATGGTTTACTAAAAATAAACAACTTATTTAAATTTTTATATGCTCAAAACCTAATTTTTTACCAGAAAATGAATTATTAGAGTATTCTGAAAGTCTCTCTAAAAATTACGATGGTGATGTTTTTCCAAAATTTCCTGTATAATTGATAACTTTGGTATCTTGTTTTCAAAAATACGATTACATAAATTAAGACAATCAAAAAATTAGTTGAACTACTATTATTGAAATATAATGCAATTGTGTAGCATATTTTCCTGACGTAATTTATAAATACGTAAATTCTTTGGTTTACTACACCTAGTGTAGCGATTATTGAATTCAGTAATTAATTTTTTAATATCAATTACTATTCAATCATATAGAATCTAGTCCAATTAGGTGTTGAGTATTACTTAAAATGAATAATAAAGATCCATGCTTCAATTAACGGTGGTTTGAATTTTGCGCAATATGACAAGCAACATAAGGTCGTTTTATTTACACGTCAACTCGACGAAATTCGCTCTCGGTTGTTAGAACAGGCAAGATGGGTATTGTGGAAAGCCGATTGAGTGATATACGCATCGGTTTTTAGTTATATACCTTAATATTGGAACGTTCCATAAAGTTTAATTTCTCTGTTAGTGCGCTCTTAATAATAATCTTAAGAAGATTACATTGGTCACGAGGTCTCATCCTCATAGATAAATATGGCGTCCTGCATTGGGTCGTTCCCTTTTATTAATTGGTGGAAGGCGGATATCAAATCTAATTAATAAACTACCTTTACGAAGAAAGAAAAACGGCACGATTATTCGAATTCTTGGTAATTTGCAGTTCGAGAAATTTCTGTAAGAAAGTTTGCTTGTTTGGTTGTTTCATTACGGAGTGTATGGTTCCGTTGTGATATCCTGAGACCTTTCAATATTTGTTTAACAATTTACACCCTACCTTTTCCAGGTGTGATGAAAAAAATAGGTGCACGACAGGTTATGAATCAATTACCGTGACACAGGCGGAGTCGAACGTTTTTGGTTGCGGAGGCTGCAAAGGACATTTGCTAAATTATTTCTCCAGATAATTAAGAATTGTACGTAATGACAAACACTGCATTACTTATTTAGTGTAACAGTAAGAACATCTAAACTGAAAAAGTGTTAAACTTACTTTTTGCCTTTTATACAATCTTTTCTTTATATATATATATATATATATATATATATATATATATCAACAAATTAAAACACATAACTTACGGTAAGGTAACTAAATAATAAAAATTGTGACTTATCTGTCTCTTTTATTACATGGACGACATCTTGATTAAAGTTACTTGAGGTACTTTAACCAATGAAGTAAAGCTGACAAGTTTACCATTGTCCCAATCATAAGAATTAGGAACTTTTAAGACCAAGATAATGTTGGAGCAAAATAGAGCTCCTCATACAATTGTAAACAAAACTCAAGTCGTTTGAAAGTTACATCCGGTGTAGACAAAAGAGGTTAGGTATGCATTCCAGTAATTTTTATTTAACAAAAGAAAAATTTAATTATTATTGTACCATCTTAAATTATAATTAAAACGTAGTTACTCAAACGTAAAACTGTAAGAGTACGACCTTAAAATGAATTTGTGTAAAAAATTTAAATATTCATACATGCTAACCAACTGTTTAAATATCTCTTAATATATCGTACCATCATTAACCTTAATGATGGATCATTAGGTATTGACGTAAGTTGAACTCTTCAAACGACAGGTACGGCCTTTTCATCTTGATATCTAACGGAAAAGTACTCTTTGAAACGCCAGGTAAGTGAATGCGAGAATTCTTAAGTATAAAAGAAAAAAATTCTCGATATGACGTTTAGTAGAAGTTAAAATTTACACTAATTGTGAATGGATGAGATTTATCCACTAATGAATTGAAAGAAAATATTTTCCAAAAATAATAACACAACCAAACCTATTAACTGGACTAAAATATAGAGAATAAATGTATAAGAACTGTGAGCGTAATACTTTATTTAAATAAAGTGTAAAGTGTAAGAGAGAGACTTACTACGTGTAGGCAACTTTATTAGCAACCTAATAGAGAATTTTTTTAGTACTCTGAAGCTAAACCGTGAAAGAACGCTAAAATAAAAATAAAAATTTGGAGATTAAATCCAAGAGGAGCTGTAACTTGATATGGCCGCAAGAAAAACGTCACGCTACAAATTCAAAATAAGCGATTAGATTTCTACATATTTGTCCTACAACATGTTCGTTTTGAAGATTAAAAAGGTAGTCAATGTTGCATTTACTCGAGCACGCTTTAATAACATATTTTTCGAAAATCGATGTGTGAAGAATATCGACTAAGAAAGGCAAGCCTTAGTTTGAATTTTAACCTGTAAACGTAGAAGAAATTATGATTTTATCTGTATAGTTCAAAAATTGTTAATCTATAATTTTTCTAGAATGAATATCTTAAGTATCTCGTGCAGCGTCTGTGAAAGCGTTTTTACTGGGGGTGACGCCGTAAACAAACACAACGAGAAGCACATCGAGATGGTTTATTTCCAGGATGAACTAGAAATTACAGGCACTGAGTGACAGCAAATTAAGGATTTGAAAAAGCTGTCGACCGCAGCGCATGAAGAATATAAACACAGCAATTTAGTAGAGCGAATAAGTTGCTATTTGAAAAACCATACGCCATTACAGAATCTTCTCCAAAATTATAATTGTAGGCCTAAACCCGTTAGATAATTATAAAATAACTTTCAGACTTGTTGACAGCATTTCGCAGACCGTACTTGATGTATCCCTCGATGTATTTAGGAAGTCTATATCCAATCTTCCATATATTATACGCAATATGGAAGTTGGTGTGCGGAATAAGATATACAAATTTGACAACTTGCGTTTATATTTAAATAAAAATTGTTTATTAAAGATGGTGACATTTAATGAGGATTATATGTTATATACCAAAGGAACTTTAGAGCAATTTTTAGAGATATCTCAGATCGTTCTCAGCTACGCTAATACTTAAGAAAACTAATAGAAAACGATGCTCTTAATATTGATCTGTTTCTGTTAGATATAGTAATGGAAAGGTATAATACGAATGAAGTTTTACAGAATATCGCATATGATAAAATTAAAAGCAAATACAGTAATAGTGATATTGATTTGTTATACGAATGTATAGAAACTTATCCAAGATTATTTGAAAACAGTATTTGTAGACAAGTTGAGTATATAGAAGAGTACAACAGGTTTCCATTACACACATTTACGAGTAATGTTTAAATTTTAAAACTATAGATTTTAAGAAAATTTCTATTACTATAATCTTACATATCACGGTTTATTCTCTTTTATTCTTCTAAATTGCTGTATTTTAAATACAGATATTAATAGCTGTAAATAAAATTATGTTATAGTTTTAAATAAAACGATTCTAATTATTATTTTTGTAAACCGTTTATAGCACCCTTTGATTAAATACACATCTTTGTTACAATTCTTTTCTCAAGAACTTAAATACCCTTCTCAGTTATGTGAACTTTTGAACAATTAAACAATACCAATGTATACTTTTGTTGAAATAGCGCAATAAATGAATAACAATATTAGTCTGAGGTAAAACTAGTTTTCAGTACTTTTTGGTGTTGTTGGCCTAATTAAGTTCCTGTTTTTAGCAAGATGTCATTAATTATTAATTTAATGAATAACGTGGTTGTGGTTTATTTCTTATAATAGTTAATCACTAGCACCATTAAGTCTAATAACTTTATATTTTATAACGTAATCAACCTAACATGTCTAAAATAATTTCTAAATTTATATCATTTATTTCTTATGATAGTATTTGCGGTGGCTCTTTTCGTTTTCGATATACTTGTTTACTATAAACAAAGGTGTAAAATCACAAACTTCGCTCCAATGTCTTTGCGGTTGTAGTACACTTTGACGAAATATCTCGCCTCTAACCAACTCCATCGAATGCAGAGATCTTCGTTTCTTACTGTTACGAACTATTAGGCAACCCGTCAAACACGCAAGTTGCATAATCGAAGTGTATTCTACAGAAGTTTAGAAACATTCGAGCAAACACCAGACTATGAATCATCTAGTTAATTTTAGGGTATATATTTAAATCGGTGATGAGTGTACATCGGTTAGTCTATATTTAAATGTCGTATATAAATCGTATCGTGTATAGTTAGTTGGTCATTACGTTTTGAAAGCCCTATAGTACATATAAATTTGTGTTATGTGAACTTGCATATTGTACCGCCAGCTTGTACATAAATAGACAAAAGGGTAATAAATAAATTATTGTAGTGTTAGTGTTGTTAAGGAGACTTATGGTTAAGGATTTAGTTCAAGAAGATATTAGTGCTTGTAAATAGCATTAGTGTGAAAGTGCTTCATTGTTAATTTGACTGAAAACATTTATAAATAAGGCATATACTGTTAATTAAACTTGTGAATAGTGAATAATAAAGACTTTTGTTATTACTTGTTCTAAATTAGTTAACGCGTTAACAGTAGCCCGCTACACTGGTGTCAGGCTGTATTGGTCCTCGATTATTTTTATAAAATCATTCAAATCCTCTGGTAATACTGACACAGCAGTACAGTGCTGTATTGCTTCCTCGTATGATTGACACATAACACATTTTTCTCCTTCTATCGAAAACCGTTGCCTGCATTCTACTTTTTTATATTTTAAACATATTTGTTAAATCGTCTATTTAAACTTTACAATCGACCAATAATAACTTCTGCGCGAATAGTACCTTTATATAAACTACTCCTATTCAGATATCTCCCGATTGTACCCAATTCGTGTGCACGCACGAAACAACAGATAGGGAATGTAACCTCTGAACTCATTTATTACATTCTTTAGGAAAATGTTAAGGACTTTAAAAATATTTATAACTGCAAGCTTTTTAGTCACGCAATCACCATCTCCTCTGGGATCCATCACATTAACTAGTCTTCTTTTACGAAAACTGATGATATCTTGTCCAGGTTTAAAAACGATAGTGCTTCTTTGTTCAACCAGGTCACACTCAACTTTTGAATCCGATGCATTCACTAACCTTTTTTGTTACATATCATAAGCTTGCCCATGTGAGGATATGGTACAACCACGACCTGGTGGGCCTTGCCGCATGCTCCTATCTTTACTCCTTAAATTTCCGAACTTGTCAACTTGCATTTTGGAACTATGCAATTGCTTATTGCAATTAAACTTTTATACTTTCTTCCCGTAATTCCTCAATTATGGATATCATTCATTAAAGTTTTTCTCGCTCGTGTTTCAAGCTTGGTTTGATGTAATTAGCAAGTCCTTCTTTCTTCCTTGATGATGTTCATTTTGAACCCTTCCGAAATTCTACTAGATTCCTTAGCACATAATTTTCAAACTTTTTGTTGTTCGTTCAAAACTCGTTCAAATCCTGTATCGTACAAGGATTGAATTTTCTTCTGAAATTCAAAGTTGGCTAGATCATGTCCAAGTAATTCGGTAAATTTTCGTCTAAGTTGAAGTCATCATTTTCAGGGCTAATGTTTTTAAAAGTTAGCAAATTGTATAGTCCTCTAGTACCAAAATAGACCTTATTTTTTAAGGTTATGTCGCTAGTTTCTGAATCAATTTCCATCTCATTTTTCCCCAAACTCCATTCGTCTTTTCCAGTATTATATTTCATGCCATAAATTGATGTGTATATATTTTCGTCTTCATCTTTATCTAACAGATCAGCATAGTAAAGATGAATTAATAGCAATTAATAGCAATAAACGTGATTTCTGGGTTGAAAGCGAGTTGTGTTTCTTCTTTACTTCGAGGTTTCGCGAACATTACAGTTAGCTTCATTAGGAAGAGAAGCTGCCTGATACTGTAGTATCTAATTTATAACATCGCGAAAGCCTTAATACAACGTTAAATTAATTATGGATGAGTTCACAGTATATGAGTATACTGATATAATTTTTCTTTATGGATTATGTGACGGAAATGTACTAGAAGCAAAAAATACCAGCGTCGATTTCCAGAAATACGGCAACCGAATCACAAAATGTTCGCTAAAGCCTTTAAAAGACTTCAAGGAACAGGAACTCAAGTTCCTCGAAAAATTGGAGGCACCAATCAATTAAATGTACAGGACAAAGAAGATATGATAGATGCAGTGATCAATGATCTCACAGTCAGCACTCGACGAATTGCAAATATTTTAGCGAGTACTGCATTGCAGGATTTTGCATCCTTACCACTTCCAATATGTGCAAGCGCTGTATCTGGAAGATGCTCAACAGCGAATATTATTTCGCCGGTGGTTAGTACATCAAACTATTAGCAATGTCAATTTTATTTCAAATGTGTTATGGTCAGACGAAGCCACATTTGCAAAAAACAGTATCAACAATAGACACAATAAACATTACTGGTTTTTAGAAAATCCACGTACAACTAGGGAGTGTTGTTTCCAGCAACGATTCAGTGTTAACGTTTGGGGTGGAATATTCACCAATGTCTTGCTTACCCCTAGGCCACCCACAAAGGGGGTCAATGGAGGTCGCCTGACCCCCCCTGAATATGTTCCTTTGGTGTTTTTTTTCGTTAGAAATCGCAACACGAAGTGCACCTTCACTAGAGATTGAAGAAGATTACGATTTCACTATCGGTTATACTATTGTTTAAAAATAAAGTAAACCTAAATGTTGAGATTACACTACAGGTATGCCTATTGTCTAACTATAAATAGACCGACTTTGTATGTCATTTTAAGCAGGAAATGCGAATTAATGCGATTACCTTACAATAGTAACCCTAACCGCCTATAACAAAACTGTTATTTTCATTCTTTAATATCTAAATGTCTTTACCCTGAAAGTTTCTATTCAAACGAAATATAAATAAAGGCTTTCATAATGGTTTCTTTCTTATTGTACAGGTTCAGGTACTCTACAACTAAAACTTTAGAATGTTCTACAAATATCTCATTGTGTTCTATTCTGAGAAAAAATATATTCTTTATCTATAACAGTAAAGTACGTCTATATCTTCAGTGACTTCAGTTTGTATTCAGTGTTTTTCGAATGCGGTGTACTTTTAATTTGTGACTTAGGAAACTATCTGACTGTTGAATTAGTAGAAGACGTATATGTTGATAGATACTGATTGGTCATTTTCCTTGTAGTTATTGTTATCAGTGTTGATAAGTAGTGTAGTTACTGGTTTTTGTTTTTAAAGAAGGCCGAAGATTGCAGTTACAGTTTAGTTACGGATAGGATAGCAGTAAGTACTAATGTACCTAATGCGTGAGAATGCATATTTAAAAATAATATTTATTTGCAATTGGGAGATTCTTTTTTTTTTCTTTAAAGTCTATTTGATTAACAAATCTCTTCTTTTGAAGTATCAGAAAAGTAAAGCGTGTTATTTTTTTTCAGAAATTCAGATCTAAGATCAGTAACAATACTAACAATGTATATTAGAAAATTTTTCAAACGAAATGAACTAAAAGAATCATCTAGCATAGGCTGTAGTAGTAGCGGTGCTGGTGCTAATGCTATTTTTGAGTGTAATAGTATAGTACATAATAGTGT
Source organism: Platerodrilus igneus (assembly GCA_036346225.1). Taxonomy (NCBI): domain Eukaryota; kingdom Metazoa; phylum Arthropoda; class Insecta; order Coleoptera; family Lycidae; genus Platerodrilus; species Platerodrilus igneus. The sequence goes on along the minus strand of JARFIW010000821.1, from coordinate 2,116,994 downwards.
CAATGATCTAAATAAAGCTGGTAGTTCGTCACCTAATACTTTAAAATCTCTCACATGTGAATATGACACCAATCTTTCTAATGATAAGAATGAGTACATGCTCGATTTGGGCAATTTTGTTAACTCGAATGAAACACTTTCCGACGATGTTCGCCTTTCATTATTAACAAATCTTTACAAACCAGATCCTAAATATAATTTCAAGAACGATTCCGAAGAAAGAAGACGTGCTTTTAGATATGACTGGCTTCAACAATACGATTGGCTTGCGTATTCTCCAAAACTCAAAGGCGCACTTTGCAAATATTGCGTAGTTTTTCGGCCAACTGTTAAAAGAGGGGTTCTTGGTTCTTTCATTGTGAAGCCCTTCACAAAATATCATGACTTTGTCGCTTCTGCAAAAGCACATGCTACAACCGAATGGCATCGTGATTCAACTATAAAAGCTTCTAGTTTTACAAAAATTACCTCTCAAATAAATGAAGCTAAGCGGGATTTGATTGAATCGAATCGCAAAAAACTTATACCAATAATATCCACCGTCATTTTTTGTGGTATGCATGATTTGCCATTACGAGGTGATAAAAAAGGTAATTTTGAGGATCTTTTACAATTCAGAATAGAAAGTGGGGATCACATTCTAAACGAGCACTTAAAGTTTTGCAAGAAGAACTCAAAATACACCTCTCACAGAACTCAAAATCAAATAATTTCAATTTGTGGAACATTAATTAGGGAAAAAATTGTGAAAGATGTGAATTTGAGTGAAGCATTTTCAATTCTGGCTGACGAAAGTGCAGATATTGCTGGGGTAGAACAGTTATCACTTGGAGTAAGATTTGTTAGTAATGACAATTCAGTCAGAGAAGAATTTTTAGGCTTTGTAATCCTTACATCGATGAACGCAGAAGATATAACTGCTGCAATTTTAAACGCTTGTAATGAATATGGTCTTTGTATGGATAAATTAGTTGGATTAGGGTTTGATGGTTGCTCGACGATGGCAGGTCATGAGCAGGGAGTCCAAAAAGTTATTAAAAATAAATATCCAAAAGCGATATATTTTCACTGCGCGTCCCATAGATTAAATTTAGTGATAAATGATTTGAACAAGATTCCGGATATTCAAAATTCAGTAGGTACCATTAAAGAAGTAATTACTTTCTTTCGAGATAGTCCATTAAGACGTAGATATGTTTCTAATATTCCACTATTATGTGAAACACGCTGGTCCGCCAAATATAAATCAATGAGGTTGTTTGCTGAACATTTTGCAGATACTATGAACGCTCTGGAAAATTTAGCTCATAACCGTGAAATAAATGCTCAGACAAGAATTGCGTTTCTTCGTCGAAATTTATTCTTTGTCTGCATATTATGGCCAAATATTCTAGCAAATTGGAACCTGTTTGTAATGCACTGCAGTCTAAAAGTATAAACTTATTTTCCGTTAAACAGCACATAGATGAACTACTCAAACTTTTTAAGACACACTGTAGTGATCCTGAACAATATTTTAAAGAGGTTTATAAAAAAAAGTGTTGAACATGCCCATGGTTTTGGATTGGAAATTACATTACCACGTATTGCATCAAGACAAACTCATAGGTCTAATTATCATATGAGTAGTGTTGAAGATTACTTTCGAGTAAGCCTTTTTATTCCTTATTTGGATTCTGTTATACAGTCTATTTCCACAAGGTTTTCTGAAGATGCTACGACTTCTTTTTACTCTCTGGATTACATCCAAATAACTTAAAAGACAACAATATAAAAGAGCATTGTTAAATAAAAGAAGAAATAGCCAGAAGTTACAACATTGATAACTTTTCAGAACAGTTGCAAACGTGGGTTGAACTTTGGCAAAATAGAGAGATTCAACAAGATACAGACTTTGTACATTTGCTTGATAATGAAGTTTCTTTTTCCGGCCATCAAAACTGCGCTGAATATTTTTTGGCATTACCTCCAACTACTGCAACAATAGAAAGGTCATTTAGTGCGCTAAAGCGAGTAAAATCGTGGCTTAGATCAAGCATGTCAGGGGATAGATTATCAGGTTTATGCATGCTTAGTGTACATAAAGACATGGTAGGTAGGGAGAAACAAGCATTTATAAATGAAGTCCTAAATAGATTTGGTCAAGACCGAAGAAGATTGATATTTTTATTCAAAAATGATGATGATTAATAAAACGCGAGAACAGTCCTATTCAGCAGTGCCAGTTATAATAGTTTGTTGTACCCTTCTTAGTTCTTAGTCATGTTTGTTTGTGCAACAAATATTAAAGACACTATTTAAAGTGCCGGCCGGATATTTATTTACTATTAATTAATATCTATGGTTTGTGGCCATTTGATTGCCAATGTGGCTTTTCTGTTTCCGTTAAATATGGTTGTGTCGTGTCTGTATTTTTACATTTTCTTACGGGCGGCTTATTACGTGTATTGGAATAAGTCCATTCAATTTTCAATTAGTGTGTGTTAATGTAAAATCCAATCTTTTCCATTTGCTACCCTGTGCATCATCAAGCCAAAAGAATTGATAGCCTGCTGCACCAGCAATTTACCAGATTGGTAAGTAACTTTACACTTTGTGAAAATTCGATTAATTACAGAATGCTGCATTTATTAAGAAACTATCAATTCTACGTTTTTCTTTCAATTTCAAATACTATAGCCGAAATCTCAAAAGACTGCATTCGCGTCATAGGTTTCTGAATTAAACATCGACATACTTTTAATGTATATCGCTTTTAAATTCAGTAACCTATGGCGTGAATGCATTCTTTCGTGATTTCAACCATAATATTAAAAAACGCTGCATTATCGATGGTCCTAACTGCTTTTGAGCTACTCTAAGGAAATAAGATTTTATGCCTTACATTACTTTCCAATACGTCCGGTAACGGGGTTGCATTAACAGTGTTCATCCTTTGTGTAACATAACTAATATTTTTGAAAGTAGTCTTGACCCCCTCTACAAATTATTCTGTGGGCGGCCTTGGCTTACCCTGCACGTAATGGAAGATTGCTTAAATGGTAATTTGTACGAGCAATTTCTCGACAATACAATTTTCGAATTGGTAGAAGACATGGCTCTCCATTTGCGTCAACGTGTGTGGTTCCAAGAACGGTGGTGCATTACTCCACAGAGCAAGAGTAGTGACAATTTGGTTAAACGTTCGTTTCCATAGGAAATGGATTGGCTACGGAGGTCCGGTTGCCTGGCAACCATGATCACAAGATTTGAATCCACTAGACTTTTATCTATGAGGTTATGTGAAAGAACTTGTTTACAAGATACCAGTAGCAACCCGGAAACAGCTACTAGTACGAATACAGAACGCCGCAAATTCTGTTGCTTTTTTTACCGCTTTCAATAATAATCTACATAATATGTACATTGTAGTATACAAATATGCTTTGTACCATATGCACATTACAATGTACGTACATCTTGAAAAATATACTGAAAATTAAAAAAAAATAAAATTCTTGACAGAATATTCTTTTTGGTGATTTATTAATTCATATTGATAGAAATTAATTTTTTTACCCTATATAAAAAATCAGGTCTGAAGGGGTTAAACACTGACATTGGTATATGTATGTTAAGCTAAATCGTAATATTCTGGTGTCTAGTATCTCTACTAGAGATTACCCAGTCTTAATGAATCACCATGCATTTTATTTAGTAATAAAATAAAAAATATAAAATAATGATTTTTTTTTGTAAATTTTAAATTAAGAAAAAACATTGGGTTTCTTTAGTTAGTGCAAAACGTGTATGTGTAGCAAGCATCAAACATTAGCATTTATTATTGCATGTAAGTTATCGATTATGCTGACAACAGTGCTTAACATACAGCACTCCCAGTACATGGAACCAAGATACGCCATTGATGTGTAAAGTAGGGGTTATTTTGCCTATGAGGCGGTCACCGCCAGTAGGCGAACAAACCGTTTTCAAATTCAAATAACTTAAAGTAGAACAGATTTATCTTTAATCTGAATTTAAGCAAGATATTTGTTGATTTTGTTGGATAAAAATACATCTATAACTCCCATTCGTAGTTCTTATCTTAATATTAGTAGTGCAACGCTAGATGTCGTTCATGGCATTGTACATTCTTTAACCGGTAAAATTTACTTACATTGCATTTAGAAGTAAGTATCAAATGCAGTAGCGTTCTGATATACTTTGTTAAGCATGTTAAATAACTTGTAGATACTGTACATTACTCTAAAAAACAATTATTAGCGCTTTTTGTTATATTTTGTACCAAAAAAATTGGTGGTCGGTCAATAGCTATATCTTTGCAAGTAAAGTACCAGTGGATGCACACTACATTCGATTTTCCAATACTACACCCGAAGGTACTACATTGGCCAGAAAACGCGTTTTTTTTAACCTGGAAAATTTTGAATTTTGCCGAACCCTTGCTGTTCCAAGCAAGGTAGGGATTTTTAATGTGCGTGACAACACTCACACACGGGACCTTCATTTTTCCTCTTATCCGAACGAGGGCGTGTTTTTGTGAAAAATGTTCGCCTAACATTTCTCAAGCGCACCGTGTGGGCATTCGAAACCGGGACCTTGGGCGCTAGTAGTCACACGCATGCCAACTACGCCACGGAGTCGCCCCAGTTGTCGGGCAACAGTCCGATCACTGCAAACTGTACCCATTGATATAATTCTCTCTTTCTCGCTCAATGAGGACAAACTAACACTGTTTCGTCCTGTTCTTTTACATATGTTTTAAAATGCAGCCAGTAGACGGTTAGAATGTGCTTTAAAAGTTTTGTGTTCGACAGTTAAGTTTTGCAAAATTTTAAAATGTACCAATAAACGGACGCCGTAATTTTCGTTACTTTTACCAAGTCGCTTTGCCATTTATGTTTAAATATTTTCATATATTGTTTATTTTTAGTATGAATTTCGGCAAAAGAAAATGTTATCACTATAGTGATGATAATCTAAAAATGGCAGTGGAAGAGTCAAAAAATGAGAAAGTAAGAGATATATGTCGGTAATACGGTGTGCCGAAGTCAACCATGCTGGACCGCATCAAGGGACGAATTGCTGAAAATATAACAAGAATGGGTTCAAAATCAATTTTTAGTCATGATCACGAAAATACATTAGTAAATTGGATTACGGAAGTGGTGAAATGTGGCTCTCCACTAAAGAAAAGATTTGCTAGCTTCTGTTCAGCAAATTGCACAAAAAGAGCATATAAAGATTCCGTTTAAAAACGGTCGACCAGATCAAAAGTGGTATGCTAGCTTTTTAAAAAGGAAATGATTCTGGTAGGAAAGACATTATAGGAAGTTAATATTGAAAATGAATGAAACACGTTCGAGTTCGCGGATGGTTGTTTATCGACTCTCTATTAATTATGTTATGCCTTATCTTTAATTGTCTGGCTTGATAACGAATACAACGTTGGGAAAGCGAAATGGCGCGAACACCTATTGAAGATGTTCCTCAGATTGAACAAACTAAAGGAAATATAAATGAAACCGAAGAAATAATGAAACTAACTACAAATACTGATCACGGCAACTTTATGGATGAAAATACTGAAAAGACCGATAATGTAATCGGAAACACTAAAAACGAAATTGAAAAATTAGGAAAACAATGTGAGGCTGAAAAGGTATTAACACAAAGTGAACAAATCACTGAAACTGAAGAAATCACAGACGCAGATATTTATCGAAGTACCACATCAAGCAGTAATATAAATAGTACTTATCAAAATTCTTTTCAAAAACATTTAGTTTATTAACGCCTATAACAAATCCTTTAACAAAGCCTAGAAAAGAAAAATAGCCAAGTGCAATTTCATCAGACGCATGGAGAGAATACTACTTACACAAAGCAAAAGAGAACGAAAACAAAGAAAACGCTAGAAAAGAAAAAGAATCCAAAGAATAGTGTTAAAAAGTGGACTGTAAAAAAAGGAAAGAAAAACTAGCCGCAATTAACGGCGAAAATTCTATCAAAAATCAAGAAAAACCAGTTCAAAGATGTTTAGTATGTGAAGAGAGCCTTGATAGCAACACCAAAATTGAAAAAGAAGCGAATGTTGGGTGCGCTCAGTGCCCTAGATGGTTTCATCTAAGTTGTACCAATTTTTCCGATTCAACCTAGGATGAAGCCGCTAATGAGGAACATGTTTGTGAATTTTGTGAAAATGAACTTTAAGCTATGCACAAGTATATGTATTGTAGTGTAGTTTAACTTCTACTGCCAATTTCAAAATGTTAATATTTTTACTTATACAACATTCGTTCAACTTTTCCGTTTTAACTACAAGTTTCTTAATTATTTCAGGTTCTGATAAGTTCGGTGAAAAATTATTTAATCTAATTGATTACAAATTTATTTTATTTGACTAGGTTAAAGTTAAACAGTAACGAGTACTATGTGTCTGTTAAGTAAAAGCCCCCTGTACGACTATTAGCAATAAAATGGGCGAGTACTGGCTTGTCCTGTCCGACTAATGGTTAAATGAGTACATTTTCAATAAATAATTATGCAAATTATTGACATGTTTGTGTAAGAAAATCTTTGATTATGATTGAAAATAGCAATTTCAAGCCACCTTTCATCTCTTAGGTGAGAGAGATATCGTGGTAATTGAAATTTATGCAAGAAAGTGACGGTGATTTTTAATAAAAGTGTCCGACCACCCACTCATACACTCCTATATAATATTTAAATCATTTTTTTGGGAACAGGTTTTGTATAAAATATTCTTTTAAGTTAATTGTCTTTTTTAAAATCTAATTTTAGTGCAAAGCCATGTTTAAGGGTTTAATAATTTATCAATAAATATGTTTTTAATTAAAAAACAAACACTTTTTAAATGTATAAGTTAACGCGAGCAACAGCAGAATTTTCAAAACAAACTCCAACAGGTGATTCTCAACTGTCATATTTATGCTCTAATCCTTGATGTATAAGTAATTAAAATTCACCTGAAGAAAAAACTATTACCAGCAACTACTGTTTAAAATTACAAGGATACATCTAAATATTCATAAAGATAGTTGAATTAGAGAAATTCAATATTTTTGCTTTCGAGAATGTATTTTATTACAGACGGTGTTCTACGACATTACACCCTCGAATTGGTCTTAGATGATGAGTAATCCACTCATGCATTTCCTTGCAACTATTATGAGTTTTCAAATAAAAATTCTTAGCAGTGGAACGGATGCAGCTTAGCTTTCAAAAGAAATGTAAATTTAAAACATTTTTCTAGCAGTCACATGATTCTAAAAGACTTCTAAGCAACTGTCTTGTTAATTAAAAGCAGATTAAGCTTTAGATGAGTTATCTAGCAATATACCTCGAAATTCCAAAAATAGCAAAATGTAGAGACGAATACGTAAATATCTTTTGTTTAAAGGTAAAAATAGTATAAAAACAACGTTATTAAAGCAGACGAGATTGAGATTTTTGTGTTGTTAGTCTCCCATTCAATATCGTAACACGGCACGTGTGTCTTGGTTAACAAAGTATAAATATTAATGACATAAATAAAATATGTAAGTCACTACAAAATCTAAATCTGTTTAAAGTATGCACTTTATACCTTACCTTTATTTGATATATTCTATATATGAACTTGAACACAGATAACTAACACGGCGTTCAGATTTCGTCTAGCAAGTGCGCCTCACAAGCCGGGTTGGGATGTGTACAGTTGCTAATAATAGCTCTGTTGATGTCCATGAGTTTGGGATGTTTATAGATTGCATTAAACCCCACTCAGGTGTATGATTTATCATTCCACGTTTTTATTATTCACTGGACTTTTCAAATTACTTAGTATGCTGCAATGAAACGTGTCGCGTCGATGGATTTTGAACTTAGGCATACAAAACACATGACAGATAAAACATTGCAGCAGCTTTGTTCATATTGAGAAAATTTCGAATTCATTCAACCTAACACTTCCTTTCAAAATTTAAATTATTTTATCAATATTATGCTAACAGGTTAAAGTGAGAATTCTGAGTACTTTTATAATTAATAGTTTTGTCACTCGTCGGGAAATTATTTGCTACAGTATGAGTTTAAATATTTTTTCTTTCGAAAAACTTCTCGTTCGATACGATTACCAGAACCACTCGCAGAAACTTTGGATCTCGGGAAAGAAAATTTTAAAAACCAAGAAATTTTAATTGACCAATAAATCAACATATTTAATTTTTTAAATAGTAACAATGTAAAAAAACTTATTAACTATATACACCAGTTACTCCGCATCCAAAAAAATAGACCACACGTTTATTTTTAAGGCGAAGATATTTAAATAATAATCAAATAAAAGTATTTTTCAGCCAATCCAAAAATAATAAAGAAATAGTTTAAATAATATTAATTTATAATGGATTTATTAAAATTAAACTACACTATCAATATTAATGATGTGTCTAAATCAGTTATAATACAATAAAAATTCAGTTTTGGATGATTTGGTTTTTTAATTTTTTCATTAAAACTATTTAATTGGAATCAACGTAGAGTCTCATTATACGTTATTTAAAAATTATTAATATAAGAAAATAAAACCACTTAATATATTCCTGAAAATGAAACATAGAAGTATTCATTAAAAATACAAAATAATTGCATTGTATTTATATATATATATATATATATATATATATATATATATATTGTCGTGGAAATTATAGGTTAAGAAGGATAGATAGGTCTAGAGAATGAATTTGTAACGTCCGTGTATATAGGAAATAGCAACTATTTATTTACGCGCCAAATTAATTAGTTTTGACATTAAAACGAGCGGATAATAGCATATTTTTGTATTTATAAATAGGAATGTTAAATTTGCATAACGTGTAGAAGCTTTGTAGTACGTGAAAACTCAAGGATACGAATAAAATTAACATCAATATTTTAAAAGTTGTAAATCAAGTACATCAAATAATAAAGAAAGCTTTTGGGTATATAAAATCAATAATGTAAACGCATATTTTCCATTTAACTAAACAAAGCGTTTGTTAAATACAAATCCTAGGAAATTCTATAAGTTGAACAACTTGGAAAATACGATTTCAAACGGACAGTTGCTTTATAAAAAAGCCTGACAGATAAATAAACAAGTTTAAGGAAACTAAATGAACGTTGGAATATAATTCTGTAGAAATTTAGTTAACGGTCGACGCACAAAACTACGAAAACAACAGGTGGTTTAAATGCAAATTGAGACAGAATATCGATAACGTAAAGCAGACAGAGATCACATATAATAGACGTTGGATAAAACAGTCGTTTAAAGTACGCGACAAGTTTGGAGGTCAAGTACAATATCGATTTTCTGTTGCTTGAGTGGGATTGTAAAAAAGGCAACAAATATATGTTAGACGAGAGTCACATAGTTTAAAGATGGACATAAGAATGGGAGAAATGTGCGTGATTGGCTGAGCGCTAGAAATTTCAAAGAAGCTCGCGACCGTTATATTTTGTTGACCAGTTTTCGGACTAAAGCGACGATGGAGTGAGAATTTTCAGTTTTACAAATTTGTTACGTATAAAACTTTTGACTGAAATCAAGGCAGGAGGTGTCTATCGACGGATATAAATACACTAGGAGACGCAGTAAAGCTCTCTCTTACTTCGCTTATTTCTTTGACTTCGCTTAGCTTTTACGGTAACTTCCAAATGTAAAATTTTATAAAAACAGTGTTAGTACAGTCCGTCTAAAGTAAAATAAAAGTGTGAACTGCACGAGTGGGTGCTATTTAGTAGACGGTGCTGTAGCTACAGTTAAAGAACTAACGGTGAGATGTTACTAAGGTAAGTGTGCTGAGAAATTTTTAAAACGAGGATGCTTGGTGTTTGGTAGATGTGAAAAGTGATTAACTTGGTTTGGACAATTATCTGGGTAAAAACATTGAAGGCGTCTGCAGAGACTTGGATAGCTATTGGAAATGAGTTTGATCTACGTATAGCAGAGAGGTGTATGGAAGCAACCACGAAGTTTGGTGGACAACATCTTCAGAGGTGACGATAGAAAAAGCCTACTCCAGGCAATGAAATTAATTTCTATTGCTATTGCTTGAACATTTTGTGCTGTTATTTTGTGCTAGTGTGATCTGACACATTGGGTGTGTATTTTATGAACATTAAACTCATTTAAAGGGTATATGTAAAGGACAATTTGTATTTATTATTTAAAGAAGTAAATAAATGACATAGATATTCGATGTAAAAAGTAAACGGGTCTTTAGGGTTCTTATAAACAAAGATGCGATGTATTTAGGCATTTAGAGTAACTGGGTTTATACTGAGCTCACCATAGACCAGAATAAAAGTCAATTTAGGGTTTCAAGTCGGGCCCATATACACATATAATACAAAAACTGTCGAGATAAATCAAAGTCATGAAATTTAAAAAGCATTCAATGATTGAGATTGTAGTATTTGATGAAGCTGTATATCCGAATGTGTAAATATTTACTTGGTAATGGAAAATTTTAAGTTGTATGAATAAAAGGTTGTATGTTTCGTTGCATTATATGAATTGTCATTTTATTTGGTAGTACATGTGAGAAAGAGCGAACTCAGGATAGTAAATATCTACGAAGAAGCAGATTTTAGAGCTAGCCGTGGTATGCAAAAATAAGGAGAGAGATTGGAATATTTGTTTTATTTTTCAGAAAAATATTTATGTAACTTTTGCAGGAGCATAATCCAGAGCAATCCACAGCAATATATATATTGTTGTGGATCCAAAGGGTTAAATCAGTGGGAAAAAATTAAATTTCAACAACCCTGTATATAGAAAAGAACAAATTATTTACGCGCAAAATTAATTTAAGTCATTTAGGGAAAACGGACAAGTATTGACGTATTTTTATAATTAATAATTGGAATGTTAAAATTACATAAAGAAAAAACAGTTTTAAAGCAAATAGAAGTTCAAGCATACGCATAATCAACTATAATTTATTTTAATCCAACACGTATAAGCATAAGGGAACGTCGTTGCGTAACAAAATCAATAATCCCAAGGCAATTGTAGTCGTTGTAAAAGCAAACGTCAGTTTTATCAGATACGAAGAAATATAAAGTCTAGGAATTGTTATGTTAAACGGTTGATAATTAACAGAAACACCTGCGTTTTAAAGGTTACGTTCGACGAAGTCGAGAGCATGTTACGATAGGATTTCATAGAAATATTTTCAACCGTCAGTTTGGTATAAACAACAAGGTTAACAAACATCTTAAAGAGCAAGGTAAATGTACAATCGGTTATATACAACAGATAGAGACAGATATAAAAGCGTTGGGATTGAAAATGCACGTACCATATACACGTGGAGTGGAGATTTGATGTCATCAATATCGTTTTTCTGTAACGCAAGTGGGGTTTTGAACGAGACAGCAAACATGTATGAAACAAGGATAAACAGAACTTAGTTGGAGTTTATGACGGCTGAGAATTTTGTCATTGGTTGAAAGTGGACAATATTCCAAACGTAGATACACGCAAAAGCGAAAGCGGATCGGGGTGATACAGCACGTAGCACGCTACAAAATTTTACGAATTTTGAGACGGTTATATTCAAAATTTTTAGAATTTGATTTAAAAATAAGCTTTTCGCTGGAAGTGCGTCCACTAAAGGGGGTTTTGAAAGCATATAAATATTCAACCTAGGTTATAGAGGTTCTCTTCTCTTCTCTTCGCTGCTATTTTACTTTACTTCGATAAAGTACTAAATGCCGACCACCATAACAGTAAAGCTTTCTGTGAGTATTTTATGTGATTATATTACCGTAAATATAGTGGTTGCAAGTGTAAAACCGTAGTAGAGGACATCTAATTATTGACGTGAAGTACGAGTAGTGCATTTTAAATTAATAAAGGTCCCTCTACTACAATACAAAGCACAAAAATCAATAAATGGAAGCATGATATATGTGGGGTAAGCATCACAAATAATCAAGTTTGTGTGCATGATATATGGAATGGTACTGTGAGACAAGGCGCTTGGCTTGCAGATGTGGCAGACGGTGGAGGCCTGTGAATTCGTTGAGTAACACGGTGAATGGAAACGAAGCCGAAGTGTTCTGGCAATCATGTTCGAAGGAAAGGAAGCCTGAAGAATTTACCAGGTAATTTACTTGAAATTTCTGTTGTTTGATAAACATTTGTGAAATTTTGTGCTGTGTGGTTGACTTTTTGGGGCATATTTATGGTTATAGAAACTTATTGAAAAAGATACATGTACTGGACAATTTATTGAGGTTAAATATTGAAAAGGGGTGTATTTAAAACATCCAAAATTTTATTCAGGATATAAATTGAATTGTCATGGGTAAACGGGTCTGTTAATTTTGTTTTTAATTTATGCAAGGTGTACAAGGTATATACAAACTAAACTGGGTTATTATGAGCTCACCATACTCCAGTGTGCAGTCAATTTAGGGTAACATGTGGGGCCCATCTACTCATATCTCATTGAATTTGTTTGAAAATAATTAGAAAAATCAAAGACTTTAAAAACATACCATATTTTGAGCTTTATAATTAGTGTATCAAACTGTTTTTAACACATGTGAATATAATTTATCTGTTAATAGCTGTAAATAAAAGATTGTATAATTATTGTATTATTTGATAATTTTATTGAATGGTGTGCGAGTGTGAAAGAGGTATGGTTGTAAATTTAGGTATTCGAGAAAAGGCACAGCTGAGCTAGCCAGGAAAGCTGAAGGAGTTTGAAGGCAAAATAAAAGGGCAAGGAATTTTTTTTTAAATTTTTGCATTTTTTTGAAAATTATATGTTGGCCCTGGTGGGGCACGAATTTAAATAGAGAATCTACAGACTGTCCCGACTTCCACGGCAATATATATATATATATATATATATATATATATATACAGTGTGTCTACTTAAGTTGGCGGCATATGGAAAACTTTTTTATTTTTGGTTTTAGAAAAAAAAGTTACTCTTTATAAAAAGTTCTGCTTGTTCTGAAACCTAAAATAAAACTTTCACATTTCAAAATTTATTAGTCATATACGAGGTTTATCAATAAATATGAATTTGGTGCAAGAGTAAAGTACCTTTATTTTTGACAATTTCGAAAATTGGTATTATAAAATGTTGTTCAGAATCAAAAACCACGTTCAAATATGCAAAATATCCATCGATTATAAAAAAAAAATTTTTAACTTTTCTAAAATAAAAATTTATTTAAGCTTACGTGTTATTTCATTTAATCTAAGATGCACTGACAAAAACTGTCCATAAAATGTAATTTCTCAGCATTTCGAAAGACTTTCTTTAATAATAACAATAGTTCAATAATAATGTAATAGTTTTTGTTACACATACAGATCTTATTATTCCGTCCCTCAAATAACTACGGCTTCAACATATCCGCCTTCTCTATAAATTCAGTATTCGTTCTATCTCGAAACTCTGTCAACACTCTTCTAATCATAGTCGGCGTTATACTCTGAACGGTGTCTTTAATGGTTTGTTCTAAATGGACAACATCTGTGAATGGCCCTTGGAGGTACACTTCTTTCAAGTAGCCCCACAAAAAAGAAGTCGAGTGGGGTCAAAGCTGGAATGTAAGGTGGCCAACGAATTTTCGAAAACCGATGCACAACTCTTCTATAAAACAATTTTCAAGATATTGTCTTACATCTAACCTGCTATGGCATGGGGCACCATCCTGCTGGAACCATATCTGTTGACGTTCAAGTAGGGGTAGATCATCAAGAAAATCATCTAGTTCTTTTTGTAGAAAGAGTAAATAACGGTCTGCATTAAAAGATTCTCGAAAAAAGAAAGCTAGTTAATTGAGGGACGGAATAATAAGATCCGTATGTATAACAAAAACTATTACATTATTATTAAACTAATGTTATTATTAAAGAAAGTCTTTCGAAATGCTGAGAAATTACATTTCATGGACAGTTCTTGTCAGTGCATCTTAGATTAAATGAAATAACGCGTAAGCTTAAATAAAATTTTATTTTAGAAAAGTTTAAAAAAATTTTTTAATAAGCGATAGATATTTTGCATATTTGAACTTGGTTTTTGATTCTGAACAACATTTCATAGTAACATTTTTCGAAATTATCAAAAATAAAGGTACTTTACTCTTGCGCCAAATTCATATTTATTGATAAACCTCGTATAAGACTAATAAATTTAGCTATTTGAAAGTTTTATTTTAGGTTTCAGAACAAGCAGAACTTTTTATAAAGAGTGACTTTTTCTCCTAAAACCAAAAATAAAAAAGTTTTCCATATGCCGCCAACTTAAGTAAACACACTGTATATATATATATATATATATATATATATATATATATTATATTCCAAAAAGATGGTTTTAACAAACGTGCATACTGTAATTATACTTATTTCTAACTCACTCATTATTAAGTCTTCAATCCTGGAACTGGCTAGACGCGTACCTCTTTTGTTTACTATTATGAGCTAACCAACACATTTCCGTAAAATTCCAACAGTCTGCATCTTTCACTATCTGCGTGCAACAGTCTGATCTAGGTCTACCTCTACCTCTCGTTTTTCCTATATCTGCTTGTAATATAGCTCGCACTATTTCCCAAAAATGCCATACAATGTGTCCTGCCCTTCCATTTCTCTTATTTTTTTTGTTTTCTACAGATATCCTTATTCCTTTACTATTTCTATAACCTCTTTGCTGTTAACTTTATCTGTCCATGCTATCATTATCATACATCTGAAGCATAACATTCCAAAAGGCCTCTTCCTTGTCCTGTCTGCTTCTCCTACTATTTCCTCCTATTTCATAGGTGCTGTGCTCCACGCATATGCTCCCAACACTTTTGTCCTTGTTTCTATGTTTGTTGTCTTCGAACATAGCCGCTGCTCTTTCTTATTAGATACAGTTCGGTATTGTTTTGTAAATATATACCTTATTTCACCGATATTCAGTGGTATGTTGAAGGGTTAAGCTGCCTATGGATACCTTGATCCCCCAACACTTGAACATTTCCCGAATTAATAGTTTCCATTAAATACTTTCACACGATAAAGATTAGTTGAAAATATATCAAAACCAATACTTGTAGTTGTTTATAATAATCATCAGGTTTAAGTATAATAATTTATTTTTTTGTCATAAGGTTTTCCGTCTTGGAACTGGTTGGACGCGTTCCTACATTAATTTCTATTCTGAACTAGCCTACATATTTTACTGAAGTTCCCACGGCCTACATATTAGACTATCTGTGTGCAATAGTCTAGCCTAGGTCTACCTCTATCTCTCCTTTTTCCAATATTTGCTTCTAATATATTCCACACTATTCCCTCATGTTTAGTATGTGGCATATCATCCTATCTCTCCTATCTTTTACTGTTTTTCATATATTTTTTTCTTCTTCTACCATTTCTAGTACCTCTTTGTTCTTAACTTTGTCTGTACATTATATCTTCGTCGCACTCTGTAGCATCACATTTCAAAGACTTTTTCCTGTCCGATCTTCCTACGTTCCAAATTTCACAGCCGTACAGTGGTGTGCTCCACACATAGTCTTTCAGCAATCTTTTCCTTGTTTCTATGTTTGTTGTCTTTAAACACAGTAGTTGCTCTTTCTTGTTCAATATAGCACTACCTTGTGCTAACTTTTGTATTATATCTTTTGCGCCTTTTCAAATTTTGCATTATTTAGCTTCTTAGGTAGCAGAAATCCTTAACCTCTTGTAAGTTTACGTTTCCTTTGCATATTAATATCTTAGTTTTTTTTTGTTAACTTTCATACCGTATCTTTCTGTTAGAACTGTTTCCATTTCATGAAGAGCTACTTCTAAATCTTTCTTGCTAGATACTAATACCGCTGCAAACTTAAGCATAGCAATTTTTTATCGCTGCATAATAATTCCAAATGTTTTCTTGCATTTGACAGTATTCATTGCCTCTTCGATTACAAGTTAAAAATTAACAATGATAAGGCACATCTCAGATGAAAGATGCAAATTTTTATTGAACTAAGCCGAAATTCACGACTTGACAGGTAAACTGAGGTTAAATAACAGTCAAATTAAATAACAAATAAAAAGAAAAGTCAACTACTAAACTATGCTTTTTGATTTGCCCCGTTTTATACTTAATGCAGCAATGATGACGAAAGTATGCAGACATTTGAAATTATTTTTTTCGGTCAAACCGCTCGTCTAATCAAAATTTTACAAGAGACAAAAAGTTTCCAAATTAAGTCGGCTACTCATAAAAAAAAATTGGTAGTCATTGCACAATCAGGAAAAAGGTAATGGTCGGATATTTATACAATACATCATTTTTGGGACACTCATATGCTTTTAAAATTATTGCGTGCACCACCAAAAGATGTCAATTGAAAGTAGAAACTCGCACCCCAAAAATGGTCAAAATCTATCGACGCGTTTTCGAGTTATTTTAAAATATCAAATATTTTCCACGATTTTTGAAGCCCTCTAGCGACTAAATGAAGCAACTTGTATAATAGGTAAGTTGGCTCAAATCGATCTATTTCGAGTCAAAGAATCTCTGTACTTACGTTGTACACGTATTTTCCGGACACCCTGTATATACCAACTTGAAGAATGTATTAATTGATAAAGATCTATATGAAGGTAATATTAAAGGAGATAGACTTACATCAGGAAATCATTTATTCTGTTGATCCTCTTAATAACAACATGATTTCCCAGGAATTGCTGTATTATTTACCAGAGAACAACTTGAATGGTATTTACCCAAAGATATCGATTGTTTTGAAAATACTGTCAGCGCTTTCAGTTTTCGTTGCTAAAGCTGAAAGAGTGTTTTTCAAGTTGAAGATTATTAAAATTATCTTGGCACGAGTATGGTGCAAGGGCGCACTTTAAGTTATATTGTCATTGATTTTTATAACTATCGTATAAAATTAAAACTTTGGTAAAATGTAAATAATCCGAATAAAATATGTTTGTATTCAACAGATTTTTTGTGCATTCAGGCTTTATCCCTGTCGCATATAAAAAGGCACATGGCGCTAGTTTAACACAGCGCCAAATGGCTTACTCGCGGTTCTGGGTAAAGAGATACATTTTTGATGTTTCTTGACCATAAAAACTTTAAATTTTGCAATTTTATGATTTTCAGAATAAAACCTAATGTTTCAAAACAAAACAAAACGCTGGGAGAAATTCAAAGGACGGATTTATTAGTATTTTGTAATGCTAAGCCAATTTGGTCTACTCTTTTAGCTGAAAATGGTAGGATTGTTTTGAAAACTACGGAAATAATAAAATTTGACTTTATCGAGTGAGAGCAGGCTCTTAATAATTTTGAAACGAAGTTTAGTGATATGTTACTTTTTGGTTTATTAAAGTTCTAAGTATTTTATCGTGACCTGCTTGTGTTTGCACATCTGGAACTATTATCTGTTAAAAGTATTTTTAATCAATTTCGGCCATTTTTAAAAGCAGATAGTAAACCGTAAAAGGAAATCATAAAGGTAGTTAAGTACTATGGTCAAGAAATGTAATATAAATTTAGAATTTATGTATAACTAAACAACAGTTAATTTGATAGTAACTTTAATTATTTAATCGCTTCTTACCTTACGTATTGTGGAAATATTTTACTCTACTTATTCGTTGATACGCATGACACTAACATAGTACAACTAGTGGCGGGATTAAAAATATTTAACCAACTTTGAATCCGATGCTAGTGTGGTGGGAGATTTGCAATTGTATAAGAACTACAGAACCAATTCAATATTTATATAATTCGTGCCATAAATAAAAATTCGAAATTTTGTGTCATATTACATATTTAACCATAGGCCGAAAATAAATGATGGATTTTCTAATTTACAGTTAATTAAAAAAGAGCGTCTAATTTTGGTTGTTGAAAAGTATATGCACAAAAATACAAGCATATATTGAAATATTTTTTTTAAATTGCGACTTTCATTTTTAGGTTTTTATATTTTAAGAGAAATGATTAGAAATGTGGCAAGTTCAGTCTTAAAATAGTAATTATTATTACATATTATAAGACGCTAAAAATCTACTGTTTAATTAATTAAAGTATAATAAGATTTTGAGTTAACTTTATTCGTGAATATTGTTCTGAAATTGTGTTTTAGAAAAGAACGAAAACTGTTTTTGAATAACATTAATCAAATTTTTTGCTTTGTTTAGTCTACAATTTTAATTCCATTTAGAACTCTACACTGACCACACGTAATTGGCCATATACGGTCAAACAAGAGATTACTGTACAGTATTGTTGAATAATCGGTCGTACTTGGTTAAGCCTTAAAAGGCAATGCACTATATCTTGATCTGCTAATTTAAAATTTACTTTACCTGTACGTAAGTGAATGTAACATTTTACATGCATCAGGTTTATACTTAAATTAATTTAGCGAAGTTCATTTTATTGACTGCTCGTTCGACGACAGAAATAAGAGCTTTCATATTAATACATTAATGATCAATTTAAATTAAAAATCAGTTTCAGAAAAATTCATTTTCATGTGGATCACCGAAAAATTTGCATACCGGCGTTGTCAAGCATTAGTGCATCATGGATAAATACTTTTATGAACCAACTTAACGGCAAGAACCGCTCGCGGTCTAGGCGTCTACAGTCGTACAATGTTAAACATTTTTAAACAACCTATAGCAAACATAGTCAAAAGTTGCATTCTGACTGAATGTCTTGCAATGGATTGAAATTTTCTTTGATTACGAGTAATGCTGGAACCGAAATCTAAAATTTGTTTCGATTCCATAGAATTTGAACTTAATTGCTCGTTGCAACCATTGGACTTCGCGTCAAAACAATTGAGTTACTGGTAGAATAATGTAATGAAAACTCTATTTGCAATAACAGTTCGTTATTTTCAAACTGAATACACAAGCTTCTTCAACAAGTTGTAGCTACCATAAAATTTCTAAAAGCCCACACAATAATTTTTTCAGCTAGTCGTTAACAGTACAAGTATAATCTTCTTAAACGACGAGTATATCTTCTTAATTTATTTAATATCGAAGCACTCCAAGTACCTTATATACCAAGCACTAATTATAATAATTAATTTATATCGAATAGGACGATTTATATCAAGAGTAGAGTAATTTATATCGACGATACACAGTAATTTATATCACATATTTTAAAGTTTTAAACTACAACATATCGCACCCTTGCGACAAAAGTTAAAAAAAGTCATTTTTCAGAAAGCGAAAAAAACGTTTTTCCAGCATGTCCATACCTTTTAATGAAATATGGATGAGATTATTTAAAACTCTATTAGCTTTCGTACGATAATATTATACAAACAAAATTTAGTTTAACTTACATTCTTTAAAAAACTAGAAAAATCGAAATTTTTTGACTTGTGTCTTTCTTGTTGAATCTGCAGTCAATAGAACAAAGAATTATTTTGATGTAGATGTTTTAGTTCCCTAGTATACTTATAGTATACAGAGTTTAAGATTTTCTTTATGAATTGAAACGTTTTCCGGGCGTGGAATAAAAATTAAGAACACTCTTTTAATGTTTTAAAGGTTTTAATATTACTAACAAACGTAGAAAAGTGCAAAAATGAATAAAAAGAAAAACAAATGGATCTTAAAAGTTTTAGTGTAACTCAAAAATGTTTTTGTAGCATTGTTCATAATAATTTTTTTAATTATATTCCTATCGCATAAAGACTTCAGCGCCTTTATCTTTACTTCAGTCACCGGAAACTTATTTTCAAAAGCTTGTTGGGTCCTTG
Organism: Platerodrilus igneus; assembly: GCA_036346225.1. Classification (NCBI taxonomy): domain Eukaryota; kingdom Metazoa; phylum Arthropoda; class Insecta; order Coleoptera; family Lycidae; genus Platerodrilus; species Platerodrilus igneus. Next base: position 2,097,182 of record JARFIW010000821.1, on the reverse strand, counting down.
TTTTCCTCACGCAAACTTTCTTGAATTCTTTAGCTTGGTACGATGTTTTGTAAAAGAAAGCTCGTGGTTTATCCTTTTGGACTCAGAGGACTTGTAGGTCGTTCCATTTTACTTTCTTACCGCAGGTATCTACAGCAAAGTTAGTACCCCACTCTTCCTGAAGACTCTAAACCAAAAAAATCTGAAAAAGTCATTTCGTGTAACTCATATGGGTGACCATTCTTTTTTGCCGTACGGATTAGAGTAGCATACTGTTCTGGTGTGTATAGTGGACTAGATTTAAGGTGCTTCTTCACTTGTTTCTCTATCACACTGTGAACATCATCTCCTTTGTTTTGAGTGTGACCACAAATTAGAAATTTGTGATCAATGCTACGGAAATTAAAGTTAGCTACGGCATAAGCATACGCTGCAAGTAAATACTTGTTTTTTTGTTGTCCGCAACAATTGTCTGAATATAAAATAATATCAATATTAGATTTCTTTGCCTTTTCTGCCATTGTTTTAATGTAATTAAGAACACAGGTACCGATTTCCACAGCTCCACGTTTCCCTTCGGTCTCATTCCAAAAGTAGCATTCGACATTTCTGGCCCGCAAATCACTTATGGTGAAGTTAAAACAGTTCAGTTTACTTGCGTAATAAAAACAAGAAACCAAACACTTTGGAATTGACATCACAGCTTGCAAGTCGTATACAGCAACACACAAACCAACTTGGTTACTTTTATCCAAATTCTTTTCTTTGCGACATAATTCTTTTTCTTCCTGGTGTAAATTGTAGACATTAACTAATTTTTCTTTTTCCTCGTCATCTGCAATTTTGTAAGTTTTACACAAATCGCATTGATCTTTCTTTGGTATATAAAACGAGATATTGAATTCACCATTAAATATACGATTGAACATAACAGAGTTTGCAAACGGTAGCACTTGTAGCTCCCTCTGTTCCTTGTCGGCCAAACTCTTTCCTCCTTCAATATACTCGCATTTATGTTGAGCCCTTAAATAGTGTGATTCAATTCGGGGTATAGAATTAATAAGGCGTCGCCGTGGATCAGTGTAGTAAGCGTAAGACTACAGATCCCAAGGTCCTGGGTTCAAATCCCGACACGGCCGACTGCTTGAAAAATGACAGGTGAGCATTTTTCACAAAAATTACGCCCTCGTTCGGATGAGAGGTTAAATGGAGGTCCCGTGTGTGAGTGTTGTCACGCACGTTAAAGATCCCTACCTTGCCTGGAACGGCAAGGGTTCGGCAAAATTCTAAATTTCCAGGCAACAAAAAACTCGCCTCCTGGCCGATGTAGTACCTTCTGGTGGAGCATTGGAAATATAAATGCACGGTATAGAATTAATGAATTTTCGAACTCTTTCTTTTATCTCGGGATTCACTGTTGGTTGTTTCCCATGTTTTCCTCTCTTATCTCCATCAACAAAACCGGTATCGTGTTTCTTCGATAGAGCGGTCCGGATTGGTCGGTCATTAATATCCAGTGTTGCCTTAAAGAATTTCTTGCATACCCTTACTTTATTGTTGTCTACTTCAAAGTAAAACGCAGAATTTAAATGTCGGAAATCCTGTGTACTTGAGTACCGATATTTGGGTTTGATGGTTTCTGTATTTCTTGCTGTTGTAAATTGCCAACTTTCCAAAAATATTGAACAAGATTTCTCTAATGTTTTGTTCAATTTTCAGGCTGCACTTTAATCGACACTTATCTCCACATGGTGGCCTGTCTTTTCTAGCAGAAATCTGTTGCATTGATTTAGATGTTGATAAATAGGTCCTGAATTCCTGAGATACTTGGCCCTTTTTGCTATCCAATTATCTGGGGTTGTCTTCCTCTTCTTTCATTTTTTTGGTGATGCCAGAACTTCAGGAGATTCTTCACCGAATCCTTCATCACTACCAGAAACACTTCCTAAACTTCCACTAACTTTGAAATTTTTATCAAGATCGGTATCGTCGACATCACTTTCGTCACTGTTGGTAGGCAAAACGTAGTAATTTTTTTCATTTAATTAAGTAAGCCGCAATTTCATAGCACCCTCGGTACCGCATGAGAACGCTGCATAAATATCTGCATCACGATGTTGACCATTATTCGCCACAGCTGTAGTATTCATAGGTTCTTCAACGAGTACTTGGCATTCAGTAGTGGACCTTGGAGCCACAAAATTATGTGCACAAATTTCATTTGTTCCATCTTCTACTAAAACCAAATTTTCATGTTGATTGCTCGATGTAGATTTACTGTCTGTCTTTGCGCTGTCACGTTGGCACATTTAATATTGAAGACTCTTCGGCTAACTCTGTGACTTTATCAGGTTGATTATGAGTGTTAGTATCTCCAAATACCTCGTTTGTTGTAGTCATATGGCTCAAAACCTTTTAACATCCGGCCAAAGCCATTATTTTCTCCGCGCAACTTTGTTCCCCAAACATTACTAAAATAATACCAATTATTAGTAATCACCAACTATTCATCAAAAGTAAAGTAAATCAACATAAAATTAACAACTTAACTTACCTTGATCTACTAAGTGATACAATTCGAAATACTCCCAATATAAGAATATATTCTTATCAAGAGAAGTGACACATCACGAAATGTTTCTAAGGAAATCACTAAATTATCAACAAAAACTACACAACTCAAAATAATACAGTTTAAAAAAAAACTACAAGCGCAGTCTACGACGGTCATGGAACAACTAATGATGCCACGCTACTAAAAACATCAGACTCATTCATCAAAAGGGCGCAAACTCCACCTGGTGGCCAGATTTTAACTTTAAGTTAATACGGTTTTGTAGACTGATAGAGTAGTGTTTAAGATATTAATTTCTGATTCTAACTCAAAAATAAGGATTTTTCAGTTGTGTCACTTTTGTCGCAAAGGTGCGATATAGTAAACAAATCTCGATCAGAACTGATTTGCAATAGCTATGCTCGCAAGTTTATGTACATTTTAATTGTTCTCGAAAACACTTGCACTTACAAAAATTATGCAAATCACACTCTCGAGATTTCCTACTGTACTTTAAACATTTGAAATTTACCTATTGTAATCTTTAAATGCAAAGTCTTACACCTATCAATTAAAATTCACTTGAAAGGTATGAGGCCGCGAGGGGCCATCAATCACTTTTTTGCACAAACGCTTTGTTACGTTAATGTAATTACAGGTAGACCAAGCGGTGCCACATTGCCTCCTTTAAAAGGAACACTCTGTGATCAGGACGTTTAGTTCTTATAACGGTAAGGAGAGTGAAACCATTTCTAAAGTTTCTATGATGATGGGAGTAGCAATTAACAGTTTTCTTAGCAGACGCCGTACCATTTGGATTGTAACCACACATTAAAATCTAAACTCCAATCTTCTAAAACAAGGCCTCAAGCATATTTCGTGCCACTCCCCCAATGCAACCCATCGAGCACATAACCGATTTTAGTTATGGCCAACTTCAGTATTCAAATTCATTCATCTAATCCTTGAGGTCTACTAACATCTTTCACTGATTCTGGTAATCCGATTTACTAGAAGGCTGTTACTTAGTCGTTAAGTAGTGGATGCCTCAATGTCGGTCCTTTAGCCGTATGTTCTTTTCAACCTCTGGTTGTTGTCGGCGAAGTTAATCAAGACCACCAAATTTTTTTAGACATTCGAGCTAATCCTCGGGACCTATCAAGGTCTGCCGGTATGCTAAGCGCCAGAGAGTTCTTGAAAACCCGATTTCTGCGCCTTGATGTCGTATTTGGACCTTAATCTACCGCTTGCGATCTGAATATTTTTTCTAACGTTACCATAGATGTCGTGCATCTTGAGTTTGGGCTTCTCGACTTAGTCCTTATCCACAATGTCATCTCCGGGCTTACACCCAAACTCAAGATCACACGGCAGACGTATCTCGCGTCCCAGCATAACACATGCAGGCGTTTGTCCAGTGCTCTAATGAACTGAAGACCGGTAGGCCAATAAAATAGATGCAAATATTGGTCCCAGTCTCTCTGATTTTGGGAGAGTACCTTGGAATGATACTTCTGCAGGGTACGGTTCGTCGGTTTTACCATATCATCCGATTGCGGGTACAATGGTGTTGTTCTGGTCTTCCTAATCCTCAGCGACCTACAAACTTATTGTAATAACGTTGACTCAAAATTTCAAGGACATTACCTATGGCTTGGTCAATGAGGTGTTGCTCTATACTATCGCTAAATATCAACACATCGTCCACGTAGTGGATACAAAATTCCTCATACGGTCGCAAAATATTCTGCATCGCCTTCACTAATGCAGCCGTACTCGAGCACAAACCCAATGGGTCCACCCTAAATTGATATATTTTTCCTTCTACCGAAAAACCCGTATATTTCCTTGATTCTCGCACTAATGGAATCAACCAAAATGAATTCTTTAAGAATAATTTGCTATAGATTTTCTTATTACCTATGTTTGCTAATATGCTATCCATCGTTGGTGGACAATTGTATTGCGGTTTCGTTCGCTTATTAATCTTTCTTGCATCTATACATAACCTGATTCTATTATCACTTTTCTTCACGACGACTAATGAATTCACAGAATGTGTACTGGAGCTTTCTATGATACCTTCACGTAACATTTCTTCAATTTCTTCCTTCACTCTATTTCTATATGCTACTGGAATAGGATATATTTTAGTGTTAAACGGTTCAGTGTTTACTACTTCCAACTTGTGCACATAACCTGTGGCAATTCTTGACTTCGACCCTATCCATTTTGAATGCTTTCTTAATAATATCTTCACCCTATTTCTTAAATCTTCTGGACATTTAATCTCTTCATTTTCATTACCCTCATTATCTATGTCTTCATCAAACTGATTAATATTCACGCAGTCACCATCTATTTCAATATTACCCTCTTCATACCATTTAATATATTTATCATTACACTCTATCTCTTTGTATTCTGCATTTATCTTCAACCCTAAATTAACTTTAATATCCATCCCAAATATAACATCTATCTTTAGTCCAGGTACTACCATAAAATCATTTTCCCATTTTTCATCTCCCATTTCACATCTTAGAATTACCACTTCATTTACTACAGAAAATTTCTTATTATTTGGTGCCACCAAATTACACCTCGTTATAGGTATCGCTTTATCCCCCAATTTCTCTCGTATAACAAATTCTTCCGCAACAAGTGATGCTTCTGCCCCAGTATCAATTAATACTCTAACTAGTCTATTTTCCACCTTTAAATTAATTATTGGTAATAGGCTACTTTCAAATCTTCCTAATTCATTTTCCGTTTCATGTTTAATAAATTCTCGCTGGTGTTTATATCCGAAATCCGTAGAATTTTCCTTGGTTCGTCCGTATCTAAAAATTTTGATTTCGCGTGGAAGGTTCTGCCTGACTCGTTATATCTACGTATGTGCGATTCGTATTCCTTATTTAAGTGCAATTAATATTCCTCGTTTGCGTCCGTCGATCCTAATTTTCCTGCCTATTTATATCTCTATTATTATTTCCTTCATGATTAGTCCGCTCTATTTGTTGCCTTGGTATTTGACCCGTATTTCTGTTTTGCCTGAAATCATTATTAAAATTGTTATAGTTCCCCCTTATTAAAATTTCTTCTACGATCATAAATATAATTGTTTCGTTGATAATTACTTCGAGTCCCATTATTCCTTTGCGTCCTTATAAAATTCGTGCGTCGATCCCTAGCATTATTTTCCATTTTATAATTAGATTCCAACTCGTCATACCTTTGTAAATATTCAATAAATGTGTCCCGGTCCACTATATACTGCGTCGTTATACATCGTTTTACTTCAGCGTTAAAATGCCCTGCTAAATATTTTATAATTTGCTTATCGTGTAAAAGAGGATCTAATTGTTTCGCTTCTGTAAACTTTTCAATAGCATATAATTCCCGCGTCATTTCTCTTTCTGAATTGTACTTTCCCATGCTCAGGTCATTCCTCACTTTATTCTGTTGATTATCCCCCCAAAATTGTCGTAGAAATTTCTGTTCAAACTGTTGAAATGTTTCTATTTCGCTTTCAACTAAGTTGTACCACATTTTAGCTCCTCCTTTTAACAGTGATTTAATTAAGTTTAATTTATATCGTTCGTCAGTTGGGCCCTGTGCTAACATTTTAAAATTTTTCAAAAATATTTTCGGATTTAATTTTCCGTCCCCGTAAAATTTAGTATATTGTTCAATTAAAAGATTTAGTTGAATTAGCCTAATTGGTTCCCTATTGTTAAAATTTGCTGAATTAGCTTTAAAATTATTTATTTCCCGATTTATGGTTCTGAATTTCGTTTCACAGTTTTCTTCAACGTTCCGTAATTTGATGTTTAAATTTGTGATTTTGTCGTTTGACTCGCTTTCATATTTCTCCTGTTTCGATTTCACCATTCCAATATGATCCCATACACAGTCGATTTTCTCGGTAACCTTCACAATTTTGTTCTGCATTTGCGCTCTCATTTCAGCAATTGTTTGGTTGGTTTCCCTTAATCCATCACTAAGAATTTTAATTTCTTCGTTTCTTGTGAGGTCCGCCTTTCTTCGCTCAAACTCTTTTCCTAGATAATTACACTCTCTTGGGATCCTATTTCCACTCCTTGATTTCTTAGTGCTTCCCTTGTTTCCCGTATTCTTTAGTCCATTTTTGAAATTATTATATTTACACTAAAGTTTTAAATACTAAATAAATCTGCCTAAATTTAATTAATGTACGAATTTCTTTAAATTTTGATTTCTTGATTTTTTGCTAATTAAAACTCTTTAAATTATAATCCCAGTTTAATTTAATTATTTTATTTTAAATCTCACGGTCGTATTTTCAAATTTATTTTGATTTAATTCGTTCCTCTTCGCTCAGGTCGTTGTATTTTATCGTGGTAAAATGTTCTTGTCCCTACGTTCGGGTCGCCAAGAAAAATTGATATGATAACGCCGTACTCGGTGTAAAGACGTTTTCTATAACTCCACCTCTCTGTGTTTCTCTAATCAAATTTACTCTTACTAATTTTATTATTATGCCACGGCTAGCCCTATGTAATCTACACAAAGTGCACAACGTTACGATGATTAATTTTTCCCCTTCTCCACCCCTTTATGATTACTTATTTGTTTGAATTTATAAAACGAAGTCAATTAATTTCACATAATGAAAAAAAATATTATTTACAATTTTTAAAAAAAATATTAAAATACACTCCTCAATCAATCAATATCTCAAACTTTATATACTTTGAAATCAATCTAAAGTCACCAAAAACTACCTCTTTTTACCAAAGAGACCTGGAACGTTCTGGACCCCTTATAACATATTACGTAAGTTTAACGTATGCAATGTTTGTTGCCGACTTCCTTACACTTTTTATATAAATTGAATAAATTCAGTATTGAAATATAAATAGAAAAAATATCTTAAAACTAATGAGAACTGACCTGTTACAGGTTGTTCGGATTGTGGATCAACACCCTTTGTTGTCCTCATTCGTCTATCAGTGCTCTGTTTAGTTGAACCCATCGTTTTCCATAAATTACTTTGTGCTCTTTTATTTTATTTGCGTTGATTCTCGCAACTTAAAGTTGTACCAGAATTGTACCAAAATCGTCGACGCTGATTTGAAATATTATATTATTGACCTAGATTTGGATTATTCTCATTAACACATTTGAAATATTCTATCGCCCAATTCGAAATATTATATCAATCCATTTACAATATACCAACATTCGAATTATCATCAACACAATTGAACACATTTAAATTATTCTTCTCATCAACCATTCGAAATATTCACACATTCGAAATGTTATACCATCAATTAGAATTCTTATCATCAACATTCGAAATATCCATCAATTAGAATTCTTATCAACATTCGAAATGTTATACCATCCATTTGAACCCCTATTATTATTAATATTTAGTTTAAATAAATTACCCCAAATTCTACTCACGTTAAACGGCAAAAGAAGTCTTTATAATTGTTGCACTTATTTGTCACTATAACATACACTATTATATTATTAAATATTAAGTTACGCGTGACTTTCTGTTTAGCAGCGACGCAGCTTTGTCCTGCTTGAGTTTTAAACTGACCCGTTTTATCATTGCTCGGTGTTAAATTTTCCCACTTGCATGTGGAATGGGTTTTCAACAAGTTTGTAGATATCTTAACCAATAAGATTTTTGCATTTCCTGCAGCTTGGAGTGGTTTCTGATGTAATATATTCGGTTTTTCGTGTAATGGTGTTTGCTTGAGACCTTATTATTTGCTATCTTGACCATACGTTGTTTTGTTTAGATATCGCTTTTTCCATAATTGAACAAATAAATGATGTAACTTCAATTCTACTTTCGTTTATTTATTTTTGAAACTGCGTTTTCTTATCAAAATGTTTATTGTTTCTGCGTAATTGCGTAAAGCTTTGTTAGGTTTTATCTCTTATCTTCGTATTTGTTTTATAACTAATTAGAACACTTCTCAATGCGTGTTTAATTACCTGTACTATCCTTTCCTCTGAATACGCGTACTTTTACTAAAAGATATTCTCACTTGCATTACTTAAAATTAATAAAGGTCTATATACAGAGTGTTGAATTGTTGTTATTTACACAATGTATGAATTACTTATTTTCCTGCTAAATCCGAGTACTATTGTTGTAAGATATGCTTATTCGCATTGTTTAAAGCTAACTATGATCTATATACAAGGTGTTAAATGCTTACTATTTACATAATATCCAAATTACTTAATTTTCTGTTAAATAAATGCAGTTTTCTGCTTCCTATTGCAATTTATGGTTACTACACGAACCTTGCTACTCAATACACCCCTAAACAACCCTTTATTACAGCAATATATATATATATATATATATATATATATATATATATATATATATATGTATATATATATATATATATATATATATATTGTTGTGATACTGTAGCAATAACCATATGCACCCTTTTTGTGAATTCAAAAGGTAAAAATTTTTAATCTATTTTTAATGTATAATTTTTAATGTATTTAAATTAGAAATATTCAATGCAATGTTAATTTTTAAATTATTCAGTTTAGCAATGTACAACGAAATATTCACAAATAAAGTAATACAACATTCAGATTGGCTAACCTGTTGTTTTCAGCTTGAATCAGTCCCTGGTCCAACTGTTTTCGGTATTGTCTGCATTCCTCATAGCATAGCTTTAAATCACTCAAGCGTCCTCCATTAAATTTCTTGGCAATTCATAGTTGAAGTAAATGCTTGTTGCATTCCTCATTTGTTCCAGTAATCATTTATAATCGCTTATCCATTAATTATTTAGACTTGCTCTCCAGTATTTATTTAGACTTGTTCCCCATTAATTATTTAGATTTGCTCCCCAGTAATTATTTAGAGTCCTGTTTATTAAGGTTAATATTAAAATTTAAATTAAAACAACTTTTAGTTACTTACGCCTTTTAAGGATAAAACGCCAAATGCATTAATTCTCCATAATTGCAATGGTATTGTTTCACACTTCACAATTAATCACTTTACGTAAATATCTTTGCTTTAAAAGACGTTAACTAAGTTTTACTTCAATGCGAAATGGTTTGTTCACAAATCCGGTCATATTTAAATGCACCGTCTATCTATTGACAAAGGCAAAGTTCGTTGTTGTGTATAAAACTTTCATACCAGGTTTTCGGATATTCCATCGTATTATATTGTATGTTAACATCAACGCGTTGCTTTTGTCACGTACCATTTCGAGTTAACAGAATTGATTCGCTTGGATTTTCATACTTCTAGATAAGTAAACCATTGTATGTTCAAATAAATTTGGTGAACTTTGATTTTAATTACCATGCCTTGCTTGTCTTAAATAAATCAAGTGTCGATTTTAATTTTCTAGTCACGTAGACTTAATACAATTAATGCATTAAATTATATGCGTTTGTTATCTTACCCATTTTAAAACATGCTTGTTTTAATTGGGATTTTTGACTTAATAATGATGCGTTATCCATGTGTGTCGCGTATCAGTTTGCAATTATATTGTTTAACGACTTGCCAATTTGTTTATTCTAATAAATCTTCAAAATACTTTTTACTAACTAAATTAATTATGATTATGATTTATATACAAAGCGCTGACCTTTACTTTCCAGTTTAATCATCGTATTTCTTGTTTTCTTCAAAAAACTGTCTCGATTTCTGAGCCCTTATGTATTTTATATGGAGTGCGCTATACTATTGGTTCGAATTACCCCTAAATGACATTATTAACACAGCAATATATATATATATATATATATATATATATAATATATTGACGTGATAAGGGGTCACGAGAGGTCACTTAAACCCAAAATTCTACAAATAAATCACACTAAAATATAAAAGAATACGGAAAAAATAAAAAATCTTGTAAATTCATGGTTACGCCCTGTACAAAACAAACGTACCTTTATTAATTGATGTACAAGCGAAAAATGCAATTGCGCGTGTATAAATAATCACCCTGTATGATATAAACGTGTTGTGAATAAATAACAAGTAACGTAAGTTGTGTATATAAAAATAATTAGTTATAAGATACCGTAAAACGCATCCAATGCGAACGCAAATTGATTGTTTTAAGAGAAATACAAAGCCGTTTATTTTCACTTATTAATTATCACGAATTTTTTGATAAAAATGCTTTTGATTTCCTGTAAATAGCATAAAATAATACTAGTTTTACGCATTTAGCATAAAAAACTACAATCTTGTTAAAAACCCTATCTAACCTTAACAGGTGCATTAAAAGCGCGTTTTGATGTTAGAAGCAAATGTGTCTATAAAATGCAAACCCTTTAGCATTAAGAAGCAAATAAAGTTTAAATTAATTACCATGTGGATTACAGAAATTTATTTTTAAATAAAGAATTTTCTAGGAATATTAAGAATATAAAAAGATCAGTCATCAGTATTTAGAACTACGTAAATATTTAATGAAACATTTTATTCCGAGAAGCGGCCCAAACACGAAAAACCCACAAAATCCATGAAATATCCGATAAATTTTAGTATCTTTCAATAATCGTATGTGTTAAACAAGGACAAACAGCGCGCGTTACGAATAAGTGTAACGAAATTACCCTGCGATTTTAGACGCTAATGAGTTTTTCAGCGAACCCTTGCATCATACTGTTTCATACACATTCTAGTAGGTTTTAGAAAATAGATAATTTGTATATATAAAAAAACGTTTACTAATTAGAGAATTCATTTGATTCGATTTATTCGATTTATAAATTCGATCGCAAAATGTTATTTTGATATAAGTCGCGAGCTGGTGCTTTGCGAAGACGATATTTGAACTATGCAGTAAGTATACTGTAATTTAATAATTACGATGGTGCAATGAATATAGAAGTGATATTAAATACAAATTACATTAAAAATGGAATTTATTAATTACAATCAAGAGGAAAAATTATTCAATATAACGCTATTTTAAAAATTTTATTAAATAATTAAAAAGAAGGTTTAAGCATAATGTACTTTGGTAACTGCTGTTAAAATAAGGATTTTAAATATGGAAAATCTTATAAGCTGATTTGACGTCAATTTACAATAAGAAGATATTTAGTTACGAGGAGCATTTTTGTGGATTATTCAAGTATTACTTGTAAATTTATTTTTAACTGATATTAAAGTATTTGTATGCAATTTAAAATAAAATAATAGGTGTTAATCATATAATAATTTTTTGTAAAGAATTTTTACCAGGAAAGTATGTGTTCAGAGTCCGAAATACTATGACCTTTTAATAGATTATCTGTATAAAAAAGGAATTTAGTTCTGTAAATTTAAAATAAGGTAAGAAACAATTTGTTTATAATAAGTACTTCTTAGAAATTATTTTATGTTTGAAAGAAGCGACGTAGTAAATGCTTTTGTATGAGAGAAAATATTTCATACTGTATAAATGCTTTGTAATATTACTGTTTAATTTCATTGTGAAAACTTTGTCAATTCCGTTGAACTAGCCAGGCAAAGTTAGAAAGGAAACTATGTGAACAATTTCAAGTTTTACAAATTGCTGTATCTGTATCACAGCACTCTTTTAGCAACGCTCATAACGCGGACCTTACCACATCAACATATATATATATATATATATATATATATAATGCTGTGTTACTCGCCTATATTAGGCCCCACGACTTGGGCTTTTTGCCTCAATTAGCTGATTCAGTTAAATAAAGCAATTCTAAAATATACAATATAATGATTAAATATTTACAACCTTTTTAAATATCTTCCCCTTTTTCAAAATATTTACAATTTGTCAGATTTTGAGAAAATGAAGTCAGCAAAACGAGCTTTTTGTTGTATTGAGAGACCTTGTGAAACGTTTCAAGATGCCTATTGCCTTTCATAAATTTATCAAAGAAACCCCGGTTTTGTCGGCTCTTACATTTTTGAATTATTATTGAATTAAAACAGTTTATAGAAATAAATCATGTCAAAATATCTAACCTAGAGTAACTTCTCTGCATCCCCAAGGGTTTTCGTGTCCATTCTGAATGTTTTGAGTCGAATTTGAAAGTCGACATCCAACCAAAATACTATCCAAATCGTTATTGATGAGTTTAATCCAATAAAAGGTTTTCTATCTCCGTAATTAACAAAATAGTAATAGAATATTTACCATGTCAGTGATTACCAAATTAATCTAACCGGCAGTAATCTCCAGAGTCTTTCTGACTCGTCTCCAAAACCGTACCCAAGATCGTACCCAAGAGCCCTGTTTTATTTATTTTAAGAAATTGTATAATTTCACTAAATCTGGTTTACTTACGTCTGTAGTAGAACGGCTTGCTTACACAATTTTTACACTCTTATAAAAATGATTTTTACTTTACTTTTATTTAACTGTTTGCGTGAATAATTTAGCACTTTTGAGTATAGTGACTGCCCAGTTTCAAATGTATACTAACTCGTTGTTCAATTGTTATCGTATTTATAGGCTTTGCCCTTTGTTTGCGATTCGTTGATTCCACGTGTTGGGCGACACCAATTGTCTTATCTCTTGTTTTATTTCAAAAACTTTACCAATTGTGTAGTTTAATTGCTTGGAAGAACGCTCAAGTTGTCACGTAATTTATTTATATAACATTACCTTTACTTTAGGAATCCCAGGAATTTTCGTTTATTAAATCACATATCCTTGTTATTTGCTTAATCTAATCTAAATGGAAATAAATTTGGTGTTTGTTTATTTTCTAGTTAAATTGAATTTTTAACAAATGTATTACTTTTCTATCACGTACGATTTTTAAATAATGCATAATTTAGCCTGCGTAAATGATGATATATTTAACGCACTTGTTGAATATTTATTTAGCCAATTCATATAGGTTTTCCGTTGATTTAATTTTTTATGCATTTCAATACATTTTTAAATCTTTTATTTGCTCGTAACTACTCTTGGATATGCGTTTAATCGCTTCTACAGTTATATACAGTGTGCTCTCAACTAACAATATTTATAATGACCTATTTACTCTTCTAATATCTGTAATTATGTGCTTTTGTTATTTGGGGTTTTCTTTTGTGTATTCTACGACCCCTATGACTTAACCTACCGCTAAATTAACCCTATAATTACAGCAATATATATATATATATATATATATATATATATATATATAAAACAATTAGCTAAAAGTGACGACCAGCAGTGTATACAATTAATACTAACAGGTTCTTTGGTCTTCTAGTAATAAAACTCTTATTTGTATTTTTACCGAGCTTTCGATTTATTTAAAATCTTCTTCAGGGTACTGTAAAGTAACTGTGACTGTCATTAACATAAGAATTCTAAAATATTACTTACAAAAACTGGAGTTAAAGCCATGACAGTATTTTAACTCCAGTTTTTGTAAGTAATATTTAGAATTTTATGTTAATGACAGTCACAGTTACTACAGCACCCTGAAGAAGATTTTAAATAAATCGAAAGCTCGGTAAAAGCAAATAAGAGTTTTATTACTAGAAGACCAAAGAACCTGTTAGTATTAATATATATATATATATATATATATATATATATATATATATAATATATATATATATATATATATATATATATATATATATATATTAACGCGATAAGGGGTCACGAGAGGTTATTGAAACTCAAATTTTACAAATAAATTACACCAAAATATAAAAGAAAAATTTCCGTAAATTCGTAGTTACGTCCTGTATGATACTTTTATTCATTAAAGTGTCAAGCAAAAACGCAAGTTCCGCGTGTATAAATGATCACCTTGCATGATATAAGCGTATTGTAAATACATAGCAAATAACTTAAGCTGTATATGTAAAAATAATTCATTTTAAGATACCCTAAAAACGCATTAAATGCAAATGCAGATCGATCAAAAGCTATTTTTTTGTACATCTTCCATGCATAAAAATAAATAATTTTGTGTATTTAAAACCTCTATTCTTATCGTAATTATGTGTATTAAAACACGTTTTGCGGTAAAAGCAAATTTTTTTTATAAAAATGCAACTAATTTGCATTATAAGCAATTAAAGTTTAAGTCAATTAACACGCGTATTACATAAATTCTTGAAAGTTCGAGAGGAATTGAAAAGAAATACGTCAACTTTGTTGGACTCATTAATAAATAAACGTTTATTATACGAAGCGTCCGGAACAATAAAAAACAAATAAAATGTAACGAAAATTAATAAAAAGTATTTATTATCTTTTGCAATTACTGAAATAGTATGCGACGCCACAATAACCTTGGGTGTTAAACAAATTCGAGCAACGCACGTCACTAATAAGTGGAACGCAATAACCAGGTAATAAAACGCAACAGTTTGAAATTACGTCAGATAGGCGTGTATTATTTGGAATGGAATCACGTAAACACGAGTATATTCTTAAAAATAAATAATTTTATAAGTAAATGGAAGCGTTTGTTAAAAAGACTTATTCATGAATTCAATTGCAAAATGTCACATTGAAAAAAGTATTTCGAAGCAATTGCTTTAGGGTATGCAGTACGCATATCGTAATTAATATTTACCATGAAACAGTGAATACAGAAGTTAATTTTAAATGTAACCTCCAGAAATATAAAAATGGATAAATGCAATTATTTGATTTTGTAATGTACAATGAAAATGGGAAACGTTTCGATATAAAAAGCTATTTAAAATTTTATTGAATAACCAAACCGAGGATGCACATTGGCTTCTAAATGGCGATGTAAATAATATAAGGATCCAGTAAGCTGATTTAGACGTCAGTTTAAAATAAGAAGATATTTAATTACGAATTGGTTAAAAAAGCGTTTGCAGATTTTTGCACGTATTTATTGTTTGTAACTGTTATAATTTTGTCATTTAGTTTAAGATAGAATAAGTCCTAATCATTTTATTATTGTAAGAATCTTTACCAGGAAAGTTTGGGTTCAGAATTCCAACACTCTGATCTTTTTTAATAGATTATTATTTGTCAAGAATTTTTTTGGCCAAAACAAACCTTACAAGCGTGGGAATAAAAATACTAGGTAAACTATTGAGTGCTGTAAATTTAAACCTAGATAAGGTAAAGAATATTTTTATAATTAAATAATAACTACTTATTACAAATAATTTGATGTTTGAAAAAAACGATGTTGTAAATGTTCTATATGATTTTGTATGAGAAAAAATACTTCATGCTTTATAAATGCGATGTGATATTGCTGTTTAATTTTATTTTGAAAACCCCAACATTTTCGTTAAGCTAGCCAGGCAAAGTTAGAAAGAAAGGTAGGTCAACAATTTCAAATTTTACAATTTGCTATATCTGTATCGTAGCACTATATATTTTTATATACGGGGTGGCATTAGTTTTATGTTATTAAATTTAGTACGTGATAGAGATTGATTAGCTAAACAGAAAACCTAAAAGGTATATTACTCTTAGGCCGCTTTTTAAATGTTTGACTAAGTCAACTAAGTAAAAGTTTTAGGACTGTTGTTTTTCATGTTTTTTAAGATACATCTTACGTGTGAAAGTGCTATCCTAAGTCACATAACGCACATAAAATGATTTTACAATCAGTGTTTGAAATTTCCATTGTATCTGTAAGTTTGTGGTTGGTATAATTCTCGGGTTTTCGTATTTTAAAAAAACAACTCATTAAGCTACTAACGCGTCAAAAACTCCAATTATCTAGGTCCAATTACAATTAAGTCCCTACACAGCGTTTAAATGTATTACCCACACACGTAGGTGAAACACACAACACCTACACACACACTTACAACATCTAACCCCGGTTACTAGCTATGTAATAAAAAAGTACATTCAACTTAGAGTAGGATATCGTATTCTACATAAACGCTAAATTGTAACAAACGCAAAATTACATCAAACACCCAATGCAGTCGACCACATCAGCATTGTGGAATATTATTTTTTGTTGTGATTACTATCTAAACATACTGTAGTGGGCTACTACTAACGCGTTTCACTAATTTAGAACAAGTAGTAATAAAAGTCTTTATTACTCACGATTCACTAGCCTAATTAACAGTATATGTCTTATTTATAGATGTTTTCTGTCCAATTACAATGAAGCACTATCACACTCATGAATTTACAAGCACTAATATCTTCTTAAACTAAATCCTTCACCATAGCTCTATTACCAACATTAACACTACTATTTATTTATTACACTTTTGTCTATTTATGTATTCTATAAACTGTCTGTACAATAGACACTTTTACATAATATAAATTTAAGTTCACTCTTGGACTTCCAAAAGCTTAACTATTTAACTTTACACGATATAATTTATATTCGACGTTTTGATATAGACTGAACTCTTACATTTATCAGCGGTCTTATATATACCCTGAATTAAAATAGATGATTCATTCTCTGGTATGTGCTCGAACATTCTCGGTTCCTGGAGAATATACAGTGCTTACGGCGCTTGTGTGTTTGACGGGTTGACTAATAGTAGCTCGTAACAATACGAATTTAGAAAAAATTTTAACTATGTCAGCAGTAACTAAAATGCATTGTTATTTCATTTGACAGCAAACATGCACTTTTTTTCCCTAATTTAAGTTTGCTGAAGGTCACAAGTTAATTGGTGGACTTTAAAGCATGATATAATTTGTGACCTAGTTAACATTGCAGTGGTTTTAAAAAATTTTTATCACTTTTCTTGTGTATCCATTTGTAGCTAAACTGTTTGCTTTAGAAACCAGCTTTATTAACAATTTTTGTTTGTCTTATCGGTCTCTACATCTCCTTTAAATTAATGGCATAAAACTAATGCCACCCTATATATATATATATATATATATATATATATATATATACAGGGTGGCATATATATACATATATTATTGTGTAGTTTTGCTCTGTTCAAGCCCCTCCTTTGGTCGTTATAATTTTGTGAACGGTTGGCTCTAACTAATCGAGCCCCTCCATTGGGAAGCCATAATTTTGTGAAATACCTCGCCTGCTCAAATTAACACCTCAAAAATATGCTCATACATATTAACAACGACGCTTACCTGTATTGCTCACTCTACGAACTCCTGCTCACTGCCTAGCTCTGCCGTCATCTAAAATAAAATCACTTCCTTCAATCATACACACAAATAACTCAACTTTCAAAATACAACACACTCTATTTTCACAAAATAAATATAACATTTTCAAAGCTCATTTCGTATTTACAATTGTATCACTTGAATTAGTAACAAATCCTTTTTCAAAAATTTAATTAAATTTTGATAAACTCAAAATAAAAACAAATACCCTATTAAAGTAATTTGGCTTTTCTCATACCAGACGTTAAACCCGTCTTATAATGAGCTCATAGTAAAACTCTTTACGCTTGAGTGCAAATTTACAGCACTCTGAAAAAAATAAATTAAGTCTCCTTTACTTTGTACAACATCGCGGTTATCTTTATATTATTATCCTTTTTCTACCTCAGCAAATTACCTTATACCTCTAAAGTTTCTTAAAATTTTTAGTTCATTAAAATTTTATGAAATAAAATCACTCCTGAGCATAAGCAAAATAAAAGAAACACTGTTAACAACTACCACCAATTGTTTTTATCAAGCAACTTACCTGGTAACCATTCTCCTGCAGGTCTCTGCTAACCAGCCTTGAAGTAGATGCCGTCACGTATATCGTTAAGCTGTGGAACCGCTACCAGATCGAATTACCATTCCATTCGTCACGCTGCTATCTAAATCTAACTTTATTTACATTAAACCCAATTACCTCCAACGTCCCTAAAATTCACATCTTTATTTCATTTATAAAGCACCAATCAAAAATTGTGGCATTCTCCAATCAATTCCAAATTTTAACCAATTTGGTACGTTCTAATCACCCAAATTAACAAAAGTTAGTACTTACATACGCTTCGCTCTAAATTCTTTCTATTCATTTCAGAATTGTAATTACTGGACTTATTACAATTTGTGTTCTTATAATTAATTATATTAACTCAATTACTGAACTATTTGGAGTAAATTTGAAGACAGGCGAAAAAGTTAAGAATAAGAGAGCTAAGAGAGAGCCTCCACCTCGTTAATGGTGGTTTTATAAGAACTCATGGACCCCCTGGTTTGAAGTCCGGCACGTATTCTATCTCCAAACCAACAAACATTCTGGGAAAATCACCAACCGTCGTTCACTTCTCGTTAAAAATCTCAAACGGGTTCAAGTTTTCCTCGAACTACCATGCTCAAAACACCTAAAATTCATCAGAAAGTGTACGAAAACAGTCAATCGGCTTTACATTTTCGCAAAAACTACTTCAACGGAAATCGATTCTACGTAAAATCACGCCTCTTTACCCAAACTATACCTTTTTCATCTCCCTTTCACCTACCTGTTATCTTGTTCCACATATGCTACACTCTTACACATCCCCGTTGAATGTATCCCTATCACGTCTTTAAACTGTTACGCGTCTATACGTCACGTTCAACGAGATCGCTTAATTTCTCTCCAGAAATTATTGATTTTATTCCCCTATGCAAAACACGCTTATGCCTCCTGTTCCGTTCTTGTAAATAATTTATAGCTAAATTTTATTTCATTGAGTTTGTTAGTTATTTTAAATTTTCCGCGGTATATTTGGATTTGTTAGTGCAAAAGCCCCATGTGTTTATTTAAGCACGCAACCTGTGCCGTGAGTGGCGAACGTTGTTTAGTTCGCGGCTGCAAACAAGTATCAATTGGAAAATCCATGAAGCGAGAGTAGTATAGTGTCGTCTTTCGAAGTGACCGCATTGCATTATATACTCATTTATACGTAGAACCAACTACGTTTGAACCGATGTGTTAATATATAGTTTTGTCAGTCGAATACACCGCGTCGAGTTTGCACGTGCTGCATGGAATTAATTGGATAAACCGCTTTGTTGCCCGCCGCCGCTATTTATAATAATTATTACACTTATGAACCGCGTTGATAAACCGCTATCGTTAAATTGTGCTGCGCTCCATCCGTCAAAGAAAGAGCTGTATTTGGTCCTACGTTTTTTCATCTGCACGCCGCATCATTAACAGGTGAGTGCTAATAGTAAACGCTCTGCTTTGGTTTGTTTAAGAACATTTAATTATTTGTTGGTTGTTACAATATCATTTAAATTTAATACAGTCCATTTTTCTCTCCTTTAAGCTATTCGAAATTACCGCAATTAATTTACACCTCCATCCTATACTATCTCGACAAAATAAATTACGTCTCACTCATACTAATGTGTTCTATACTCCATTCTTGTTTCTCTTAATTGTTTGTTTGTGGTTTCCCTACTATACTACCATTAAAATTACATCGATCCTACCAATTTCAACGGTTTTAGCTCTTCTTGGAAAATATAGTAGCTTGTTTATGCTAC
This sequence comes from Platerodrilus igneus, assembly GCA_036346225.1. Lineage (NCBI taxonomy): Eukaryota > Metazoa > Arthropoda > Insecta > Coleoptera > Lycidae > Platerodrilus > Platerodrilus igneus. Next base: position 2,077,208 of record JARFIW010000821.1, on the reverse strand, counting down.
TTGAAACGTTACTTAATGTGTTTGTTTCTCTTTCCAACCGAAAAGCGTTAAATTTGTTTATCATAACATCTGCTATAATTAATACGTAGAATTCTTCCCCCTGTTTTAAAATGTTTCTGGTTTACTACAAATATCGATTTTATGCTAACGAACTATACAAAAGCTTTTATATTATTTAAACTACAATTAAATTAGAATAAAGCGGTATTTTTAACTTGTTGCTTTTGACCATTTGTGTCCTACTCTATAAACGTTGTTCCTATGCTATAAATAAATGCTATCCCTTACTAAATAAATGCAAAGCTGTAATTAATTAAACCAAAATTCCTAAATTAAATCGACTACGTTTTAACTAACTAATCTAACCGGCGTAACTAACTTACTCGTCTATTGTGCCCATATATCTTAGCTTGTCCTAAAACCTATTTATGTATTCTAACCTATTATATATATATATATATATATATATATATATATATATATTGCTATGAACTCCTGAAACTATCGTGCCCCGACGTTGGGTTGCATATTAATTATGCTATGTACTAACTGTATTTATCGATCTGCATGCTTGGGCAGCCATATAAATTATGCTAAGAATTAACTGAAACTATCAATCGCCGACTTTGGGCTGTCCAATAACCACTTGATATGATAACGCCGTACTCGGTATCAATGGTGTATTCTACTTATAACTCCACCTCTCTGTGTTTATCTCAATCAAGTTACACTCCCACAAATTTTATTATTCTGCCACGACTAGCTTTTATTTTGAATTATAAAATGAAGTTAATTCAATTCCATATAATGAAAACAAATATTATGTACAGATTTTAAAATTAATAAAATACACTTTTCAATCAATCAATATTATAAGTCATATTTATTTCAAAAATTATATGCTTTACCATCAATCTAAAGTAACCAAAAACTATTCTGTTTATCAAAAGAAGCCTGGAACGTTCAAAACCCCTTTATTATATTACGTACTTTTAACGTATGCAAACGTTCGTTGCTGTCTCTGTTACACTATTTTATTTTAATTAATCAATTCAATATTCAAATTCAAATAAAAAAAAAATGTCTTAAAACTAAAAAGATCTAACCTGGTGTGTGTGTTTCTTTATTCCCTTCTTGTAACCAAGATTATCGACGCATCCATTATCAACTAACATCAATTAGAATTCTCCATGCATTATTATACCATCCATCGTATTCGAAATTATTTTCCACCAATTCGGAATTATTATATACCCATTTAAAATATTATCTATCCACACGCTTGAATTATTACATTTAAATTATTGTCGTCACCCTTTGGATTATTATTGTCAGACTTAGAGTTTATTCTCACCAAACTTAGAACATTGTCATTCAACTCTTTTACTATCAAAATATTATTACGTACGCGAGTTATGTATCTCCCAATTATCTATATGTATTGAATATATTGAATCTAATAGGAATTATTAGAAATTGCTAAATAAAGTATAAGTTAATTGCAACAATGTAATACAAGGATAACCCAGAGAGGTTATCGACAGTTCATGAGAACGGACATGCAACTTTGCATCCGAGAGGGCAGTGATACTGTAGTTGGCAGGTCACAGGCGGTTAACATACCGTAATTACTTAGAAATAAGATTGTTACAATGTATTAAAGTGTAGAATTAAGAGAAAAGCAGACATGAGATCTGCAAGTTCGCACAGCCGTGTGAGGGGTAGGTTATTATAAAAAGCCCGGGAGCTCAAGGCCCGGCAGTCAGTCTTCGAACTCCATACTTTGTTGTTTAAGCTACTCAATTGAGTTAGTCTTCGAACTCCATACTTCGTTGTTCAAGCTACTCACCTTATTACAATTAATTAAATGTTTTTGAATTAAAGTTATTTTACAAGTTATTCAAAATTCCATGTTAATTTCTGTTTTAAGTTAAAATAAAAATTGTTAAGAGTTTGGAATTGTTTTTAAAAACACCGCTCCAAAGGCCCAAACCTTAACTCGCGTTACTCTTTGATTCATAGTTACACAGCTTGGCCTTGTTGAGTTGAAAACTGACCTCCGTTATCATTCTCGCTGTTAATATATGAGTTATCTCCCTTCTTCTGTGGGTTTGGTTTACAAGCCCGTCGCTAATCTTAACCAATAAGGTCTCTCTATTTTCTACACTTAAAGTGGTTTTCTGATGTAACATTCTTGGCCTTTCGAGTAATTGTTGTTTGCTTACATATGCCTTGTTATCAGACCATGCGGTGTTTTGGGAAAATAATCGTTTTTCCATATTATACACAAATACCTGATGCAATTCGAATTTCAATTTTCAAATATGTTTATTTCTTTACGCATTTTTAATTACCTTTACTATTAAAAATTGTTAATTGTTTGTACGCACTTACACAACGCTTCTTTAAGTTTTATTTCTTATCTCCGTATTATCATAACTGATTAGAATCCTTTGAAATGCGTGTTTAATTACATGAACTATGCTCACTTGTAAATACGCGTGCTTTCACTGAAAGATATAGTTATTTGCCTTACTTAAAATTACTAAAACTCTATATACCGGGTGATAAATATCTGTTATTTACCTAATGCATGAATTACTTATTTCTATGCTAACTATGCGTCCTATTGTTTTTATTTGCGTCGCTTAAAACTACTTATACTCTATATACAGGGTGTTCAATGTTTATTATTACAAACTATCCCAATTACTCAATTTTCTCTTAAATAAATGCAGTTTTCTGCTTCCTATTATAATTTCTGATTACTACATGACCATTGCTATAAAATACACCCTTAAACAACCCCTTATCACAGCAATATATATATATATATATATATATATATATATTGCAAAATAATAGCTCACATTGCCACAATACATACCTAGCTCCTGCACAAAGCCTAAACCGTTTAAGAACGTTTAAATTATTGTTCCAATACACATTGTATTTAACCATAAATACAGAGGTATATTTAAAAAAACGGAAACTTTATTGTTGACCAAGGATATACCGTACTCGCCTATAGTATGGTCACCCTTATACAGGGCCGGCTATGGAGCATAGCAACAAGCAACTGTTTGGGACGGCAGAATTTAGCGTACTGTAATTGTTTTTTTGTAAAGGTATGTAAATAATGTATCAGTTAAAATTCAAGTGCAAAATGTTACAGGTCTTTGTGATATATTTGTATTAATATTATTAAATAGACAATAGTCCGAATTACTGCATGTTTTTTAAAGTTTCAATTAAATACATTCCCGCACAATGTAATTAATTAACAGAACCTCGATAATAACGAACCTAGGCTTCTTATGGAAGTTCTGATTAATGACAAACATAAAATATCATACATATATATACTAGAATAGAATGTCACTACAGAGACACTATTTAAATAGAAAATTAAAATATATACAACAACTATCTTTTTAAATACTATGGATCTCTCTACTTAGGACGTTAATCTTCCTATCCTGCAATACTATAAAACTGTGACAAATAATCTCTAGTTAATAATGTTGCCGCTAGGGAAAAGGAGGGTCAATTTTCTATTATGTCTTATGGCGCATTAGTATTAAAATCGCATTTTTATAAATTTGTGAGGTCTAATTAGACTAAGATCATCATATTTGGTACTTATAGCTGTGATAATCAATTGCGTGTAAAACTTGCGGCCTATAACTTATCTATATATACATAAAATATGAAGTGTTGTTTTGTCCCTGGGTGCAAATCCGGATATAAATCATTCAAACACAAGGAGAAGTATTTTTTCTGCTCCCAAGGTATTTTCGGCGTTTAGTGATACTATCGAGATTTTAAATACATGTCTTTGTAGGTTGTGGAAACATTAGAAAAGTGGAGACAAGCTATTCCTCGAAGTGACAAGGTTCTTTCTTATTTGTGTATATATTAATGTATAATGAAATTTATTTTTATGTGCATTGGATGGTAAGAATTCTAATTTAAGTATCTACCTGAGCATATATGTTTCTAATACGATTCTTGTTATAATAATACATTTTTATTTCTAATTAAAAGTGTGTATAAAAAAAAAGTTAGGTATACTGTTGTTTTATTTTGTTAAATATAATACTTTTTTGCTTCAATAAAATCACTATTTTATCCCCAAAAAGATGGTCAGATTTTTGTGTGCTCAATGATACATGTACTTCATCTTTTTAGACCATCAAAAATTCTAAAAGTCTTAAAATTTCTAATTTTTATAGTATAAGACTTAACTACATAAATTAACAATAACTTTAAATTGATTTCCTGAAAACTAGTGTTACCAGAAATAAAACATTTTTTCTCCGTATGAACGACATCCCTTATTGTTTTATAGCCGCTTGTATTTGTATCATAAAATGCTTTAAAAGTGCTTTGAATAAATATTATTTATGTATGCTTATATTGCCCAGCATGCTATTTTGATTCTTTAATAATTTGAAATTCTTATAAGAATACGGGAGTATTAAATTGGTAATTGTTAAGAATGTGTGTATATTTCCACTTCCAATGACTGGAATTTTGAATAAAATCCGAATTTATAATTATTTATGAGAAAAATAGCGAATGCTCCATAAAACTGCATGTAAAAATCGCCTTCCATTTTCCTAGCGGCAAGTCGCGAACTACGAATACAGCACTAAAATATGCACAGGTTTCTGGCCGAGATTAATGTCCTATGTAGAGATGTCCATATTAAATACATAAAACTATTATTTTTCGTTTGTAAGGGGCGCGCCAATAAAATATGATGGTTTTGTAAAACTTGTTACAAGGAGGGGATAAGAATACCGTCAGAGCACAGTTTGTTTAAACGTTCGTTGAAGATTGCAGTTTGTTGTAAGTATAGATAAGCTACAGAGCGTGTGTTTGCAACGACAGCGTTTATTGAACTAAGTCAGGTATGACGGTGTAACGAGGATTTAGACAAAAATTTAACATTTCACGACACGTCGGGTAGTGTTAAACGTAGAGTATCACCTCCAGCAGACGTACCCGCTCCGAAAAGTTCTCGTGCATGCGTTAAGTGTGATGTATACATGGTTGATGTATCTCGACCATCGTATGCAGCACACATATGCACAAACGCCCACAAAACAGCTATTGCTAATGTTGTGGATGGGGAGCAGCAATGGAAATGTTCCATACCGCCCTTAAGACCAAAATCGCTTCTTACAGGGTAAAAGATATTGATGGTGCCATTGGCGTGCTATAGTGTCTGCTACAGCAGTAGAGTCGTTTCCTGCATGTAATCGGCGATATTTTGAAGATCTACATAGCAGCTAAAGTTGAACTGAGTCGTTTGCATACAGCAAAATGGTGAAAGTAAAAAATTTTGACGATATAAAGTTATTCGATCACCCTTTCGACGGTCTTAGAAGGTGTTTACAATTTATTATCGAGGGTGATGGTTGTAAAGTTCGAAGAGTTCAAGGAAAATAGATCAGGTATGGTTTATAATCTGTAGTAAGGGTCTTTATTTTAAATTGGACTCTCAAACAGATGGTTTAACTGAATACTAATATCAACAAATTAACTCAGACTTGTTGATCTTCCTATACCGATTTACCTTTATGGATTAAGGAAAATTTGGCGATTGTCAACGTAAAGATTAACCACCGGGCGTGAATTGTATGGTCGATCTTAACAGCGCTGCATCCAGTTGAATGCAATTTTCAGCTCATCTCCAACTACCCTCACTACAATAGCGTTCTTAACTAGGCGGGTATCGAGCTGCCTGTCATGGTAATCGCTATCACCAAGAATCAATGTTTTCGGGGTGAAAAGTACATGCATCGTTGGAAGTTCACCCGTGAGAAAAGAGAGCGGCACATGATTTACCTATATATCCAAGAAGGTGAGAAAGAACACTACTGCTGGATCATAAATCTGAACCACTTTGATGGAAGTCCGACCTTAGAAGAATGTTTACAGAAACGGTTTTTTAATAAAAATTTATTATATTTTCCAAGTGAGGAGGCGTTGGCAAAACACGCAGAGCATGATGGCAATCATGTTATCACCAAGATGTCATAACGCCTGCAATAACGTCCATAAATTTGCAAATATACGCAAACAGATACGTGTCCATTTGTGATTTATGCAGACTTTAAATCTATTCTAAAACTAATCAGCTCAGCAACCACCGACAAGTTCAGGTCACACGCCAGCAGGCCATTGGATGAGATTTTAAAAATCAATGTGCCGATGGAGCCACTGAAACCTTTTTTGTTCTATAATGTTAACTGTTGTGGTATTTGCAATAAACCGCTGGGTTAGGACAGAGTAAGAGACAATGAACATTGAACTAGAGAATTTCGCTTTGTCGCTCACAGCAAATGTAATAACGAATACAAGATGCATAACTTCATTCCTGCTGTCCTTTACCACTTACGCGGCTGTGACTCGCACTTCATCCTAGAGGAATTGAGTTCTGATAGGGAGTGAGTCACCGTGATCTTTAACAAAAAGGGGAGGTTTATTCTTTTACCGAAAGAACGTGAGACAGTAAGGCGACGAGCCCGAAGATGGTGATAATGAGGAGGAGCATGAAGTGGGTGATAAGTACGGTACTAAGAACCAGCTTATTACATTTTGTTTTAAATTCATGTCTAATACAATATAAAATATGTAAAAACCACAAAGTCGATTACCTCGATTTACTAGCGGTATGTCCAGATTTACGATCTGCAAATATAACCGACTTATTGCTAAATATGCTTCCTAAATACTGTACTATGTCGGACATATGTTGGATATATGTCGGATGTATGTCGGATGTATGTCGAATCTAAGTAGCATGTATGTGGAGGTATGTCGTACGGATGCGAGAGGAGGGAGGATGAGAATGTAGGGAGGAGGGGGGAGGGCTTAGGTTAGTTCGCGTAGTTAGGAGTTAGGTTAGTTGGTGTTGTCTGGAGGTAGGTTAGGTTAGTTGGACTTGTATGAACTTAGGTTAGATAGTAGGAAAAATTGATAGTTTAGGCAGCGTCGCCGGCGATGCTGACCTAACCTATCAATTTTTCCTGCTAGTCAGTATGTAATAATTACATAATCAACCGTCCGTCGTGGAACTGTGAAGACCAGTCGAGACGGTTAATTAAGGCCAGGCAGACTAAAACTCAGCGGCGTAGGTCGTGGTTCAAACTCATAACTAAAACCTTGCTTGTACTTACCAATTATGCAATATGAAGAAAAATCATCAATTTATAATAAACATGGGCGCCAATCAGCGGAAAGGCACTGATACCTAATAAAAGTAATCATGAAATAAACTTCATAGTTTAGAAAAAAGAAATAACATTTTATTATACCATCGACTGTCAGGAAAAGCATATATAAACAAATATATAAACAGTCTTGACTCGAAATGAGATAAGGCCTACAGGGCCCACTATTCCGACATAAAATAAACGTAATTGTATCTAACCTAATTGTTATCTAGGGACGTGCACGTCGTCACGTATACCTAACCTTAGCCTAACTATGATTAACTTTACCTTTAATTAATTTAACAAAAGCACTAATAAGATTGCATATCCTATTTTTAATTGTTTACAGATTACTTGTTTTACAAGCCACTATGCTAATTGATAAAACAGAACTAAAAATTCCAAATAGACGCAATACCACACCTTATCAAATGTCTGCATCAGCGTTTAATACAAAAAGTACAAGAATCTATTTTAAAAATTATACTAATAAAATTAATATTGTGCACAGATGCAATATATTACAAAAAGTATTTGTAAGTATAGTATAAAAGCGAAACGTTATTTATAAAAATATATTAATGCTGTACATCTTGTGTTAAACCATTTCTTACTTTTACAAAGAAAAACAACAATGAAAAGTCTTTGTAACCAACCATTTGTAAATATTCATAACACAAAACAACAAAATAACTTCGCGGGCAACTTTGTTCATAAAGAAGTAACAATTATTTGACAGGCCCGATAATGTATGTACACCGGTACCCAGAATTAATACTCAGGTTAACTCGTTACAATTCAATAATGGTCTACATAAATCGATGTAGAATCAGAAGAAAATTTATATCAAAGTGTTACTTGCATTATTAAAAATAAATGTCCTTTCAATCAAAATAAGTACTTACGTGTTCAAAGCACACTCAAACACGTCTTCACTCAAAGACACACATAAAAAAAAGCCAAGAATCATTGCTGTTTCTTTACCTCTGCAACCACATTCCTGCAAAAACCCCAAGCAATTCGTCCGGCCCTGCGGCCGCATCATATGTTTTAAATACCAGAAACTAAACCCTCTCAATACATTGTATTGTAAATATTATGCGATCCAGGTACCGTAGATGTAAAACGAAAGCTTTTTAAAATATAGAAGAATTTGCTTGTATGAGGTTATTCCACCACGGTCTATGCAGGCTTTGTAAAACGTACATATAATTCCACCACGATTCGTGAAATATACAAGTGATAATTAAATTGTGTCAACTATTAATACTATAAGAATTGGTACGCAGTAGCGTAACATTATATAAAAATAATTATAAAATTTATGCTCAACAAAGCGATTGAAAATCGGGTTGTTACACACCCACAAAAGTTGAAATTGCGGGAAGAAATTTCAACCCTTCAACCTCTCAACGTAAGGAAACCATACTAACCACATTTTGAACTTGAAATACGTTAAATTCACCAAGTCAATATTAGATTCTACACCTAACACCGATTATCGAAACTCTAAAACAAAATGACTTGCTACAACCTCCAACAAGTTAAAATGTTTCACACATTTAAGTGATTAAAGGTAACTTGAAAACTATTAGCTCCAGCAACTATCGAAACAATAGTTACAAATCCAACTCTTGAAGCTAAGTTCCTAAGTATTAAAACTTAATAATCGGCAAATATCTACTTTAGAAGCCAAGCTTCCATTAAATAAAATGCGCAGTCCAAACTGCAACTACAGAGTTTGAATAAGCGAAAGTGAATGGAGTGATCAGTTCCAACACCAACGAAACTCAAATCCAATAACCCACAAAATATACAAAAAAAAATAGACTTCTAGGCGAAATCCAAAATAAGTGTATGGACCAACGTCCACAACAACCTCTGCACCAGCAAAGGCAGAAATAAAATGTGAATACTAGTGAATGCACAAGGCTTAAATCCAATATCTTGAATTCAACTTAACAACTGAGAACTGGGAATAAAGGTAATAGGAAAATATTTAATGTGGCTTTAAATCTTTAACATGAAAAATACCCAACGGTTTATCATCCACCGTCGCTAAGCGGTAAGTCGTAGTACCAACAACCTCAATTATCTTAGCTTCCAAATATTTAGGAGCTAATTTTTATTAAATGATTTAGTAGCATCCGACAGAACAAAATTCTTTCTCCAAACAAGATCACCAACATTAAACTTCAAAGGTCTTCGTCTTAGATTATATGAACGGGTATTGCGCTCATACGTCAAATGAAGATTTCTTTTTACCTCCCGAAAAATTGGAGATAGTTCATTCATGTCTCGAACTAACTGTTCTCGATTTTCTAAAACAACTCATCCTCTTTGAAATTCTTTAACCGACCAAAAATCTCCAGAAATAGGAACGGTACGGCCAAAAGCCAAAAATGATGGTGAAAATTTTGTTGATTCGTGAACAGCGTTTCGGAGGGCGTGTCCTATTTTATGGATTTCAACATCCCATTCCTTATGACTGTCTTTAATATAACTACGGATGGCTGTTCCAATAACTTTATTTACTCTTTCGACAAAATTTACCTCCGGATGGTAATTTGCGTTAAACCAAACGGATTGAACGTTATAAGTATTCATTAATTTTGAAAACAAAACGCTTTTAAATTGGGGACCATTATCCACCATACAAATTTGTGGAACCCCGTAAACCAAAAACACATTATTTTCAATATATTCACAGATGCGTTGTGCAGAGGCATTGCGCATTGGGTGGATTAGAGTAAATTTGGTAAACCAATCACAGATGACTAAAAGAACTGTATTCCCTTGTTTTGAACGAGGAAAAGGACCAACTAAATCGATAGAAAGGCATTGAAATGGGAAAGAGATCTGCTTTTCCTGGCCCATAAATCCATAATGATTAAATTGAGCAGATTTGCTTTCACAACAAATTTTACAATTGCGAATATATTTAGAAATGTCCGACTTCATTTTGGGCCAATAATATAACTCTTTAATCTTTGAAAAGTTTTGAAAACTCCTAAATGAGCCGAGGTAGGGTCATCGTGACACTTTTGCAAAATCTCATTACGACTCGACTTTGGAACAACTAGTTTCCATTCCACCAAATTTGATTCAATTGATAAATTATTAGAAATATATTTATAAATTTTTCCATCTTCAACTCTCCAATCCGGATAAGAATCAGGTTTATTAGAAATTTCTGATAGCATCTTTTGTACCAGTCATCGATATCATCAAAAGAAAATTTTAAAGAATTAATTTCAACAGGAGCTCTGGAAAGAGCATCAGGTACAACATGTAGTTTACCTTTCCTATGAATCACCTCATAATCAAACTGCTGAAGCTTAACGCTCCAACGCGCTAATCGACCTGAAGGATCTTTTAGGCTATTAAGCCAGATCAAAGAATGATGATCGGTAATAACCTTGAAGTGTGTGCCTTCTATGTAAGGCCTAAATTTCTGAATGCCAAAATGACAGCTAACAATTCCCTTTCTGTCACCGAGTAATTTTCTCAGCCTTATTAGGAGAACGAGATGCGTAAGCAATTACCTTTTCGTTGTCGCCCTCACCTTGAGTCAGCACAACTCCAACACCATAATTCGACGCATCACATTGTAAGTAGAAATGCTTAGTAAAGTCAGGGCTAGCCAAAATGGGAGCCTGGCCAAGACAAGCTTTAATTTTTGCAAAGGATTTAAGAGCTTCTTCATTCCAGGTAATAGATTGAGACTTCCTTTTGCTTTTTAATAGGTCATTAATCGGAGTCAAAATTGTGGAAAAATCATTGATGAATCGACGATACCACGAACACATTCCAGTAAAACGTTTAATTTCTGTGGCTGTCTTAGGTAGCGGAAAATTGACTATAGCATCTATCTTAGAAGGATCGGTATGAAGACCGTCTTTATCAACAACATAACCCAAATATAATAACTTGGGTTTACAAAATTCACATTTTGAAAGATTAATGGTAAAATTTGCATCTCTAAGTCTTTTGTAAACTTCCTCTAAAATTTCAATATGTTCTTTAAAAGTACTCGATACGACAATAATATCATCTAAATAAACAAAACATTTTGCGACAAGGAATGGCCAAAATAGACTCCATGAGCCGCTGAAGTGTACTAGGCGCGTTGGTTAAACCCATAGCCATTACATTATACTCGAATAAACCTCGGCGAGGAACTGTAAAGGCAGTCTTTTCTCTACTCGCCGCGTCTAAAGGTATTTGCCAAAAAGCTTTCTTTAAATCAATAGAGGTTAAGTACCTGGCATTGCGAAACCTATCAAGTATGTCATTTAAAAATGGAAGAGGATACGCATCTTTTTTTGTTACAGAATTCAATTTTTTTGCATCAAAGCAAACACGAAATTCTCCCGACTTCTTCTTAACCAACAGCATCGGCGAATTCCAAGGACTAGAACTCGGGCTAATAATGCCTTGAGCCAGCATCTCATCAATCTCTTTATTTGCATGTGCTAGCATGGCAGGTGATAAAGGATAATAACGTTGTTTAATTGGAATAACATCGCCAGTAATAATAGTATGAGTGACTTTATCAGTTCGACCCAATTCTGGACGATCAAGTAAGTTAAATAAAGAAATAATACGATTCAATTCGGATTTTGACCTTCATCCAATTCATCAGCACATTTAATCATATGAAAAGTATCAATTTCAGAAGAACAAGCAAAAATTCTTTTGTAGAAAAATCTACTTTAATTTCAAATAATTGGCAAAAATCTACACCAAGGGTAAGGGCATTCTCAATTGTATCAGAAACCAAAATTGATAATTCATGAGTGAGACCATTAACACAAAGTGGCAAAGTAATCTTACCAAGAATAGACTGTGAAGTACCATCAGCCGTAGAGAGTGACGAAAACTCATCGTTACGATTTAATTTTAAATCGTATTTGTCAATTAAAAATATTCCCGATTTTCCTAATATCGTGGTCGTTGCGCCAGAATCCAATAGAGCAACTAAATTATCGTTAAAAATTTTAACAGCGATATGAGGTCTGGAATCTCTTTCCGAATTATAGAAATTAGAAGAAATTTTAGTAGTTTGTAAAAAATTTTTGACTTTTGAAGCCAATCGGGCCAAATCTTTTGTCAGCCAGCGCAAATTTTGGTGAAGAGGTACATCGGCTAACGAAATGACTCTTCGAAACTAGTTTTTTGACTTCTGGGAGCATTTTGGACAATCCAATGAAGTAACATCGTGTTGTTTGCACAAATAACAAAATAATGCGCGCTTTTCGGCACAGGTATGAAATGAATGACCTAATTTTTTGCAGTTGAAACAAATTGTAGTAGACTTGGCAGTATTCGTTTTGAGAAATTAGAAATATCAGTTCTTGCTACTATATTTTTGTAGTAGGTGAAACAAGGACCCTAGGATTTGAACTGAATGGCAATCTGTTGGAAGTGGAAGCTCCTCGACAGGTGCATGTCGTAATTTAATACCTTCCAAGGTTTTACATAAAGAGATTAGGTGCGAAATGTCCGTAACCTCAATCAAAGCCAATTGAGTGGCATAAAAGATTGCAAATTTCTTTTAATAATTTTCAGTTGTTCGAGTTTGCAATAGCTTCATCCAATTGAGCAAATAAATTTACCATGGTAGAAATATAAACAATAGGGGACTCTTCAATTTTTGTTTTCGCACCTTTATGTCGGCCAATAAATTTTCATTGTAGTCCTCGGGAGAAAGTCTTGTTTAAGTTTGTAAATTAATTCATCCCAGGAATGAACAGAGGAACGGGTGGCTCTAAACCAAGCCAGAGCCGAATCAGAAAATAGGTCAATGGCTCCTTCGAATAAATCTTCAGAAGAAACCTTCCGAGCAACCTGAAGCTCATTGCAACGTTGAATGAAAGATAAAACAGAAATAGTTTTCGGATCACCCGTAAACTGGAGACCCCATTTATAAATCGGAACCGCTGAACGAGTTCTATTAAGCGAGTCAATTAAGGTACTAAGGTCCTTAGTTGAAATACCAACTGAAGGCTCAGTGTGGGTGACAATGTTGGACGTAGAAGGTAGGTCTTTTCCGGTAGGAACATGAGTAGAGTCGCGATTAACACCTAAAGAAAAATACGTAAAGTTAGAATTAAATTCTTGTTCTTCATGGACTTGCTCTAACATTTCAATAGACTTAATACAACGAGAAAATATTTGTGAATGAAAAGAAGAATATTCTTCATTGAAGGTTGTGTATGTTAACCTTCGATAGACGTGTGAAAGTCTGGTATGCAACCGTAAATATTCATTTTCTTAGGAGTAATTTTATAAGAATGAAGCAAGGATTCCAATTCATTAATTTTTTGTTCTAAACAATTTAATTCGTCTTTTGATTAATTTGAATTTTTCGTAGTTAGAAAAATTGAAACATCCATTTTTCTAATGCAAGTTTGGAACGTAATAATTTTCTTTTAACATCAACAGTTTTATCAGAAGGATCTGAATTTCGAATTAATAATTCGTGACTCAGCTCGTCAGCTTTTAAAGACTCTACTATAAACATTTTCAATAATAATATCAGTTCAATAAATTCAAAATACACGCATATGTTAACTCCACAAAAAAATTATAATGTACATTCAACTTGGCAAGTAAAAGCAAATGCTTCAGCACAACAATTCAAAAGTGTCTGCGTTAGTACAATTATGTTTGAAAAATTGAGCAACGTAAAAACGATACAAAATTCGAGCCCCAAGCGTTAGGCGCTAGTGTAATAATTACATAATCAACCGTCCGTCGTGGAACTGTGAAGACCAGTCGAGACGGTTAATTAAGGCCAGGCAGACTAAAACTCAGCGGCGTAGGTCGTGGTTCAAACTCATAACTAAAACCTTGCTTGTACTTACCAATTATGCAATATGAAGAAAAATCATCAATTTATAATAAACATGGGCGCCAATCAGCGGAAAGGCACTGATACCTAATAAAAGTAATCATGAAATAAACTTCATAGTTTAGAAAAAAGAAATAACATTTTATTATACCATCGACTGTCAGGAAAAGCATATATAAACAAATATATAAACAGTCTTGACTCGAAATGAGATAAGGCCTACAGGGCCCACTATTCCGACATAAAATAAACGTAATTGTATCTAACCTAATTGTTATCTAGGGACGTGCACGTCGTCACGTATACCTAACCTTAGCCTAACTATGATTAACTTTACCTTTAATTAATTTAACAAAAGCACTAATAAGATTGCATATCCTATTTTTAATTGTTTACAGATTACTTGTTTTACAAGCCACTATGCTAATTGATAAAACAGAACTAAAAATTCCAAATAGACGCAATACCACACCTTATCAAATGTCTGCATCAGCGTTTAATACAAAAAGTACAAGAATCTATTTTAAAAATTATACTAATAAAATTAATATTGTGCACAGATGCAATATATTACAAAAAGTATTTGTAAGTATAGTATAAAAGCGAAACGTTATTTATAAAAATATATTAATGCTGTACATCTTGTGTTAAACCATTTCTTACTTTACAAAGAAAAACAACAATGAAAAGTCTTTGTAACCAACCATTTGTAAATATTCATAACACAAAACAACAAAATAACTTCGCGGGCAACGTTGTTCATAAAGAAGTAACAATTATTTGACAGGCCCGATAATGTATGTACACCGGTACCCAGAATTAATACTCAGGTTAACTCGTTACAATTCAATAATGGTCTACGTAAATCGATGTAGAATCAGAAGGAAATTTATATCAAAGTGTTACTTGCATTATTAAAAATAAATGTCCTTTCAATCAAAATAAGTACTTACGTGTTCAAAGCACACTCAAACACGTCTTCACTCAAAGACACACATAAAAAAAAGCCAAGAATCATTGCTGTTTCTTTACCTCTGCAACCACATTCTTGCAAAAACCCCAAGCAATTCGTCCGGCCCTGCGGCCGCATCATATGTTTTAAATACCAGAAACTAAACCCTCTCAATACATTGTATTGTAAATATTATGCGATTCAGGTACCGTAGATGTAAAACGAAAGCTTTTTTTAAAATATAGAAGAATTCGCTTGTATGAGGTTATTCCACCACGGTCTATGCAGGCTTTGTAACACGTACATATAATTCCACCACGATTCGTGAAATATACAAGTGATAATTAAATTGTGTCAACTATTAATACTATAAGAATTGGTACGCAGTAGCGTAACATTATATAAAAAATAATTATAAAATTTATGCTCAACAAAGCGATTGAAAATCGGGTTGTTACAAGTAATTGGAATAAATATTTATAGGTACTTCATTCGCTTTCTCAGGTTTAAGTTTTTAAGAATAATAAAAGGGTGGATTCCTTATACTTTCGTTTGGTGAATTTTAGTATAGGTGCAAACGTACACATCTGCTCTCCTGCATCCAACGTTCACGAAACAGTATTGCGTTGTGCTTTAATAGCTTTAATAGGACGGGCAGTGTGTGCGACCAGTTCACTAGCAGAGTACGATTTGCGCGTACCACCAAAAACATACAAGACATGTGAGAAATTGTTCAGCATAGTCCAACTCGCTCAGCAAGGTGTCAAACGCAAGCATCACAACTGTCTAATGGAAGTGTTTGCAGTATACTACACCGGAACCTCAAATTTCATCTCTACAAAATCCAGGTTGTGCATCGAAATCTGGACACTGACAGACCTTCTTGTGTGCTATATGTATAATAATCTTCTTTTATTATAGTATCATCCAATTTATAATTACCTAACACATCTAATTTAGTTACATTTTGGTATTGAAGCCGTCCTAGCTTGATATTGTTGTCATCATGAAAGAAGCTACGTTTATTCCTTCCAACCATTGTTTACAACTTTCAGTCTTAAGGATTGCAGAAAACGTATTTCTTCAACTATAAGCCTTTTGAAACCTTGACATTTTGACGGTTTAGTCATTTGTGGTTCTCGAGGTGAATAATAACGTGATTTATATACAAAATGGATGGATATTTCTTTAGATGTTTTTATATCCAGTCTAACACAGGTATAAGTGCTCGGTGAAAAGTTTACCAATTTTCCTAACTGAGCAACCGATGTGATTTTAAAATTGTCGATTTCTGACACACTTAATGAGTAATATATGACTTGTTTAGGCTCTTTCTCCAGATTATACTCAGGTGACACAGAGGGACTCGATTCGCATATACTGTGTTTGAAAATTAGAACGAGCCTGTGGTGATATTGGTTTCCACAAAAATGTTTGAGACCGAGGTTAGGTTCTCTTGTTGGCCTGCAATATGTATGACATCTATAGACAGTTTGCGGTTGGTAAAGTCTAAAATGCTTCCAATGCTATTTTACGATTTTCTCCAAAATCTGTGGGTATACTACTTCATATAGAACACTTTGGTATATTAGTTTGCACTTAGTTTGAAAAACTCATCAATGGTTTCGTTAATGTCTGAAATTATATTAAACTATTGCTTAAATATATATATATATATATATATATATATATATATATATATATATATATATATATATATATATATATATATATATATATTGAAACGTGCCACTACTACTGCGTTTCTTTAATTTAAAACAAGTAATAACCAGAGTCTTTATTACTCACTGTTCACAAGTCTAATTAACAGTATATGTCTTATTTATAGATGTTTTCAGTCCACTTAACAATGAAGCGATATTACACTAATGAGTTTACAAGCACCAATTTTTTCTTAAACTAACTTATTTAGGATCGGTCCATTAACAACACTAACACAACTATTTATTTATTATACACTTTGTCTATTTATATATACTACAAGCTGCGTGCACAATAGACACAGCATATAACATTTATGTATACACTTGAACTTCCAAAAGCTCAACTACTATTACTTTACAACGATATAATTTATATTAGACATTCTAGTATAGACTGACCCTTGCATTTATTAGCGGTCTTTTATATATATATATATATATATATATATATATATATATATATACTCTGAATAAAAGATATAACTCATCATCCAGTAATTACGAGAAGCTTCCCGGTCCATTGAGAATAAACAGTGCTGGCGGCGTTCTGTGTGTTTGATTGATAGAAGAATTCCCGAATCCAGGGGACTATGCAGAGCCTACAGCGCTTGTGTGTGTGACGGGTTGCCTAGTAGTAGCTCGCAACAATACCCTCCTTTTAAAACCGTTACGTCTCGTAACAGTAAACACATTTTGACGCCAATTCGATGAATGATGACTGTATCGACAGCTATCTCTTCTGGTGCATCCACCGCGTCGTTGGAAATAACAGTCAACACTGTATTCTTGGTCTTGGTAGGCAACCGGTTGATAACAACAAACAAGGACCTGGACGTTGGTTTCCTGGAAAACTAATTTTAGCAAATTTTTTTGACTATCCTCCAATCTAAGCGATCCAGTCCACAGCCTAGCTTGGGCACCGCTAGTTTCGTTATTCCATTTTCCATCATCTGCGCCTTAAGATTTAGCAAAGCCTCCCATAGATGTCCATAACTAGGTCTCTGCCATGAAGAATTTTTGGTAACCAGATAGTAAACATAACGATTTTTATCTTGAAGAACCAAAGCTTTTCCTACAGTTGGCTGCTGTTGTACTAAGTCATCCACAGATCCAAACTTTTTCTTAAAAACAACAGCTATTCCCCTTGACATTTCCAAATCTCGAGCTACACAATGTGCAAGGGAATACTCTTCTGGTGCTCTAAACAGATCTTGCCGTGTTTCAACAACAACGCCAAATCTCGCCTTAGCGGAACCACCATACGCCGCCATAAAACTTTCAAAATCTACATTTGGATCATGATTAATAACTTGTCGAACACCATTCTCGTTATTTGGCCCTTCTTGGTTGCTGCCAGCGTAGGATGTTAAACGGTCAAACTGTACCACTTTCGGTTTACCACGGGGAGATCTTCTGATCCGGTACACTACATCATTAATCCTTTTTATCACTTCGTACGGGCCTTCTCATTGTCTTTATAATTTTGGCGACAACCCACGCTTTCTTTGTGGATTATACAACCACACTAAATCTCCAGGTTGATAACCACCTTCTTGTGCTTTCGTGTCATATTGTGATTTCATTCGATCGCTTGCAGCCTGGATTTTCTTTCGGACGTTTTCGTAAATGCTATTTGATTTTTCACGAAGCTTACTAACCTAATCTTCACCTGCGATCTCTTCTCCAGGTTTAAATCCAAACTGAATATCACATGGTAGCCGTAATTCACGTCCTAGCCTTACGCAAGCGGGCGAGTATCCTGTGCTGTCATGTACCGAAGATCGGTACGCCAGTAGGAACAAGTGTAAATATTGGTCCCAGTCTCGTTGATGTTCAGAGACAACTTTGGCCAGGTACTTCCCTAACGTCCTGTTCATTCTATTTCCAATCATCAAGGAGTCTCACTGTGCCCAGTATGCCTTCAGGCTCTTACTTAAAATACTAATTTCTTCCCAAGCTGGTCGTTGTCCTCTATTTTTCAACTCAATAATGCGTCCCAATTCGGCGTCCTTCTCCTGATCTTTTCGTATTCTTTCGGGTTGCCAAATATCATCGGTCACCGTCATTCTATGGATGGCACTTATTTTCTCTTCCATCTTGGAGCAATGATTGCAGTCCACCGGACAAGGTCTCCTTGATAGAGCGTCTGCATTCCGATGGCTGGTTCCTACACGATGTTCTGTGTCAAAGTCATATTCCTGCAGCCGCTCTATCCACTTTGCAACTTGCCCTTCAGGATTTCGAAACTGCAGTAACCATTTCAGTGCAGCATGGTCTGTTCTCAACAAGAATTTACGGCCGTATAAGTACTTATAAAAGTGCTCTACGGATTTGACGACGGCCAACAGCTCCCTTCTTGTCACACAATAGTTCCTTTCTGGACGCGACAAGACCTTACTGAAATACCCAATAACTTTTTCTTGTCCGTCTTGCACTTGAGAAAGAACGCTTCCTATAGCTGTGTTACTGGCATCGGTATCCAACACAAATTTCCCCTCCATCCGCAGATAACTCAAAATTGGTGCTGTAACTAGTTGCCGTTTCAGTTGTTCAAATGCACTGTGGCAGTCGTCATTCCAATCATATTCTTGTCCATCTTCGGTTAATTTCGTTAACGGTTTGGCAATGTTCGCAAACCCAATTATGAAACGTCGGTAATATGTACACAATCCTAGAAAACTGCGTAGTTGGTGTATATCTGCTGGTGTAGGCCACTCTTGTACCGTTTTTATTTTGTCAGGAGCAGCTCTTATTCCGGTCTCCGAAACGACATGTCCTAGGTATTTCACCTCTTTTCCAAATAGGTGGCACTTCTTGGAGCTCAATGTAAGGTTTGCCCCGCGTAATCTTTGGAATATCTCATCTAGGTTCTTAAGATGTTCTTCAAAAGACCGACCTAACACTATCACGTCGTCTAGGTACACCAGACCGGCCTAACACTATCACGTCGTCTAGGCACACATCCCTATAGTGGGGGATAAAGAATACTACTATAGTAAGCCTGCTTATCGTAAAAGGCGATTAAAAGGCGCAGCAAGGGGCAGCAGCCTTGCCGGCTAAAAGATATTGGAGGAGGGTCGGTTGGTCTCGGGCGATCCTCAATAATTTACAAGCTTGTTGGGGGTTGGCCGGGACGGATACGGCTTTTTGCTAAAATCTTTAAAAACTGCGTTGTGGAAAGATATGGGAGCCTACCACAATATTTCCCAGGTGTGCGTGGCCTAAAACACGAAATATATATGATGGAGAGCTCACAAGTAAAATTCTTGTCCGGAGGTAAAATACTCCCTCATTCGGATCTCCGGGAGGGGGTACTTGGGGCTCGTCATCGTAAGAATATAAAGCAACAGTTCGATTTAGTGATAGGGACTTGGAATGTAAGGTCATTACTCAGAGTAGATAAGTTAACGAATTTATTAGTCGAAATGAGAAAGGAAAAGCTGGACATTTTAGGTATTAGTGAGGTGAGATGGCCAGATAGTAATGACTTTTGGAAAGATAATTATAGAATAATTACAATTTCTTCAAGTAATGGACATTCAGGCGTAGGAATAGTGTTAGGTAAAAGATTAGGGCATAAAGTTAAAGAGTACTTACAATTTAGTGATAGAATAATTATGGTTAGATTGAGTACAAAACCCACAGACACTGTTTTAGTACAGGTTTACATGCCAACAACTCAGTACGAGGATGAGGAAGTAGAAAAGGTATACGAGGATATAAATAGTATAGTGAGAAAAGTAAAAGGAGATGAGAATTTAATAGTTATGGGCGATTTTAATGCGTCAGTGGGAGAAGGTAGTGAGGGAAAAATGGTAGGAAAATTTGGGTATGGCAGACGAAATGATAGAGGAGAAAGATTAGTTGAGTTTTGCCAGGAACATAGATTAGTAACTGTAAACACCCTATTCGAACAACATGTTAGGAGAAGATATACCTGGAAAGCCTCAGGTGATAGGGCTAGGTACCAAATAGATTATATTTTAGTTAAACAAAGATTTAGAAACCGAGTTAAAACTGTCGTAGTTATCCAGGGGCTGACATAGATAGCGATCATAACTTAGTTAAAATGAAGTGTAAACTAAAATTTAAAAATTGAGAAAGGTTAAAGAGAGGATGGGATCTAGGTAAGCTTAATGATAGTAGGGTAAAAGAGGAATATAAACAAGTATTAGATAATAAGAGCAAAGAGATAGCTGTAGGAGGGAGCGTAGAAAATAGATGGAAAGAAATAAAACTGACTGTACATGATACAGCAACACAGACTATAGGTAAGAAAAAAATAGAAGCGAGAAAACCGTGGGTAACAAAGGAGATATTAGATTTAATAGAGAATAGAAGAAAGCTTAAACCTTTCAGAGAAGTGGATAGTGAAAATAAGCAAAAATATAATACAGTTAGAAATAAGATAGTACATGAGTGTAGAAAAGCTAGAAATAAATGGATGGAGGAGAATTGTAAGGAATACAAGATGATTTGAGAGTAGGTAAGACAGACAGGGCTTACAGAGCAGTTAAAAGTTTTTGGGAAGATAGGAAAAATATAATGGTATTAGAGACGAGAATAATGAGCTTCTAATAAATAAAGTTGAGGTAGCTGATAGATGGAAAAGATATTTAGAAGATTTATATAAGGAGACGATATGGATGAGTTAGAGAACGACCAAGAAGAGGATGTAGAAATAGGGTTCTCAATATTAAGAGAGGAATTTGATAGAGCTGTTCGGAATCTTAAATTAAATAAATCGCCAGGGATAGACGATATTCCCGCAGAATTAATAAAATATGCAAGTCAGAAAACTTTAGACAGATTATATGAACTAATAAATGTAATATATGACACAGGTGAGGTTCCAATAGATTTCGAAAAATATTATTATCCCAATCCCAAAAAGTCAGGAGCTGATAGGTGTGAGAATTTTAGAACAGTTAGTTTAACTTCTCATGCTTCCAAAATACTAGCAATAATAATTAAAAATAGAGTAGAAGCTTTGACTGAGAATTATTTAGGCGAAGACCAATATGGTTTTCGTAAAGACAGAGGGACTAGAGAACCGATACTAATGATTAGGGTAATTATCGAAAAAGGTTACAAAAAATAAAAGACTCATTTCGCGTTTGTAGATTTAGAAAAAGCATTTGATAGGGTTAATTGGATTGTTATGTTCAGGGTTTTGCAAAAATAGGAATCTCTCATAGGGATAGAAAAATAATTTACAGTCTATATAAAACCAAAGCGTAGTAATTAGATTTGATGAAATAGAAAAGGAAGCTAAGATTAGAAATGGTGTTAGACAGGGTTGTATACTGTCTCCTTGATTTTTAATGTTTATATTGAGGAAGCTTTAAACTTAGCCAGAGAGAGAAAGAGATAGGTATTAGTGTACAGGGACAGAAAATAGACATGTTACGTTTTGCAGATGATATAGCCATTATAGCAGAGTCTAGAAAAGAGTTAGGAGAGTTTTTAAATATTTTAGATGAGATACTACGGAGTTACTATAGTATGAGAATTAACTCAGTAAAGACAAAGATAATGACAAGTGAGTTACAGCCTAGTTCTAAACCAAAATTAAAAATAGGTAATACCGAGTTAGAGGAGGTAGATGAATTTTGCTATTTAGGTAGTATAATTACAAAGGATGGACGTAGCAGAAGGGATATAGTAGCTAGAATAGCTCAAGCTAGAAAAATGTTTTTAAAAAAGAAAGACTTACTAATAGCTAATAGTATTAGTTTAGATAATAGAAAAGTTTCTTAAAGTCGTACGTATGGAGCGTTCTACTATACGGTAGTGAGGCTTGGACAATTAAAGAAGTAGATAAGAAAAAGATAGAAGCTTTTGAAACTTGGTGTTATAGGAGAATGTTAAAGATTAGTTGGACAGATTGAGTAACAAACGAGGAAGTTTATAGAAGGATAGGTGAGGATCCCTGTATGTGGAAACAATTGAAGGTCAGGAGAGATAGAATGATAGGGCACCAGTTAAGACATGAGGGACTATTTAGTAAAGTCTTAAATTATAGACTACCAAATAAAAATAGAGTAGGAAGGCCTAGACAAAGCTATATTAGTCAAATTATTAGAGATTTAGGTTGTGAAGGGTATGTAGACCTTTTTAGACTAGCTCAGAATAGAAAAGAATTTAGAGCTGCGTCAAACCGACTTTAAGTAAGTTCGAAAACAAAACAAAAAAAAATAAAGATCAGTTAACTAAATGTCACCAGGACATAACTCACAATTAGTTAGCGGTCTGGCATGTTGGTAGCGTTTCGTTGCTTAAGCCTTACCATAACATATATTTTAACACTTTTCCTTTTTGAAGGTTATATTTCATTTCCTTATAAATGGTAAACATGTAAACATGTTAGAGTTCTTTAACAACCATCATGTTGCTAATATCTATGTAAAGTCAGATGAATAGAAAAAAGATAAAAGGATATAGGAAGACCTAGACCAAACTATATTAGTCAAATTATTAGAAATTTAGGTTGTGAAGGGTATGTAGAACTTTTTAGATTAGCACAGATTAGAAAAGAAGTTAGAGCTGCGTCAAACCGACCTTAAGTAAGGTCGAAGACAATATGATGATGAGGTACACCAGACATGTCTTCCAGGACAGTTTGCGCAGTATCGACTCTATTAAACGTTCAAAAGTAGCAGGGGCATTGCATAATCCAAATGGCATGACCTTGAACTGCCATAATCCAGTTTCAATCGTAAACGCAGTCTTTTCTTTATCGTTTGGCTTCAAGCCTACCTGCCAGTATCCGCTTTTCAAGTCCAAGGTCGAAAACCACTTAGATCCCGATAGAGTATCCAATGTGTCATCAATTCTGGGCAAAGGATAGCTGTCTTTCTTTGTCACATTGTTAAGCCGCCGGTAGTCTACACAAAACCTTGTCGACCCGTCCTTTTTCTTGACAAGCACTACCGGGGATGCCCATGGGCTATTCGAGGGTTCAATCACTCCCTGCTTTTCTATATCGGTGATAATTTGTTCGGCTTCCTTACGTTTTGCCAAAGGAAGCCGCCTGGGGTGTTGTCTTATCGGTTGCGCATCTCCAGTATTGATCTAGTGTTGCACAACATTCGTCCTTCCTTTCTTACTGTCATCCAGTGCAAACACACTTCGATATCGTCCGACCAGTTCTTTTACCTTGCCCAGTTGGTCGCCGTTTAATCCTTGACACGAAGGTATCAACTTATCCAGCAATTTCTGTGAGCAACCGTTAGCTGGTTTATCTTTCGTGTCGTCCACACAACGTTTTATATGGCATACTGGAATGCAACTTCCCACAATCATGTCTTTCTTCTGGGTCACCGTATGCGGATTAATGTTCAGCACCCTTACTGGTATCATATTTCGAAACTTTACTAGCGTTCTTCCAACCAGTAATCCATCCTGATCCATTCCCGATTCAGTTGCTTCCATCATGCATACTTGTCCTTCCCGGAGCGTACCATCCGGGCGTCCATTACAATCATTTCCGCCTTCTCGGGTATTTTCATATCGCAAATCATTCGAACTTGCATCGTCTGGTTACTCGTACCTTGAAATGGAATCTCATCATCATCTATCCGAAGCATATTTTCTTTCATGTATACATGAAACCCATATTCTCTCATGAGATCCATTCCCAAGATCACTTCTTCTGTAATTTCAGCTACCAACACCCGATGACTAATTAGTTTGTCCCCAATTGCCAACGTAACGGCAGTCTCTCCGTGAGTATAAATTTTCTCACCACTTGCCGTTCGAAGACACACCGATACAGGTATCACTTTTCCACGACCAACCAAATCTGGTCTCACAATAGTTATTGTCGAGTAATCGGACAATCCTACCATTAATTCTACCATCTATATAAATGCTGTCCAGACTCCCCATCGACGATGCAGCACGGATGATAATCTCCGGGGCACTACGTTGATCTGTCGACGTTCGCCCCCTCACGTCGACTTGCTTTAGTTTTCCTGCTGCTCAACCGATTGTTTTTTTGGTTGAGTACAGCGTCTCTGTATGTGACCAACTTCACCACAGTTCCAGCATCGCAGACCCCATCTCCGCGGTCGTTGTCTTTCGGGCGGCTCCGTGGCGTAGTGGTATGTGTGTGACTACTACGCCCAAGGTCCCGGGTTCGAATCCCGACACGGTCCGCTTGAAAAATGTTAGGCGAGCATTTTTCACAAAAATACACCTTCGTTCGGATGAGAGGTAAAATGGAGGTCCCGTGTGTGAGTGTTGTCACGCACGTTAAAGATCCCTACCTTGCTTGGAATAGCAAGGGTTCGGCAAAATTCAAAATTTTCCAGGTAAAAAAAACTCGCTTCCTGGCCAATGTAGTACCTTCGGGTGGAGCATTGGTAAATCACATGTAAGGTCGTTGTCTTTCAAGCCTTTCTGCTTTTTGCTTTTCAAATACACGGTTGATTATCTCTACTACGCTGTTCTGCGATTGCTCGGGTTCTTCTAATGCAGACCGAACTTTGTGACTCATCCTGTGTGATGTCTACTTAGCTGCTTCAAATTCAAGCGCATGAGCCAGTGCATCATCTAACATTTTTGGCCGTACTAATCTTAGCGCTAGCTGTATTTCGCCATCTTTAACGCCATCCACAAATGTTTGTACAGCCAGTTGTTCGAGGAAACTATCTGGTGCCGTTGGATATGCCAATCTAACTAATCTGGAGATGTTAGCTTCAAATTCTTGCAGACTTTCACTTGTCTTTTGCGAGCGGTTCTTAACTTGTGCATGGTAAACCTGTTGAAGGTGAGCATCTCCATATCTCATCTCAAGCTTCGATGTTAAGAGGCCGTAGTGCTGCTGGTGATCGGAAATCGTTTGTAAGATGTTAAGGGCTTTCCCCCGTAGGGCCACTATTAGAGAGATAGCCTTCTCTTTGTTGCACCAACCGTTGGCTATTGCGGCAAATTGTTTCAAATATGTGGGCCAAGGTGTTTTACCATCGAATGTGGGTGGTTTCACTTTAAATTTAGACGGTATTGACTCGCTTTCTACCATGCTTCTTATTTCTGGAATGTTCTGATTTACAACTTGGTTTACTAATTCAAGTGGCCGCGTTGTTAGTAAAATCACCTGTTCTTGTAGTCTCATCACATCTTTTTCCATTTTTACCAATTTACTGTCCAACTTTTGCTCAACTGTTTTTACCTGTTCAGTGAAATC
Source organism: Platerodrilus igneus (assembly GCA_036346225.1). Taxonomy (NCBI): domain Eukaryota; kingdom Metazoa; phylum Arthropoda; class Insecta; order Coleoptera; family Lycidae; genus Platerodrilus; species Platerodrilus igneus. The sequence goes on along the minus strand of JARFIW010000821.1, from coordinate 2,051,260 downwards.
TTCTTTCAATGCAATGGAGCTTTCCATTAATCTTTATTCTAACGTGGCTGTACTTTCATTCTACTTTTCTTCCATTTTGGCAGCATTTTCACTTAACCTTTTCATTTTTCAGCATTTTCACAAAAAATTTTCTTCCATTTTCTTAGCATTTTCACTTAACCTTTTGGTAAGGTTTGATTCCAGTTTAACTGGTCTCACTGCGTTTTCACTTAACTTTTCGTCCATACCGGATTTAAAATCTTTAAGGGAATTCATTAAAGTTTCTGCGTCCATCTTACTTTGACTTCTTGTTACAGGCATATACAAACTACTTAAATATCTTTAGACTTGTGTTTTAAATTAATCACTATATACCCCACACCTGACAAAAGTGAAGCGTGCCATTACTACCGCGTTTCTTTAATTTAAAACAAGTAATAACCAGAGTATTTATTACTCACTGTTTACAAGTCTAATTAACAGTATATGCCTTATTTATAGATGTTTTCAGTCCACTTAACAATGAAGCACTATTACACTAATGAATTTACAAGCACCAATATCTTCTTAAACTAACTTATTTAGGATCGGTCCATTAACAACACTAACACAACTATTTATTTTTTATACACTTTGTCTATTTATGTATACTACAAGCTGCATGTACATTAGACACAGCATATAACATTTATGTATACACTTAAACTTCCAAAAGCTCAACTACTATTACTTTACAACGATATAATTTATATTAGACATTCTAGTATAGACTGACCCTTGCATTTATTAGCGGTCTTATATATATACTCTGAATAAAAGATATGATTCATCCTCCAGTAATTACGAGAAGCTTCCCGGTTCATTGAAAATAAACAGTGCTGGACGCGTTTTGTGTGTTTGATTGCTAGAAGAATTCTCGAATCCTGGAGACTATGCAGAGCCTACAGCGCTTGTGTGTGTGACGGGTTGCCTAATAGCAGCTCGCAACAATATATTTATATATATATATATATATATATATATATATATATATATATAAACATATAGGCTCATGGACTGGTCTAGTATAATAGTTTTTTTGATAAAATGTTACGGTACAATTGGGATTTTTAGTCCAAAAAATTAAAACGAAATAATATTTTGCATATATTTAATTACAAATCGACGTTTCGGCAAGGGTTGTTGCCTTTATCAAGATTCTACAAAGGAAAAGCAATCAATACAGTCATCAAAAATTTCTTTTAAAAATTACTTACTTAATTGTTAATGCATAAATATTAAAATTATAAAACAACTCTACACATCAGGGTTGTTGTTAGTCATAAATGGATAAAATAAAAAATAAAAATATTGGAGCACTAAAAAGAGGATTATTTAATGTTAATTAATAAAATTACTTGTTCATAGAGTAAACGACCAACTATGAATGAATTAATATAAAACCAATCTGATAAGAGAGCGTGTTCCACATTTTGTACGAATATTAGGTAAATAATATGCGCTCTGGCCTTCACATCATTGTTGAAAATTAAAGTTGACTTTGCAATTCTGTACAGATTGGAATATATGGGATGCAAATTTTGGGTGTCCTGCCTAAAATTTAACGAATTAACTTCATTTCTTATATAATATGCCTCCAAAAAGCCTAAACTTATAATTAGCTTCAGAATCTAAAATTCGAACTTTATCATAATTTGGGGTGTGATGAGTCATATTTATATGTTGTGAGAGGGCGCAGCTGTTCTTCCCCAATTTTCATAAGTCAGATGTGAAATTGGGAAGAACAGCTGCGCCTCACAACATATAAATATGACTCATCACACCCCAAATTATGATAAAGTTCGAATTTTAGATTCTGAAGCTAATCATAAGCTAGGCTTTGGAGGCATATTATATAAGAAATGAAGTCAATTCGTTAAATTTTAGGCAGGACACCCAAAATTTGCATCCCATATATTCCAATCTGTACAGAATTGCAAAGTCAACTTTAATTTTCAACAATGATGTGAAGGCCAGAGCGCTATTATTTCCTAATATTCGTACAAAATGTGGAACAGCTTCTTATCAGACTGGTTTTATATTAATCATCTAGTTCTTATCAGAACTGAAGTAATTTTATTAATTCAACTTAAATAATCCTTGGTCCCATATTTTATTTCCATATGAACAAGAATTTGTATTAATCAACTTTTAATATTTAATCAATTGTATTGTAAGCCAATATTTGATATTTATTTTATCCATTATGACTAAAAGGCAACAACCCTGATAGTCGTTTTAATTAATTATTGCAAATTTATTTCGTTTTATAATTTTTTAAAATTCCCAATTTACTTTATTCAAATTTATACTATATATATATATATATATATATATATATATATACGCGTTGATTTTTTCCAATTTATAGAATCCGAGTTAGATAGGAGTTTTATGATGATCTGAATCATCAAAGTATAGAACTTCATTCCCAGGGTATACGTTTTGCATGGTGTAACATGTGTACAGTCCCACTAACCCCAAGTTATGGTTTTCGTCCTGCTTTAATTTAATTGATTAGTAAATATAAATATATTCCGTTGAAATAACGTTACAGTACCCAAACACGTTCACATTTTTGACCAATTTTGCTAAGAAACTTTTAACACTAAATGTTCTTAATTGCTTGTGTTACAGTTCTGTTTCGGTACACTGTTGTAGTAAATTTTGCAACCTCGAATATAGCTCTATATTTTTTCCGGGGTCTCAGGTCTCCAAACGAATCGTAGTACACTACCCTATTTCCAACTTTTCGGTACTCAATCCAATGAATACCTAGTCCTTTTGGAGTATCCAAATTAATGACACCTGATTCCTTGACATGCGGTTTAATTTTCTTCAACTAATCTCTGGAATAGACACCGCAAAAATGAGGAATGTTTAATGTGTGTTTCTTTATATCCACATCGATCAGAGCTCTTTGAAGTAACTTGTCTAGTTTTTAAAACCTTTTTATTACAACTGCCATGCCCTTCTTTATAGGGTTTCAAAATTAACGCTACACCTTTTTTTGTATAGTTTTAGAAACAGTCCATTTTTCTATTTTCCAACTGCCATTGCTTCCATAGCATCATTAACTGCTTTTGCAATTCCCTTATTGCCACCTGGTACAGCTCGTAGAGCACTTAATCAAGTAAATATCGAAATCAGTGGTAGAAAACCACCTTTTTGTGGTACGGGTATAATGCACGGAACCTTTATCTCCTCTCTAGCACTTTTTACGATTTTTTTCTTACATCTATCCTAACAGCGAGTAGCGTCTTTAAACTGTCGGATCTCACGCGATTAATTCCTGATGATATTTTTTTTGAGAATTTTCTTTTTCTTTAATCACATACCCAATATCCTTTTTGTCTTCATTGCTTTTGTTACAAACCAAGCTACAGCCTTCTCACAAAACTTTATGTTTTTCACTCATTCCCAGGCTCCGTGTTCTAAAATTTAATCTGCTCGATGTCTGGTTGAAAGGTCATCGACTTTGAGTAAGCAGTGTCGTGTTTACGACACAAACGGTTGAAAGTCGTTTATTCTAGGATCACCTCGAGCTAAACGCTTTTCTCATCGAGTCCCTGGGCCACAGTAAGAGTAGTTAGGAATATAAATCTCAAATAGTAAAATATTTGTAGCTTTATTAAACGTTCCACTACCAGAACGTACAATCATAGATGTACACACTTCCATTATCACCAACTAAAAGAATAAAGAAATATGGAAAAACATTGCTATTTATACTTTTTGCAAATTCTAATATTATAAATAGGAAAAAATAGAGGTAGTGGTAGACCTAGGTTAGACTATTGCACACAGATAGTGAAATATGTAGGCTATGTGAATTTCGGGAAAATGTGCAGGCTTACTTAAAATCAATGGAGGTACGCATCCAACCAATTTAAAGATGGAAAACCAACGATGAAAAAATAACTGTACTTACACCTGATGATTATTATAAGCAACTACAGGCATTGGTTTTGCATTACTCTCAACTAATATTAATTATACAAAAGGATTTACTAGAAAAGTATTAATTCAGCAAATGTCTAAGTGTTGGGGGATCCTTAGTAGCCACAGGCTGCTTAACCCCCTTCACATACCACTGAATCTTGGTGAAATAAGGCATATAATTAGGAAAGCGCATAAGAAGAACCGAGCTGTATCTAAGCTGTGGAAATTTCAGGAAACAGTATAGGCTAGCTAAGAATAGAAATAAGTAAAGGTACGCGTCCAATTAGTTTCAAGATGGAAAACCCAATGACAAAAAAAGTAATTACACTTAAATCTGATGATTTTTATAAACTACAGGTGTTGGTTTTGAAATATTTTCAACTAATGTTGATTTTGCGAAAGGATATATTGGAAAACTATTAATTCGGTAAATATTCAAATGTTGGGGATCTTAGTAGCACAGGTTGTGTTAAGGCGTTTTAAAGCTTATGTAAAGGCGTTTTAAAGCTGCTTTTACCGTTCACCCTTTGGCATTCCGTATTTCCACTACCTGCATCTTTCAATCCCTATATAGCGCAAGGTGCGGTATTGAACAGTGACAGTCACGAGAGTGTTGTTCAAGACTTTTGGTTCAAGCCGCAAGTGCACCCGTATTCAACGGAAGCGCGTATGCGGTGTTTTCATATTGCGTGTGTGAAACAAAGCATTGCACATCATCAATCAAACATCAATCATTCAGTATACAGTCCGCTATAAACATTTTGGAATGGTTCATGACCTATGGTAATGTCATGGTAGCAGATAAAACAGTAAATGCTAATATTAGTTTATTTACACGCTGGATATCGTACAGGTTGCTTAACCCCCTTCACATGCGACTAAATGAGGAAATAGGGTGTACCTATATTTATAAGCAATAGAATGGGAACCGAACTGCATTTAACAAGAAAGAGCAGACGCTATGTTTGAAGTTTGAATTTTAGTCAAACTGATGACTTGGATACAACTCTCAAATTTGTAACAACAAAGCCTATAGGATGAAGATATTTAAACGTGTTTTTAAAAATGTTTTTCATGCTTCACGTAAAGCAACTAAACCAAAATAAGCAATACTCAAAAATGTATTTAATTTATTAATATAACAACTATGTATATTTATATTGTGTCACAGCTGTAGAGCAATTTTAAATTATGCTTCATCATTTCACAGATAGTCATCATCCAGTTTACTATCCACATTGATAATAAACGGTAGTGCATCTTCATAGTCGAATGCTACTTTCCGATCCCACCGGAGTTGTATCTCTTTTTCTGCGTGGCGGATTGTGCTTGCCTACACATCAGGTGTTACAGTCGGAAGAGATTCCTTCCGCGTAGCTAGGGACTTCTCAACTGAGGTACCACTGTATTCAACGTGATTCCTATAACAACTTTTCACTATACCCCAAATGTATTCTATGGGATTAAAAATACAGTGGTATGGTGGAAGTTTTAAAACTGTATAACCCTAGCGTTCAGCCATTTAATCAGCTACATATGTAACTTTAGGCTTATTCCTAGACATACAAACAATAAGAAAAAGGCTATGTAAAATAGTATAACTTACTGTTTCACTAATGTTATTAATTCACATTTTAGCAATGTGTTGTCGTAATAAATATTATTTTCTTGTACCCATTTCTAAATATCAGTTTTTTTCCAGGAATCCGCTGGTGTTTTATTGATTTACGCACTATGGTAGCTAACATTGTTCATTGCGATAGTCGATGGCTTGCTTAAATTAATTAAAAGCTTATATTCAAACCAATGTAAAAAGTTGTCCTGATTTATTTTGCCATGGTAGTCACCCTCCGTGGTTTTTGAAGCAAAGACAAGTTTGGCATTAGGAATGAATCCCTCTTCACACCCAGCGTGAAGAACTATATATCTAATAAAGAAACACATACTTTGCAAAATGTTATATTGGTATTACTATTAGTATTACCGCTCACCACCAACAGGAAGCATTTTAACTCTTCTAGCGTCGGAATCCTGTCGCGATTGTCAAATACTACCGTTTTCAAAAATTCAGCTTTCATCAACAAATACAAACTGCAGTAGCGTCTCTGTTTTAGCTTGAACGTATTGTCTTAAAAATGTCATTATTTTGGAAACAACATATGCACTTCCATCAATCCACAACGAGGATCATCCTTGGTATACTAAATCCGATATCCTTTAAAATTGTCCACAAAGAAGTTTTACCTCCTTTATATGTCTGATTCACAAAGGTTTTATTGTAGTTTTGTTACAGTAATGTACTCCTCTGAAATACAAACAATTATTCGCTTTTCAAGAGGTTTGAAAATTACAACTGTTTTTATACATCTGGTACATTACATTTCGAATTGCACATTGTCGAAACCATCTATATCAACGACAGGTTTCTTGCATGGACGTGTTTTTTTAGACCTGTTAACGCTTCACTCTTATTGAACCTAATCCCAATGCTGTTTACAGTGCCCATACTAATATTTAATGCTGATGCGACTCGCTAAAACAAGCAACATTTAATAAAACTGTTTAATTTACTTAACCTCATAAAATTTGAAATTATTCGAGTGGAATCAAACACATAAATACAGAAATTACTAACGTCTCTTAGAGAAGTGAATGGTAGAAGAGCCCATTATTATCACGTTCTTTTTCAAAATAGTCTATTTTAGTTATGAAAAGAACTGTTTTATAAAATATCCAAGAACATAAACAATAAAACCAAAAATAAACAAGAACCAGCAGGACAACAAAATGACAAGATGTCGAATGAAAAATGCTTGGATTTGCAAAAGAAATTGGCGGCAACACCGTACAAAACTACCAACCTTTATTGTTTTAAATGACAATATTCTTTAAGCGTGATTCTAGGTATTTATTTGCATACAGTTACCCACACTTTATTACTACTTTTGACGTCATCTTAAAGTTATTTTGAATGGACTTATACTATAATTATAAGAAGAGGCAAGAGTTTAGTACATGAATATAAGTTAGATAAGTATAATAGATAAGACACTTCTGCTTAAGTTTTGTTGGCACGAAAACGCCATCTAGTGAGGTGTGCATCCTCGTTTCAGCCCGTGCGGGAAATTTAAAACTATTTAAATATTGCTAGGTGACGTGAATTATAAAATTATTTAAATTGAAATGCATACAGATTTGTTTCTTGAGTGTGTACAGCTCACAGAAGCAAACATGAGACCTGGAGGGGACTGGTATGATGGCTCTACTAGTTTTAAAGTACATTCAGAGTAAAAAGTAAACACTTCAAATTTTAAATAACCCTTGCTAAGGTGCCTAAAGGTCCAGCAATACAGCACATAAATAACTTAATTGAGAATAATGAATCTAACCTGAAGAGAGATCTAAAGTAATTTGTTTTCAATTATGGATGTAATTACGGCCGTTGTACCCGTTTGGACAATATTTTGTAATAAAACATTTCTAACGCCCACATAATCTTTAGGCACTTTAGGCAACCGAACCTTGCTTTACATGAAGTATTGAAATGTATAATTAGTATGGAAATTAAAAACATACAGCTGCAAAAATCCTAAATAAGCAAAAAAGTGCAGAATAATTACTTTATTAAGTACTGCATGTTAAAATATATCGTACTGTTAAATAACTGTCATAGTTTTAAAATTATATATTTGAAGGTTAAGTTGATTGGTGCACATAATTTTCATATTATATTTAAACCTCCCTTGTATAAATATATGGAAAACAGTAATTTTGAAAAACTGTTGAAAGAAAGTAAATTAACCAAAAAATTATTAAAATTGTATAATAAATACCGACAAAGCTCAAACGACAACAATTAACAAACAAAATAACAGATTATAGAATTCGAATTCATTCCCCAATGACACAGTTATAGTGATGGGCGGTGGTTTGAATTTCGATTTATTGAATTATTATCGAATAAATATATTTGGAAATGCAACTTATTATTGATGTAGACAAAGAAATAATGGTGCATATTAGTAGTTATGAACAAAACATCGTAGATGTTAATTAACTAATTATGTAGCACGCAAAGAAAGTACATTACGTTTTTAACCATCGTTTCAATTATTAATTTACCCGTCACTGAATATTAGAAAGATTAATTTCTGTCTCGCAATGAACATTCAACTTGATCGGTTCTCCAATTTGCTACATATGTTGATGACGCGTTTTAGTTCGCATATTTTGCGGGGCTCATGTTTGCTTCTGGGAGCTGCAGTATTTCTAGTACAAAACGTAAAATCTTCATATAAAATAGTGATGACAACTGTTTGTATGTGATTTTAAGGTTTTCAAGAAAAACCTGCCCGTAATTAGTGACGAGAAAGACTTAACGTGAAGTACTTTTAAATACAAAACGTAGAAACTTAAAATAGCGATGACAAACTGTTGTATGTGTGTTCAAGGCTTTAAGCAAAAACCTATCCGCGAAGAGAAACACTCTTCGTGTAGTATTTCAACAAACAACACCTGCTCTAACTATGCTGATCGATCAAGAGAGTAAACCAACTGATCCCACATCAAGACAACTAAGCATACAACCCAGCTTAAACACACCACATAGAATACAACCACCACCATTCGCTGAAGCATTAACTCTATTTACTAGATCTAGGATAACCCCACACTCACCACCATCGTACGACACAAGGTCAAGAACTTCATTGATAAGCTCAAACCCTATAAAGAGGTCAAGGGATGAAGAAGTCCTTGACAATATAGAAATGGATACTACCAAACTACTCACTTTGCTCGACATTAGCCTAATAAAGCAAGCTATTACAGACTACATGTTTAAGAACAATAATAAAATAAATAAGGAAAGTGTCCCTTCAAAAATTCGAACAGATAGCTCTAATTGCCAGCGAAACAATGCAGAAATACAAAAAAAATCGCTGAAGCTAAACTTTTCACCACCACCAGACGCTTAGAATCCACAACGCAAACACTTAACAAGGTAAACACCATTAATACCACACACTTTACACAAACACTTACTTACGCCGCAGTTACCTCATCCAAACCCCCTCACAATATGCGCCTCTAACCAAACCTAGATCCAAAATTATTACAAACATGTGCAGAAATCACCTCCAATAAACTTCTCCAAACTATAAAAACAAATTTCTGCCCGTCCTTATCGTACCTCAATATCCAGAGTATCCGTCCCACCAGATCCTCTGTAACGATCCGAACAAATAATCCAACAGACATTAACCCAATTTTCTCTCTCACACATATATCGTGTAGTATCTACCTCCCTAAACCTAAACATTCGACATTGACAAAGATATTCCAATCCAGATGCTCTCTCGCACATTTACCAACAGAACTACCTCCACCATCTCATTCCAGAACACACATACAAAACTGACATTTCTATAGCCAAGCACAGACACAAAACAGATAATACAGATAACCTAATTCTAAATGTTTCCCCCCAAACTCCGCTCCATCCTAACCTCCTCCTCCCATATTTTCATAGGATATAAATCCTGTCGAATAAGAGATCTGATGGCAGTATCACAATGCTACAACTGCCAACAGTTTGTGTATTCCGCAATAACCTGCTGCGGCCGTTGTGCACAATCCCACACCATAAAATACTACTACGACTACTTACGAATTAACTGTCCTCATGATCATCTTGTGACAAGTTCAGACTACTCTGTCTATAAACAGTCGTTTCACACGAACAAACGCCAAAAAACTACGAACTTTAGACACACTACACACACACATGCGACTCGCCCCAATCACCTTCTATCGTTAACGCCATACAAATTAACCTTCAACATTCCAGAGCAGGATCTCTGGAGCTATTCAACGTCATTCAACATCATCACATTCACACTGTCTTAGTGCAGGAACGTTTCTAAACCATAACAGAATTTCCAGTCTCCCACTCAACGCACGGACATACAATTATCCCAACCCGCAAAAACCCAATCTAACCTCAACCATCATAATCGCAGACCCCCCACCATCGTATCTTGTCTCCCTCTCTAATACCCAGATCACGGTTATTGAAATCCATTGAAAACAGGCTCAACCTTCCTAATCTCATCCTATTTTCAATTTAGCACAAACATCTACATTTATTTACACCAACTAACACCCATATTGACAATTATTGTAGACAAACCGTCCATAATATCAGCAGACAGGAAACACCAAATTTACCTTATGGTATAATAATTTTACTGACGATAACGGCACAGCGCTAAAGGATTTTATACATCAACACCACTTGACAATCCATAACGTCTCATCTCTAACTCCCACATGGAAATCCACCACAAACAAGTCCTACATAAATATCACCCTATCCACACCTGCAGTTTCCAACTTGGTCACTTCATGGAGAACTTCCCGTATCCTTCAATCTAGCGATCACAGCCCGATTACCTTCCCAATTACATCCAACTTCCCACCTAGATCTCACCAAAAACCCTAGCTTACAACACCTACAAAGCCAATTGGACCATATTCGTAGAGACCCTAGCCAACCTTATTCCAGAATTCTCCAGCAAACTCATAAAACGACCAACCCAGATATCCTAGCCAACTTGCTAACCAAACATGTATACACAGCAGCCTCTAAAAGCATAACCAGAAAATTTCTAAGATCACAAATATCACCATGGTGGACTCGAGAACTTGCAACAACCAGAAACTCACTTAACAAAACTCGACATAGACTACAGCGAGTCAGGTGGAACAACAGAGACCAGATATACATAAACATGCTAACCAATACCTACACAACAGACAGAAAAATTATAAACAGCTAATTATCAACACCAGGAAAAGGCACTATAACAACATCATCAACGAACAGAAAACGGACCCATGCACAACATACCGAAAACTCGTCAAATATAAAATACCCCAAATTTTAACTACGCTTAACAATTCAACTCTCACCACACTGGATAATCTATTGACATCTCTACTCTGTAATCACCACTACCACACAAGATGTACATACAGAAGTATAACAAACACTGATTGCGAACTCTGAAAACCCTCCACTCTTTTTTCTGGCAAAACAATCGAAATTACCCTACGACTTCCTTGTCAAAAAGCTTCAACCCCAACAAAGCTCCTGGCCCCAACCATATCAGCAACCGTATCCTACAAAAACAATGGCCTCTAATTAGAGAAACCACCCACATCATTTTAACATATGCCTTTCCAAAGAAATTTTCCCTACCACGTACAAATCCACTAGAATAACCTTGCTTCTAAAACCCCATAAACTTCCCGAAGATCCGAAATCATACAGTCCAATTGCCATCCTATCTTTCTAGGAAAGCTCCTTGAAATAGTGATCCTTCTCAAACTTAAATCTCACATTGATAATCAATCCCTTCTTTCACCCAACCAACACGGGTTTCGTTAAGGATACAGTGCTAAACACACCATCCGCTCCTTGATTTTAACCGTAGAATCTTCATCCAATAAGTATGTAATAGCCATATTCCATGGTTTTTAATCCGCCTTTGACGTCCTATAGTGCCCGAAACTCCTAAACCAATTACACACAGCTAACTTCCTCAGAAACCTCTACTATATTATTAAATCTGTTCCAACTTCTTCACAGCCTGCAAGTCCCTGTCACAAGGCTGCTCACAAGGATCTCATCTTTCCCCCACCCTATGGAACCTCTGTATAAATTCCCTCCTAGAACTAAATATCCCCAATACATCAACATTTGCCTATGTCGACAATGTGGCACTTTTTATCCATGGCAACTCCCGTGCCTCAATTGAATCCATTACCGCCCTCCTGATGCATTCCGTTGAAATTTGGTCCCTTCTAAATAAACAACCACTATCCCCTTCCAAATCCAAAACTCTGCTCCTTAAAGGAATCCTTGAACTACGACGCAGTCCATAAAACTTACATACTACACACCCCAAGCACCTTCTCCACAACAGCCTAATACTTAGGACTGCACTTAAACACATGTCTCAAAACTAACACCTATTTGACCAAACTTCGCACAAAAATCAAAATCATCATACACAACCTCCATCATTCACTTCCAAAATCTGTACATCCCACCAACACCACACGTAGACTAATCCTCAACCTAATTATACGCTGCAGACTACTAGTTCCCACTCACAGTTCAATACCTTACTGGACACAACTTCTTCAGAGCTTAACTACATTAATTACATTTAATCCCATCTCCCAATTGTCCATACGACGACTAGATGCCAGAAACACCACCTCCATCTCATTTACTCATGTCCCCTGACCTTACTCCAACAAGCACAAATTTAATTATCCACCCGGATTCCTTCACTCCACTGCTCAACCTCAACTTCCTCGTAACCAATTTTCCACAACTAACCAACAAATTTTGTATCAACATCCTATTAAACAAACCTCCTATCTAAACCTTGCAGTAAGCAGATTGACAACAACACAATACACACCTCTACAGACCCAAGCAATGTCCTACAAACACAAGACCCACATAAGCACACCTAAACACACTCATCATCCACACACTCACCATACTATCGAACGAAGTTATCAGCGAAATAAATAGGGCGTCAAGCCCCATGCAGACCCAATCAACAAGCCACAGAAACTGTTTATTATTTAATAATTAATGTACAGCTAGTTTGGGTCTAGGCCTATGTATAGTTATAAATAAATGTATAGTCAATTCAAAATAACTTTAGGATGACGTCAAATGCAAATGAATACCTAGAATTACGCTTGAAGAATATTCTCATTTAAGACAATAAAGGTTGTCAGTTTTGTACGGTGTTGCCACCAATTTCTCTTGCAAATCCAAGCATTTGTCAATCGACATATTGGCATTTTATTGCCCTGCTGGTTCTTGTTTATTTTTGTTTTTATCGTTTATGTTGTGGGATATTTGATAGAACAGTTCTTTTTAGAACTAAAATATATTATTTGAATTGTGAATATATATATATATATATATATATATATATATATATAGAAATCTTGGGATACACTCGTTCTAGAACTCTAGAACGAGTGTATCCCAAGATTTCTATTAAATCAGTTGTTTACCTACTTTCGTTCGAGAAATAATACTATATTTATATATATTTATATTTATATATATATATATATATATATATATATATATATATATATATATATTGTTATGGATTCAAAAGGTTAAATTTGGGGTAAACAATGCAATTTCAACCACCCTGTATAGAGAAAAAAATAATTTATTTACGCGCAAAATTTATTTAATTTATTTAGGGAGAACGGACAAGTATTGACGTATTTTTATAATTAATAATGGTATGTTAGTAAGTACATAAAGAAAAACAGTTTTAAAACAAATGGATTCGCATAATTTCAATTTATTTAATTCAATACGTAGGGTAAAGAAAATCAATAATCCCAAAGCAAAAGATTTCTTGGTAACAAACAGACTTCAGTTTTATCTAATACGGCGAAATATAAACTATAAGAATTGTTGTGGTAAACGGTCTATAATTAACGAACACCTGCGTATTTTTAAAAGGTTGCATTCGTTGAAATTATGAGCATAAAAAGACACGACTTCATAGAAAATAATTTCAACCGTCAGATTGGTTCGAATAACAAACTAACAAAGTTCTTAAAGAGCAAGGGAAATGCACGATTGGTTATATGTTACAGATAAAGACAGAGATAAAAGCATTGATATTGAGAAACGCACGTACGAATACACGTGGAGTGGACATGAGCTGTCAGCAATATCGATTTTTTATAACACAAGTGGGTTTTTGAACACAACAGCAGATATGCAACAGACAGAAACAAAAATATTACAGGCAGGGTTTTATGACGACACAGAATAGTATTATTGGTTAGGAACGGACAGTTTCTAAACGTACAAACACGCGACAGGTGGGAACGATTTCGTATACGTACGGCACGGCACGTCCACGGAATAAATTTCAGGAATTTTCAAATCGGTTATATCTAAATTTGCAGAATTGTTATTTGAAAATAAGCTTTTCGCGGGAAGTGTGTCCGGGAGGTAGCATTTTAAAGATATAAATACTATAGCTAAATTATTAGGGCTCTCTTTGTCTGCTGATCGTTTTTATACTACTTTACTATGATAGACCTACATTATAGTAGAGTTTTTTGATATGTGAGTTTAAATATGTTCATCATACAATAAATATAGTGCTACCACGGGTAACGGAGTTGTAGTGGCCTTCTAGTTATTAACGCAAAGTGTAAATTAAATTGACAGATGTCCGACTACTACTTTAACAAGCTATAAAATTAATAAACAGAAGCATAATATACGTGGGTAAGCATCACAAACAACCAAGATTGTATGCTGTTATGGAATGGTAATTTGAAGCAAGGCGGTTGACGAATTAATTGGGGTTATCGTCTGTGACAGCGCATGGTCACGAAGCCAAGGTGTTCTGGGGATCGTCGTCGATGGAACGGAGGCCTGAAGTATTCTCCAGGTAATTAATTTGAAATTTCTGTTGTCTGACAACTTTTGTGAAATTTGGTGATGTGTGAGTGAATTTATTGAGGTTTATTTATAGTTATACAAACTTATTGGAAAAGATACATGCACTGGACAATGTATTGGGGTTATTTAAATATTGAAGAAGGGTGTATTTAAAACTTATTAGATTTTATGCTGAATATAAATTAGATTGTAAAGGGTAAACAGGTCTATCAATTTTGTATTAATTTATGCAAGGTAAAAGGCATATATTAAATAAACTGGGTTATCATGAGCTTACCATACTCCAGTGTACTATCAATTAGGGTAATATGTGGGGCCCATTTACTCATATTTTATTAAATTTGTTTGCAAATAATTAAAAAAACAAGAACTTTAAAAACATATCACATTTTGAGTTTCTAATTGCTGTACCAAACTGTTTTTATACATGTGAATAATTTGTCTGTAAATAGCGGTATATAAAAGATTGTATGATTGTTGTGTTATTTGGTGATTTTTTGAATGGTGTGCGAGTGTGAAGGAAAGATGGTTTTATATTTCGGTATCCGAGAAGGGGCACAGCTGAGCTAGCCAGGGAAGCTGCTAATGATTATTGCAGCAGAATAAACGGGTAAGAAAGTTGTTTTTTTTAAATTTTTGTTTTTTTGACACTGGCGAAGTTAAAATTATAAATCCCCTACCACAGCAATATATATATATATATATATATATATATATATATATACTAAGTTTTCACAATGCCTAAACTGTTGGATGCCCGTGCTCAAAAAATGGTAGCTTCACTAACTGCCGTTTGCACCGTATGCATTTAAGCAGGGCTTAACCTTAAGGATAGCTTATAGGACATTATTCGTTTGCATCGTTTAAAATCTGAACTTTAAGACTCCCTTACCCTAAGTCTTCGCCGTTGGCAGCTTAATATCTACTTAAATTTAAGGAATGGTTAGGGCATGCGCTGTATAATCGTTTTGTACGAATGTCAAATCTGAATCAGCTGGGGTTCTATTCTCGAGTTCGTTCGATATATATCATCGGTGATATTTATCACCCAAAAGTATCGCATGCGAAACAGTTATATAACGACTTGCTATTCTCGACAAGATGTGATAAGATATTTTAAATATCGAATGAAGTGAGGCATGTCGTAAATAGAATAATAATAAAAGCCAATAGCCAACCGGAACGAAATCACGTGGTTCAGGAAGCTACTAGATCGTATTTTGTCGGGTAAGATCGAAGTTTGGATGAACGTATGTTTACTTGCATTAATTACGCCAACTAACAGAGTTACTTATAAATAGACGACAATTATGCAACCGTAAATTTTCCGCTAATTTTACAAAAAAAAGCTTGCGAAGAATGGGAAAAATAGCAACGAACCGAATGAAATTTCCAGAATTCAACTTTTATTAAGCGGAACATACGCACAAACATTTTTCCACTTAAATCAAAAGATAGTGTACGCTTATAGAATTGTCTTTCAGTCACTTCGGCAGCTGTTTCAGCTTCTTCAAACACCTCCAAAACAGCAAATAATGCTACCTCATCAAAGTTTGCTATAATTGTTATTAATTATAATTATTTGTCAAACACCCCCGAAATAGATTAAAACCAGTGGCAATTTTTTGGTTATGTGCATAGAGAAAAGTCTATAGTTATGTATTATGTCAGTCAATTTTAATAAAGTAATCATGCGCAATACGTGCGTTTTCATGCGATAAAATATATCACTTGGTAGTACACCGCTCTTTGCAGTTCGTGCGATAAATATCTCTTGCGAAATTTGAAGAATACCAACTTCGACGATTCGTGCGAAAATCGTAAAATATCGCATGCGATAAATATCACCGTCTTTCGAGAATACACCCCCTGTTGACCACAAAATCAATATATAATAAAATATTTAACATATTATGCTCAATGACGACTTGGACATGTTAAATATTTTGGAATATGGATATTCAAATTGAGGAATATTTAGAGTTTGCAAACGATTTGTAAGTACATTAAACTGAAATATAAATTTTTGACAGTCTCCAATATCAAATATTTATGAAATAATTTCTATTTTTTTTTTTAGGAAGAACAGCGTATCTCCCATTAATCAGTTGTTAACGTGTCTTCCTTACTTTGCAAGTGCAGGACATCTAAATACCGTGGCTGATTTTATGGGGATGCACGTTTCTACCACTTCATGGATAACAAACAGAGTTTCAGAAGCCATTTGCACATTGAGTGCAAATTATATTAAGATGCCACGTAATGTTGACATCTTGCACGTTCAGCACCAGTTCTATAAAGTAGCCTCATTTCCTAGAGTAGTTGGATGCTTAGATGGAATGCATATTAAAATACAATCGCCTGGAGGAGTAGATGGAGAAATACTTAGAAATAGGAAAGGATATTTTTCAATAAATACTCAAGCAGTTTGCGACAGTAATTTAAAAATAATGGATATTGTAGCTAAATGGAGTGGATCCACTCACGATGCCACAGTCTTTATGAATAGTTGTTTAAGGGGTAGATTTGAAAGAGGGGACTTTCAAAATTGTGTATTACTAGGTGATGCTAGATATCAAGTAAAATCATACTTGCTAACATCTTTGGGAAATCCTATAACAAGAACTGAACAGTTAAATAACAAGTCTCATATCCGCACACGTAATTGTGTCGAACGACTGTTTGGTGTATGGAAGCGAAGATTTCCGGTATTGGCATATGGTTTGAGACTAAAGATGGAAACTGTGTTAAAGGTGATAGTAGCTGCAGCAGTTTTGCATAACATAGCTAGAGAAAACAACAAGCCTGAACCACCACCAAAACATAAACATGGACGAACTAAATTACTTAATTGAAATAGGTCAAGTTGCCGATGTACCCAATAATAATATAGATAATGCACATTTTAGAAATAGTTTATTAAATGATTATTTTGCTAATTTAGTATAAGAATTTAATATACGATTATATATTGAGTTGTTCATTAGTAGTAGCTGGAAGTTTAAGTTTAATGGTTTCTTGCTGAATTTTAAGATTTAGTAACTCAACCTTAAGTTTGTGCTCTTGTTTTTGAGATTCTATTTCTTGTTGTAACTTCTTCTTTTCATAGTCTACTATAACAATTCTTTTGTCAGTAAGTAACTCGTACTTTTCGGCTAAATGCGAGGATGATAAAGCCCTCACTGAAGTTGTTGGATGCCGGCGACTACTTGATAAAATTTTTCATTTTTCTGGAGTCTGCTCGTTCAGCTCCTATACAAACACTGAATAAGAACAAATGCTATCTTGATAGCAAGTTTATTAATTCTTAAGAAAGTTTTAGTGAGGCTACCATTGAGAACCGCCAGTAACCGTATTTTATAGCGAGGACTGGTTATACTAAGAAATGTCTAATACCCCATGGTTTGATGTTGTTATTTGTTACCTACCGCTACCAAAGGTAGGATATTCATTAGTTTGATAGTCTAAAGATTGTAATATAACCATATAGTGTTTGTATGAATACGTAGGTTATTAAAAGCTGTTTTAGCTAACTGCAAATGAAGTACTGGTATGGCATGCTGGCTGTTTACGATAACAATTACTTCAATGATTATCTCACTAAAACTTGCTCCTTATGCTTAAAATTTACATTGCAAGGTCTCTTCAAGTTCCAAGTTACACGTGTTCTTAATGCACTTGTTGTTTTACATAGTGGATTTGTTGATAAATTTGCCTGTTCAATACAATGCATTTCCAATTTAGCATCTTTATTTCAAATGTCATTCTCTTCCACATCGGCAGTATAATCTGAAAACCTCACCTATTATGATCTCTGTATTATCCTGAAATTTAAGTAATATACCTAACCGTGGTGAAGCACAAACACCTTCTTTCAAACGGATTCTCTAATCCAAACACAGTTTTTGTGTTTATAATCGATAACAAAAGCTCTTGATTGGGATCTGTTGGTATATTCTTTTTTTTCCCTCCTCCGGTAACAAAGATTTCCTTTTTCTCATCAGCTACCTGTTTTCGAACCTCTTTCTTCTTATTGTCATAAAATTTTTTCAACGATTCTAAACTCCTGCTACACAAATTCGGCGATAGTGCATTGAATTCTTCTGTTATCTTACGCCAAGCATCAGTTTTTTCCCCAACATAAACTTGGTTGGTTTTTTTTATTTTCAATCACATGCTGATATTTTTCTACTAGTGAAAGTAACATTTCTTTTTCACAGGACGTGAAATTCGTGGACCTAACACGTTTACATTTTGCACCTACAGCATCCATTATTTTTGATTATAAATTTTACTTTAAAATTTATGGTACTTATATATTTGGAGGTTAGGCTTGGATACTATTTACCTGCAAAAGTGTATTTTGGGAGGGAGTTTTCCTACAAAATTGCATTTTCTACAATGTTGCCAAATAACTGTATAGCTTAGCAATAGTATACTTAAATTGAGACGGTGCAATACATTTATTCCTAAGCAAAAAGCAACCCTTAACATTTAAGTACTACTTAGTAAATCAGCACTTAAGACACAAACGGCAGTAATAGACTATCTTAAGAAATAAAACGTGATAATAATGAGCCTTTTCTACTATTCACTTCTGTAGGAGATGTAAGTAATTTCTGTGTTAATATGTTTGATTCCACTGGAATAATTTCAAATTTGATGAGGTTAACTAAACTAAACAGTTTCATTAAAAGTTATTTGTTTTAGCGAGTAGCATCACCATTAAATATTAGTATAGGCACTGTAATTAGCATTAAGACTAGGTTCAATAAGGATGAAGCGCTAACAGGTAAAAAAAATACGTCCACGCAAGAAACCTGTCCTTGATGTAGATGGTTTCGGCAAAGATGCAAATAGAAATGTAATCTACCAGATGTATAAAAGCAGTTAGTAATTTCAAACACCTTGAAATGCGAATAATTTTTTTGTATTTCAGAGGAGTGCATTACTGTAGAAACGCTACAAGTAAACCTTTGTGAACGAGACTTATTTAAAGAAGGTAGAACTTCTTTGTGCCAATTTTAAAACATATCGGATTTCAATATAACAAGAATGATTCTCATCGTGGATAGAAGTGTTAAAATGCTTGCTGTTGATGATGAACGGTAATGCTATAATTATAAAAATATAAGATTTTGCTAAGTATGCTTTTATTTACTAGGTATATAGTTCTTCATGCTGGGTATGAAGAGGGATTCATTCCGAACTCATCATTGCTTCAAAAATCATAGAGGATTACTACGATGGCGAAATGAATCAGGGCAACTTTTTACATTTGTTTGAATATCAGCTTTTAATTAATCTAAGCAAGCCATCGACTATCATAATGGACAATGCTAGCTACCATAGTACACAAATCAATAAGGCACCAACGGGTTCCTGAAAAAATCTGATATTCCAAAGTGGCTGCAAAAAATATTTATTACGATAGCACAATGCTACATTGTGAATTAATAACATTAGTGAAACAGTAAGTTATATTATTTTACATAACCTTTTTCTTATTTGTATTTTTAGGAATAAGTCCAAAGTTACATAAGCAGGTGATCAAATCGCTGAACGCTACGGCCATACTGTTTTGGCACTTCCAGCATACTACTGTATTTTTAATCCCATAGAACAGATTTGAGGTATAGCAAAAGTTATTATAGGGATCACGTTGGATACAGCGGTATCTTAGTTGAGAAGTCGCTAGCTACATGGATGGATGCAACTGTAACACCTGATGTGTGGGTAAACACAATCCGCCATACACAAAGAAAGATACAACTCTGGTGGGATAGGAAAATAGCATTTGATTTGATTATCAATATAAATAGTGAAGAGGACGACGACTATCTGTGGAATGATGAAGCATAATTTATAATTTGCTCTACAGCTTTGGCACAATAGAAATATACATTTGTTAATTAATATATTAATGAATTAAATACATTTTTTCAGTATTACTTAATTTTAGTTTAGTTGCTTTACATGAAGCATAAAAAACATTTTTAAAAACATGTTGAAATATATTGAGATTAAATTAATATCTGACTCCTAGAGGCGTTGTTGTTACAAATTTGAAAGTTGTATCCAAGACATCGATTCATCTAAAATTCAAACTTTGTGTATATTTTATATTCAACGTATTTACATACCTGTTAAAGCTAATAAACTATTTATAAATATGTTGTTTATTTAAAACGGTCAACAGTTCAAGACCTCAAATACTTCAGGAAGTATTATAAATTTTAAGAACCTCACTTTTTAGTAATACTGTAATAAATTTGTGTGCCAAGCTCCTTGCTAAGTTATCCGAAATTGTGCGATGCAAGATGAAGTATAACTACGTTATCAAGAAGAAGTTTAATAATTTATTACTATTTTGTAAGTCAACATACTGTCAAAACATTTTATTTTGATTTATGGAATTTGTCATTGTTGTCAGACAAACCGCTGCCTGCATTCCTAGAGTATGCACACTTAATGCAACATTTATCTATAGAATTAAAACTATACTATAACATTGGCCATGCACCTTTTTATCCAGTTGTGACGTCATCCTAAAAATGTTGACGTTTCTCTATTAATATTAAAAGAAGTAATTATTTTATATTGTGAAAAAGTGTTACTAATTTTTGAAATAGTGTAATCTTACTAACACTTCTCTGAAAAATGTTGAAATACACAACACCTTTTGATCAAAGGACATTGTAAATTTGTAGCAGTGTTAGAAGATTTTTCAAAACCTCATGGGCTGTTGCACAAAAACCAATTTAAGTTATTTACATTAATCATCATTAGGTCTTCAGTCCTGAAACTGGTTAGACGCGTATAGATGTTTCAAAATCTCAGCGACCCTGACATGCGCAATAGAGGAAGTGAGAAAGCTTTAGAAAAGGATATAACACGGTGTTTTCAGTTAATCCTAAAAACATCACGATTCGCGAAAATAACCCTTATGTAATGTCAAATTATTAATGTGTAAACAAATACCTAACCTTACTACTAATATATGATAAAAGGCAGGCGTATTCACTTTTGAGTTTTATATTACTTCTAGGAACTAACTGCCGTTTGCACCGTATACATTTAAGCAGGGCTTAACCTTAAGGACAGCTTATAGAACATTATTCGTTTGCATCGTTTAAAATCTGAACTTTAAGGCTTCCTTATCCTAAGCCTTCGCCGTTGGCAACTTAATATCTACTTAAATTTAAGAGATGGTTAGGGCATGCGCTGTGTAATCGTTTTGTACGAATGTCAAATCTGAATTAGCTGTTGACCACAAAATCAATATATAATAAAATCAATATATAATAAAATATGGAACATATTATGCTCAATGACGACTTGAACATGTTTGATATTTTGGAATATGGATATCCAAGAAGACAATATAACAGAGCGGAGCCCTTTTACGATTTAGATAATTTATCTTTTTTTAGAAGATTTCGTTTAACGAAACTCACCGTATTACAGTTACTGATGGAAATTGAGGAATATTTAGAGTTTTCAAACGATTTGTAAGTACATTAAAGTGAAATATAAATTTTTGAGTCTCCAATATCAAATATTTATGAAATAATTTCTATTTTTTTAGGAACAACAGCGTATCTCCCATTAATCAGTTGTTAACGTGTCTCAGTAGCTGATTTTATGGGGATGCACGTTTCTACCACTTCATGGATAATAAACAGAGTTTCAGAAGCCATTTGCAGATTTAGTGCAAATTATATTAAGATGCCACGTAATGTTGACATCTTGCACGTTCAGCACCAGTTCTATAAAGTAGCCTCATTTCCTAGAGTTGTTAGATGCTTAGATGGAAGGCATATTAAAATACAATCGCCTGGAGGAGTAGATAGAGAAATATTTATAAATAGGAAAGGATATTTTTCAACAAATACTCAAGCAGTCTGCGACAGTAATTTAAAAATAATGGATATTGTAGCTAGGTGGAGTGGATCCACTCACGATGCCACAGTCTTTATGAATAGTCGTTTAAGGGGTAGATTTGAACGAGGGGACTTTCAAAATTGTGTATTACTAGGTGATGCTGGATATCAAGTAAAATCATACTTGCTAACACCTTTGGGAAATCCTATAACAAGAACTGAACAGTTAAATAACAAGTCTCATATCCGCACACGTAATTGTGTCGAACGCCTGTTTGGTGTATGGAAGCGAAGATTTCCAGTATTGGCATATGGTTTGAGACTAAAGATGGAAACTGTGTTAAAGGTGATAGTAGCTGCAGCAGTTTTGCATAACATAGCTAGAGAAAACAACGAACCTGAACCACCACCTCCTGAAAACATAAACATCGACGAACTAAATTACTTAATTAAAGTAGGTCAAGTTGCCGATGTACCCAATAATAATATAGATAATGCACATTTTAGAAATAGTTTATTAAATGATTATTTTGCTAATTTAGTATAAGAATTTAATATACGATTATATATTGAGTTGTTCATTAGTAGTAGCTAGAAGTTTAAGTTTAATGGTTTCTTGCTGAATTTTAAGATTTAGTAACTCAACCTTAAGTTTGTGCTCTTGTTTTTGAGATTCTATTTCTTGTTGTAATTTCTTCTTTTCATAGTCTGCTATAACAAGTCTTTTGTCAGTAAGTAACTCATACTTTTTGGCTAAATGTGAGGATAATAAAGCCTTCACTGAAGTTGTTGGACGCCGGCGACTACTTGATAAAAATTTTTGTTTTTCTTGAGTCTGCTCGTTCAACTCCTATACAAACACTGAATAAGAACAAATGCTATCTTGATAGCAAGTTTATTAATTCTTAAGAAAGTTTTAGTGAGGCTACCATTGAGAACCGCCAGTAACCGTATTTTATAGCGAGGACTGGTTATACAAAAAAATGTCTAATACCCCATGGTTTGATGTCGTTATTTGTTACCTACCGCTACCAAAGGTAGGATATTCATTAGTTTGATAGTCTAAAGATTGTAATATAACCATATAGTGTTTGTATGAATACGTAGGTTATTAAAAGCTGTTTTAGCTAACTGCAAATGAAGTACTGGTATGGCATGCTGGCTGTTTACAATAACAATTACTTCAATGGTTATCTCACTAAAACTTGCTCCTTATGCTTAAAATTTACATTGCAAGGTCTCTTCAAGTTCTCTGTTACACGTGTTCTTAATGCACTTGTTGTTTTACATAGTGAATTTGTTGATAAATTTGCCTGTTCAATACAATGCATTTCCAATTTAGCATCTTTATTTCAAATGTCATTCTCTTCTACATCGGCAGTATAATCTGAAAACCACACCTATTATAATCTCTGTATTATCCTGAAATTTAAGTAATATACCTAACCGTGGTGAAGCACAATGTCAATAATGTTTGAATCGGAATCATACGGATTCTTTAATCCAAACACAGTTTTTGTGTTTATAATCGATAACAAAAGCTCTTGATTGGGATCTGTTGGTATATTCTTTTTCTTCCCTCCTCCGGTAACAAAGATTTCCTTTTTCTCATCAGCTACCTGTTTTCGAACCTCTTTCTTCTTATTGTCATAAAATTTTTTCAACGATTCCAAACTCCTACTACACAAATTCGGCGATAGTGCATTGAATTCTTCTGTTATCTCATGCCAAACGTCTGCTTTTTCTCCAACAGAAACTTGGTTGGTTTTTTATTTTCAATCACATGCTGATATTTTTCTACAAGTGAAAGTAACATTTTTTTTCACAGGACGTGAAGTTCGTGGACCTAACACGTATACATTTTGCACCTACAGCATCCATTATTTTTTATTATATATTTTCACTTTAAAATTTATGGTACTCAAATATTTGGAGGTTAGGCTTGGATACTATTTACCCGCGAAAGTGTATTTTGGGAGGAAGTTTTCCTACAAAATTGCATTTCTTGCAATGTTGCCAAATAACTGTACAGCTTAGCAATGGTATACTTAAATTGAGACGGTGCAATACATTTATTCCTAAGCAATCCTTAACATTTAAGTACTACTCAGTAAATCAGCACTTAAGACACAAACGGTGCAAACTCTTTATGTGAATTAAATAAATTATATAAAAAAAGATTATGGGATATTTATTAAGTTTCTAGAATATGCAGTACCGGTTCGGCGGTAAGTTAAGAACATAGATTAGATAAGCTTAATATAGATAAGCCACTTTCATAATAGAAGCACGTGACTTTTTGTTACATTAATAAACATAGATTTAAACAAAATAATAAATATGATTTAGAACATAGTAATCTAATACATATAAATTTAATCCTATCGTCATATGGTAACATCGATTTTAAAATTATATTGCCGTAACGTCAACGCTGTTGAAGCCATGACTATCATTCCACAATACTATATTTTCATTTTGATCTTTAGTTTTGTCGGTAATATTTGGGATTTCTGCGCAGGTCGCTGAAATTTTGAAAGACCTATACCATCATTGTTTCCTATTCTGAACTAACCTACAGATTTCCCTGAAATTTGCACAGTCTGCATCTATCACTATCAGATCTCGGTCTACATCCGCCTCTTTTTTCTTACCTCTGCTTGTCATATATCCCATACAACTCCCCAAAAATGCCTTAGAACGTATTCTGCCCTTTTCTTTCTCCTATTTTTCAAAGATATTCTTGTTCCTCTACTGTTTCTATAACCTATTTGTTACTACCTTTGACTGTCCTGTCTGTGCTGTGCTCCACACATTTGCTTTCAACAACTTCTTGTTCTATGTTTGTTGTCTTTCATCATAGAAGCTGTTCTTTCGTGTTAGATGCAGTTCGATCCCTTTCTATTGTTTTACAATTTTATACCCTATTTCTCCGACATTTAGTGGTTGTGAAGGGGGGTAAACAGCCTGTGGCTGCCAAGTTCCCGCAGCACTTGAGCATTTACCGATTTAATATTTTTTCCAATATACCTTTTCGCACAGTCAACATTAGTTGCAGATATTTCACAACCAACAACTAGTTGTTTATAATAAACATCAGATTTATCTGCGCTTATTTTTTCGTCATTAGGTTTTCTGTCTCAAAACTGGTTGAACACGTACTTACACTTATCTATTTTCTGAACTAGCCTGCATAGTTCCCTGAAATTCTCACACAGCATGTATACAGCTCGGTTCCCCTTCTATTGTTTTCTAATTTTATGCCCTATTTCACCGAGATTCGGTGAAGGGGGTTAAGTAACCTGTTGCTGCCAAGATCCCCCAACAGTTAGACATTTGCCGAAATAATAGCTTTCACGTAAATCCTTTCACACAATTACTATTATTCGAGAATATTGCCCACTTAATACTTGTAGTTGCTTATAATAATCATCATGTTTAAGTACAGTTACTTTCTTCGTCATTAATTTATCCATCTTGGGACTGGTTGGATGCGTACCTCCAATGATTTCTATTCTGAGCTAGCCTACACATTTTCCTGAAACTTCTACAGCCTACATCTTTCACTATCCGTGTGCAGTAGTCTAACCTAGGTCTACCTCTTCTTTTCTTTTTCCTATATCTGCTTCTAATATATTCCGCACTATTCCCTCATGCCGTAGTATGTGGCCTATCATCCTATCTCTCCTATTTTTTACCGTTTTCCACATATTTCTTTCTTCCCCTACCATTTTTAGTACCTCTTCGTTCTTAACTTTGTCTGTTCATGATATTTTCATCATTCGTCTGTAGCACCACATTTCAAAGGCTTCTACCTTTTTATTGTCCGCTTCTCCTACTGTCCAGGCTTTACAGCCGTATAGTGCTGTGCTCCATACATATGTTTTAAGCAATATTTTCCTTGTTTCTATGTTTGTTGTCTTTGAACATAGTACTTGCTTTTTCTTGTTAAATGTAGTGCGAGCTTGTGCTAATCTTTGTTTTATATCTTTTGTGCTTTTCAAATCTTGCGTTATTTGACTTCCTAGGTAGCAGAAATTCTTAACCTCTTGTAAGTTCGTGTTACTTATTTGTATTCTTGTTTTTGATTTATTTTCTCCTCCTTTGCATACTAGTACTTTAGTTTTAGTTTTATTAATTTTCATACCGTATCTCTCTGTTAGAACCGTTTCCATTTCATTAAGAGCAGCTTCTAACTCTTCCCTGCTAGATGCTAATACTGCTATATCATCTGCAAATCTAAGCATATCAATTTTTTGTCCCTGCATAGTAATTCCAAATGTTTTCTTTCATTTGACAGTATTCATTGCCTCTTCAATGTACAAGTTAAAAATTAAATGGGATCAGGCACATCCCTGTCTCACCTTTTTCCTAATGTTTACTTCTCTACGTTCCTGCTCTAATTCTATTACTGCTGTTTGCTCTTTGTATAAGCTATGTACTATTCGTCTACCCCTATAACTCATTCCAATCTTTTTGAGTATTTCAAACATTTTTTTCCATTTTACATTGTCGAATGCTTTTTCCAGATCTACAAACTCTATATACACGCTTTCTCTATTGTTTTCTCCATTATCGCCCTCAGAGCTAAGATAGCCTTCCGTGTTCCCCTCTTTCGCCTAAACCTAAATTGATCTTCTCCTAGTATTTCTTCACCTTGTTTTTCCATTCGTCTTTGTACAATTGTAGTTAATATTTTTAACACGTGTGCTGTCAAACTTATTTCAAAATTTTCACATCTATCCGCGCCTTTCTTTTTTGGTATAGTTACTATGATGTTACGTTTGAAATCTTTGGGTATCTCACCTGTCTCATACATATAGCTTACAAGTCGGAAGAGACGTTCTGTTACTGCTTGGTCAGCGGCTTTTAGAGTTTCCGCTTGCACCTTATTTGTATCCGGCGCCTTAACATTTTTTAGACTCTTTAATGCTAATTCAAACTCATTCCTAAGTATAGGATATCCCAGGTCATCATCTCCAATTTCTGATTCCTGTTCTAATGCTGTTAGTTCCTCTCCTGAATATAAATTTCCTATATATTCCTGCCATCTGGCTACTTTCTCTACATTTTCTATAATGACGTTTCCTTCTGCGTCCCTTATATTTTTGCTATATTGTTTTATATCCCTAAAATTCATTGTAAATAATTTGTATGCTTCGTCTGTCTTTCCTATTTCCATCTTAGTTTGTACCTCTTTGCACTTTTCATCAATCCATTGTTCGTTAGGTTTCCTGCATTTGCGAATAACTTCCCATTTCATGGCTTGGTATCTCTGTTTTCCTGTTTCGTCTGATTTATTTTTGTATTTTCGTCTTTCTTCTATTAAATTGAGGATATCTTTTGTTATCCATGGTTTCTTATTTTCTTTTTGTGTATACCCCAGAATGTCTCTGGCCGTCATGTCTAGACTGGATTTAATGATAATCCATTCTGTTTCTACTCCCTTAGTATCAGATATTTTCCCGATATCTTTGAGCAATTCGTTTGACTTTTTTTCAAACCTTTCTTGAATATCTTTATCTTTTAGTTTCTTTAAGTCCAAGTGTCTTTTTCCGTTTCTTTTTTTCAAATTTTTAAATTTAAGTGCGGCCTGCATAATTACGATGTTGTGATCAGTGTCTATATCTGCTTCTGGGTAGCTTCTACAGTCTTTTACTTGATTCCTAAACCGTTGTCTAACAAGAATGTAATCTATTTGATTTCTTTCTATATCTCCTGGCATCTTCCACGTATATCGTCTTCTAGCATGATGTTGAAATAATGTGTTTGTAATGATTAAATTGTTCTTGTCGCAAAATTCTACCAGCCTATTTCCTCTGTCGTTTCTCGTGCCTAAACCAAATAAACCTACTACTGCTCCTTCCCTACCCTCACCTACCACAGCATTAAAATCCCCCGTAATTATTAAATTTTTATGTCCTTTTACGTGTCTTAATATGTCTTCGATATCTTTGTAGATCGCGTCTACCTTTTCGTCACTGTAGCTAGAGGTGGGCATGGGTACTTGTATTATTACTGTGTTTACCGGTTTAGATTCTAATCTAACCATGAGTACTCTTTCGTTCTTTGGTAAATAATTTTCTACCCAGTATCTTCTCTTTTTCCGCATAACTATCCGCACACCCAAATTTCCTTCCTCTGCTCCTGTATGAATTACTCTAAAGTCTCCACTCCAAAAATCTCCCGCCTCTAGCCACCGAACTTTGCTGATCCCTACTATGTCTAGTGATAACCTATTTATTTCGATTTTTAGATTCTCTAGCTTACCTACTTGCTTTATACTTCTAACATTCCACGCTCCGACTCGCAAAATGTTCCCGACTTTTATTCTTAACTTTCCGATCGCATCCTCCGAAGTAGTCCCCTCCCGGAAATCCGAATGGGGGACTATTTTAACTCCGGAATCTTTTACCCCAGAGAATGCCATCATTTTATTATAATATAGGTACGCTGTGTACTTGGGAGGTAATGTGGTGGTTTCCCGTTGCCTTTCACATCGCGGTAGCGTGTCTTAGACTGCCATACCGACCCCTATGGTCTCTGCCAATCTAAGTATCGAAAGAACCGCTGTCCTCTTTTGGGGACCTGTCTTAGTCTGGTTCCTCACTAACGACCCTACTACTTTGGTTGGACCTGTGTTTGGCTCTTTAGCTCATTAGAACACGCAAGCCATTTCACCTGTTCTAGTAATCTAGAACTTCGGCAAGGTGCAGGTCCATTCGAAATGGATTTACATCAAAGTGCGTCCTAAAAACAATTACAACTCAGCTGCTGATTTTCAATTTATCTGTCATTTATTTGCGTATTAAGATTTGTGGTTCACTACTATTGCTTTTGATTATTATCTATGAGATTTCAACCTTGATTCAAATTCAACCAGTTTTTTCAAAACTACTGCAACTCAGTCTAGTGTTTATTTGTAGGTATAATGAAGGTTTCAATTTAGTTAGAGGAATAATGTTTGTTTTTACAGATTATTTTATTATTTCTGAGCTTTTAATTTTACAATGAGTAACCGCAAGAAAACAGTTCACAGTCAAAGAAGAGAAATTATGTATAGTCTGTAAAGTTTATGAGAAAAGAAAAGTATGGAATGCCTGTCATTCCTATAAATAATTTACAAAAACAAGTAGCAACAGCAACTGGAGGTGGACTAAACACTGTCGAGCGAATTATTTCAGAAGGAAGAAAATCGATAAGAGAAGTTCTAAATCTAATGCGGACCAATTTGAGAATTGTGGTAGTAATTTATGATTCTATAAAATATGCTTTCTTAAAAAATAAGAGAACAGTATTTTGGCTGCCACGAGTTTTAAAAAATTTAGCCTGTCTATTTTTATCCACACACGCATGGAAACATGACACACGAAAAGAACAATAAACAACACACCAAAAAAGTTACAGATTCCGCATACAAACATTGTAGTTTTATAATTTATATTATGTTGATAAATTACTGGTTATGCAATCCAAATAGCATAGCAGTTGAGTTAATTCAGAATACGCATCCGGAAATTCAATGTTTTTAGATTTTACTTATATTGTATTGTTCTTTCTTTTTATACGATACCTCTCGCTTCCTTCATTGCGCATCTCACAGCCCATGAGATTTTGAAAGACTTTTGAAAGACAGATTAAAGCTGCTGATCAACTTCTACAATATCAAGGTCAAAAGTGAGTAACAGTCAACCACAACATACGAAATTAAATTTTTATTTTAAAACATATAGGCCAAGAGCAATAATACAAATACATTAATTAGACGTAACATTTGCCCTCCTGAACATTGAAAACAGAATTAGATTGAAACTGGAACTGCAATACGTTTTTGATTTTCAAGATATTTATATAATAAAAGCCATCATCTTATCGAAATGCGATACATCAAAAATGTTAAATAAAGATAGTTGTCTTAATATTATGAAAATGAACATTGTTTCAAATCTAATTCAACCTACTTCTTGGTTAATATTTTTGTCAAGTAAAAATAATCGTGTAAATTACGTTGTACTTTTTAAAACAGTATAATTACCCTTTTAAAAACAAAAACATGCAGATCACATCAAAAACGTTTTGACAAAATACACACGTAACAAATTTACCGTTTAGATCTGAGCATAAGTTGTTTGCGTTATCTAAACATACATTTAATGTACTTGTTGATCCCTTCTCGTTGCTCCTTCCTTTATAATTTTTCTATGCACTGCCATCTAGTGAGACCTGCGTCTAAGTGTCAACATCGTGTACTTGTCCTTTATTGTGGGCGTTTACGCTTTTGAAAATACCGCTCTATCTTGCAAAACCAATCAGAACTCTTTATCATTCGTGCCATGTACAAGTGCACTAGCTATTGAAATCTCACACCATTTAATGCTCTATAGTCCATTCGTTTTAATAGGATGACGTGACGTCACAACTGGATAAAATACTACAATGTCAATTTTACTTTAAATTCTACAATAATTAATGAAAGATATACGAATATTCCCATAAGCAAGAAGAATTGGTGGCAACACCGTACGGAACTGCCAACCTTTATTGTGTTAAAAGACAGTATCCCTCAAGTGCAATTCTAGGTTTTCATTTGCATTCAGTTGTCAACACTTCATTACTACATATGACTTTATACTAAAGTTAAAACGAATGGACTATAGTTTAAACCTGCTATTCTCAACCGCTGGTCCGACGGACCACCAATGGCTCGCGGAGAAATTTTACTAGTCCGCGGACAATTTTTTGTATCCGCGAAAAAAATTTACTTTTCAAAAAAAAAAAAAAAACTGAATTTTAATTTATAAAATTACCAAATACAATTATCTTAAACTAATTTTAATTATATGTAATTTATGATTAGTACTGCACTGAAAAAAGATTCCCGAAATGCTTACAAGTGCGCGCGCAGACACCGGCCGGTTTACTCTCTATCAGCGACAGACGCTTAAGCAGCTTATCTATAATATATAGATTTGATGTGTGATCTGGTACAGCTTTATCATTGCATAGTCTGGGTGTTTTTAAGTTATTGTTAAACAAAACATTATTATAATAATTATACATATGTTTAACTGGATTAGACCAATATAAAAGTAAGTTTATTGATTATTTATATACCTATGTAGGCGCTAATAAAAAATTTTTTTTTAACTTTTAGTAACATGAACCGTAAACAAGGCACGCTATTTAATTTTTTGAATACCAGTTCAACGTCTCAAAAAAATGACGACGAAACAGGAATTCCACCAGCAAAAAAGAAAAAAACCAGTTATCAGACACTACAACCATGAATATTTAAAATATGGTTTTATTCTTTGGCCCAAATCTGCGGTAGAAGATGTACGTCCGACGTGTATCATTTGCCATGAAGTTTTAGTAAATGATGCTATGAATCCATCGAAAATGTTACGACATTTGAAGGCTAGACATTCCGCGCTGGAAAATAAACCGCGTGAATGTTTGGAGCGTAAAAAACAAGAATTAGGATTGCAAACAAAAACATTTAAACAAAATTTTATTCAGAACAAGTCACTATTAAAACGTTCGTACCTAGTTGCCCTTCAGATTGCTAAAACCAAAATATCATTTACTACTGGGGAAAATTTAATAAAACCAGTTTTAATAGACGTTTGTTTAGAGATGTTTGGACTCTCTGCTGTTGATAAGATCAAATCGATTCCTTTATCTAATGATACTATAAGAAAAAGAACTTAAAAATTATGAGAGAATGTGGAATACCAATTAATACAAAAGATAATGGAATCAACACTTTTTGCAATTCAAATCGACGAATCATGCGATATTTCTAAAAAGGCGATATTAATTTGCTATGTTAGATATATTGGTTTTATTTTGGAAAAATAAAAGAAGAATTCTTTTGTTGTATAGAATTGGTTTCATATACAACAACTGATGAGATTTTTAAAACACTTAATTCTTATGTTATTAAACATTCTTTAGAATGGAAAAATTGCGTAGGTGTGTGTTCCGATGGGGCAGCTAGTATGGTTGGCAGACATTGTGGTGTTACTAAAAGAATTTAGCAAGCAGTTAATTCTGATTTATTAATTACCCACCGTATAATCTAGAGACTACATTTAGCAGCGAAGAGTTTATCCACAGAATTATATGAGGTTTTAGCAAAATCTATAAAAATTATTAATTTTATCAAAAAAAGCGATTGAAACAGTAGGTTATTCGCAATGTTTTGTCAGGAGGTTGGTGCCGAACATGAGCAGTTATTACTGCATACAGAAGTTTGAAGGCTCTCGCGGGATAAGATTTTAACCAGGCTTTTTGAATTAAAGACGGAACTAGAAATGTTTTTAAGAGAAAAAAATAATCCTTTAGGTACGCATTTGTCTGATGTAGAATGGGTTGCAAAACTAGCATATTTAAGTTATATATTTTCATATATTAACGATTTAAATTTGAGTTTACAAGGAACTTCTATAAATGCGTTTCATTTATTTAATAAAATAGATGGATTTAAGAAAATGGATTTTGTTAATTTGCAAAAAGATTTAAACTTAACAAAATTAAATATAATCATTGGGCATCACTTACAATCTTTAAAAGATAGTTTCGAAAAATATTTCCCATCTGAAGAAACCACGTGTGAAAGAAATGTGTGGATAACAAACCCCTTCATACCATATGACTAGTAAGTTAAATTTAAGTGACAGAAAATATGAGTCTTTCCTTGAGATTAGTACAGATATTATGTTAAAAGCTAGTTTTTCAACAATGTCTGTAGATAAATTTTGGATCAAATTGAAAAATGAATGTCCACCTCTATACGAGAAAGCAATGAAAATGTTAGTCCCCTTCGCAACTACATATTGTTACGAGCTGCTATTAGGCAACCTGCCAAACACACAAGCGCCGTAAGGAATGTATATTCAACAGAAGCCTCAAACTTTCTAGCATATACCGGTGTATGAATCATCTATTTAATTCAAGGTATATATAAGACCGCTGATTAAGTACAGAGTTAGTCTATATCGAAATGTCATATATAAATCATCTCGTGTATAGTTAGTTACGCTTTTGAAAATCGTATAGTAAATATAAATTTGTAATATGTGAACGTGTATATTGTACCGACAGCTGGTACGTAAATAGACAAAAGTATAATAAATAAATTATAGTAGTGTTAGTGTTGTTAATAGACCTATGGTTGAGAATTTAGTTTAAGAAGGTATTAGTACTTGTAAATAGCATTAGTGTGATAGTGCTTCATTGTTATCTGGACTGAAAACATCTATAGATAAGGTATATACTGTTAATTAGACTTGTGAATAGTGAGTAATAAAAACTTTTATTACTATGTGTTTGAAAGTAGTGAATCGCGTTAATAGTAGTCCGCTACACTAGTGTCAAGCTGTGTGGGGTATATAGTGATTAATATAAAAAAGAAACAAACCGGTCTAAAGACATTTAAGTAGTTTGTAGATGCCAGTTACAAGAAGCCAAAACAAAATGGACGCAGAGACTTTAATGACTTTCCTTAAGGATTTTAAATACGCTATAAAAAGAAGTCGGCTAAACTAGAAGTGACAGTTAGTGAAAATGCTGCGAAAATGGAAGAAAAGTTAAGTGAAAATGCTAACAAAAAAAGTTAAGTGAAAATATAGCCACGTTAGAACAAATATTAATGGAAAGCTCCATTGCATTAAAAGAAGATTTTACTAAACAGGTAAAAGCAGTTGAGCAAAAGTTGAACAGTAAATTGGTAAAAATGGAAGAAGATGTGATGAGGCTGTAAAAACAAATGATTTCACCAACAACGCGGCCACTTGAATTATCAAACCAAGTTGTAAATCAGAACATCCCAGAAATAAGAAGCATGGAAGGAAGCAAGTCAATACCGTCAAAATTTAAAGTGAAACCACCCACATTCAATGGTAAAACACCTTGGCCCACATATTTAAAACAATTTGCAGCTGCTGCAATAGCCAACGGTTGATGCAACAAAGAGAAGGCTATCTCTTTAATAGTGGCCCTACGGGGGAAACTCTTAACATCTTGCAAACAATTCCCGAACACCATCAGAATGATTACAGCCTCTTAACATTGAAGCTTGAAATGAGGTATGGAGAGGCTCGCCTTCAACAGGTTTATCATGCACACGTTAAGAACCGCTCGCAAAAGACAAATGAATTAATTAATGGTAGGGTTGTCCGATTACTCGTGGATACAAAAGCGACAAGGATTATTGTGAAACCACATTTGGTTGGTCGTGGAAAAGTGCTACCTTTATCGGTATGTCTTCGAACGGCAAGTGGTGAGAAAATTTCTACTCACGGAGAAACTGCCGTAACGTTGGGAAATTAATCATCGGGTGTTGGTAGCTGAAATTACAGAAGAAGTGATCTTAGGAATGAATCTCATGAAAAAATATGGGTTTCATGTGAACATGAAAGAAAATATGTTTTGGATAGATGATGATGAGATTCCATTTTAAGGGACGTGTAGCCAGACGATGCAAGTCCGAATGATTTCTGATACGAAAATACCCGAAAAGACGGAAATGATCGTGATGGGACGCCCGGATGGTTCACTCCGGGAAGGACAAGTGTGCATGATGGAAGCAACTGAATCGGGAATGAGTCAGGAGGGATTACTGATTAGAAGAACACTGGTAAAGTCTTGAAATATGATATCAGTAAGGGTGCTAAACATTAATCCGCATATGGTGACCCTGAAGAAAGACATGATTGTGGGAAGTTGCATTCCAGTATGCCATATTAAACGTTGTGTGGACGACACAAAAGATAAACCAGCCAACGGTTGCTCACAAAAATTGCTGGATATGTTGCTACCTTCGTGTCGAGGATTAAACGGCTACCAACTGGGCAAGGTAAAAAAACTGGTCGGACCATATCGAGATGTGTTTGCACTGGATGATGGTGAGAAAGGAAGGACGAATGTTGTGCAATACAAGATCAATACTGGAGTTGCGCAACCAATACGGCAACATCCCAGGCGACTTCCTTTGGCAAAACCTAAGAAAACCGAGCAAATTATCACCGATATGGAAAAACAGGGAGTGATTGAGCCCTCGGATAGTCCATGGGCATCACCGGTTGTGTTTGTCAAGAAAAAGGATGGGTCGACAAGATTTTGTGTGAACTACCGGCGGCTAAACAATGTCACAAAAGAAGACAGCTAACCTTTGCCCAGAATTGATGACACCTTGGATACTCTATCCGGATCTAAATGGTTTTTGACCTTGGACTTGAAAAGCGGATACTGGTATCTAGGCTTAGAGCCAAACGATAAAAAAAAACTGCGTTTACAATTGGAACTGGATTATGGCAGTTCAAAGTCATGCCCTTTGGATTATGCAATGCCTCTACTACTTGAAAATCGGATACTGGCAGGTAGGTTTAGAGCCAAACGAAAAAGAGAATACTGCGTTTACAATTGGAACTGGATTATGGCAGTTCAAGGTCATGCCCTTTGGATTATGCAATGCCCCTACTACTTTTGAACGTTTGATGGAGTCGATGCTGCGTGGACTGTTCTCGAAAACATGTCTGGTGTACCTAGACGACGTGATAGTGTTAGGCGGGTCTTTTGAAAAACACCATAAGAACTAAAGGAGATATTCCAAAGATTACGCGGAGCAAACCTTACCTTGAGCCCCAAGAAATGTCACCTATTTGGAAAAGAGGTGAAATACCTAGGACATGTCGTTTCGAGGCCAGAATAAGAGCTGACCCTGATAAGGTAAAAACGGTACAAAAGTGGCCTACACCAGCAGATATACACCAACTACGCAGTTTTCTAGAATTGTGACAATAACACAGCTATAGGAAGCGTTCTTTCTCAAGTGCAGGACAGAAAAGAAAAGGTTATTGGGTATTTCAGCAAGGTTATTGTCGCGGCCAGAAAGGAACTATTGTGTGACAAGAAGGGGGCTGTTGGCCGTAGTCAAATTCGTAAAGCACTTTCATAAGTACTTATACGGTGGTAAATTCCTGGTAAGAACAGACCATGCTGCACTAAAATTGTTACTGCAGTTTCGAAATCCTGAAGGGCAAGTTGCCAGGTAGATAGAACGGTTGCAGGAATATGACTTTGACACAGAGCATCGTGTAGGAACTAGCCATCGTAATACAGACACTCTGTCAAAGAGACCGTGTCCGGTAGACTGCAATCATTGCTCCAAGATTGAAGAGAAAATAAGTGTCATCTATAGAATGACGGTGACCGATGATACTTGTCAACCCGAAAGAATACGAGAAGGCCAAGAGAATGACGTCGAACTGGGACGCATTTTTGAGTGGAAAAGTAGATGACAACGACCAGCTTGGAAAGAAATTAGTATTTCAAGTAGGGGCCTGAAGGCATGTTGGGCATAGTCGGACTCTTTGATGATTGAGAATATAATCTTGAAACGACGCCTGGAATGTGAAGATGGCACCGAGAGACGACTGCAAAGAAGATGTGAAGGAGTGGTCCCGGAAATGTGAGTTGTGTGCCTCTGGAAATGGCACAGTTACAAAACGGAAAGCCCCAATGAGACAGTATAACGTGGGCAATCTTTTCGAGAAGGTTGACATTGATATAGCTGGTCAGTTTCCTAAATCAGAGGAAGGAAATAAATACATCTTGATTGCAATAGATTATTTTACCAAATGGCCGGAAGCGTATGCTATACCTAACCAAGAAGCCGAGACGGTTGCAGATGTACTAGTGAGGGAGTTGTTTTGTCGCTTTGGAGTTCCGTTGGAATTACACTCTGATCAAGGTCGGAACTTCGAATCAGCAGATGGAATAGTTGAAAGAATGAACAGGATGTTAAGAAAGTACCTAGCCAAAGTTGTCTCTGAAGATCAACGAGACTGGGACCAATATTTACACTTGTTCCTACTGGAGTACCGATCTTAGGTACATGATAGTACAGGATACTCTCCCGCTTGCGTGATGTTAGGACATGAATAGCGGCTACCATGTGATCTTTAGTTTGGATTTAAACCTGGAGAAGAGATCGCAGGTGAAGACTACGTTAGTAAGCTTCGTGAAAGATCAAATAGCATTCACAAAAACGTCCAAAAAAATATCCAGACAGCAAGCGATCGAATGAAATCACAATATGACACGCGAGCACAAGAAGGTGGTTACCAACCAGGAGATTTAGTGTGGTTGTACAATCCACAAAGAAAGCGTAGATTGTCGCCAAAATTACAAAGACAATGGGAAGGCCCGTACAAAGTGTTAAAAAGAATTAATGATGTAGTGTACCGGATCAGAAGATCTCCCGTGGTAAACCAAAAGTGGTACACTTTCACCGTTTAACATCTTATGCTGGCAACAATCAGAAAGACTCGAGTAATGAGAATGGTGTTCGAAGAGTTATTAATCGTGAGCCAAATGTAGATTTTGCGAGTTCCATGGCGGCGTATGGTGGTTCCGCTAAGGCGAGATTTGGCGTTGTTGTTGAAAAACAGCACGATCTGTTTAGAGGACCAGAAAAGTATTCTCTTGCACATTGCGTAGCTCAAGATCTGCAAATGTCAATAGGGATAGCTATTGTTTTTAAGAAAAAGTTTGGATGTGTGGATGAATTAGTACAATAGCAGCCAATGGTTGGAAAAGCTTTGGTTCTTTGGAACAGAAATCGTTAGTTTACTATCTCTTCACCAAAAGTTCTTCGTGGCAGAGACCTAGTTATGGACATCTATGGAAGGCTTTGCTGAATCTTAAGGCTCAGATGATGTAAAATAGAGTAACGAGACTAGCGGTACCCAAGCTAGGCTGTGGACTAGATCGCTTAGATTGGAGAATAGTCCGAAATATGCTAGAAGTAATTTTCCACGGAACCAACGTCCAGGCCCTTGTTTGTTGCTATCAAACGGTTGCCTACCAAGACCAAGGAAATAGTATTGACTGTTATTTCCAACGACGTGGTGGGTGCACCAGAGGTGATAGCTGCCGATACAGTTATCAGTCATCGAATTGGCATCAAAATGTATTTACAGTTACGAGACGTAACGGTTTTAAAGAGGGGGCAGTGTTACGAGCTACTATTAGGCAACCCGTCAAACACACAAGCGCCGTAAGCTATGTATATTCTGCAGAGTCTCGAACTTTCTAACATATACCGGAGTATGAATCATCTATTTAATTCAGGGTCTATATAAGTCCGCTGATAAAGTACAGAGTTAGTCCATATCAAAATGTCGTATATAAATCATCTTGTGTAAAGTTAGTTGTTCAGTACGTTTTTAATGTCTTATTAATGTAAATTTGTGTTATATGAACGTGTATATTGTACCGCCAGCTTGTAGAATACATAAATAGACAAAAGTGTAATAAATAAATTATAGTAGTGATAGTGTTGTTAATAGACCTATGGTTAAGAATTTAGTTTAAGAAGATATTAGTGATTGTAAATAACATTAGTGTGATAGTGCTTCATTGTTAATTAGACTGAAAACATCTATAAATAAGGCATATACTGTTTATTAAACTTGTGGATAGTGAATAATAAAGACTTTTGTTACAACTTGTTTTAAATTAGTGAAACGCGTTAATAGTAGCCCGCTACAATATTTATGTGAAGCGGGATTTTTATTTATGACGATAATAAAAAATTAATTTAAAAATCGTCTTTCGGTTATTTCACCGCTCCGACTTAGCTTGATTAATTTAAAACCCACAATTGAAAAGTTGATTGAAGAAGAGCAGCCCCAATCTTCTCATTAACAATACATGCCAATATAAAAAT
Source organism: Platerodrilus igneus (assembly GCA_036346225.1). Taxonomy (NCBI): domain Eukaryota; kingdom Metazoa; phylum Arthropoda; class Insecta; order Coleoptera; family Lycidae; genus Platerodrilus; species Platerodrilus igneus. The sequence goes on along the minus strand of JARFIW010000821.1, from coordinate 2,012,145 downwards.
TGTAGATATTTAATTATTAGTGTAGTATCACATGTTGAATTATTTTGTTGTGTTCATATGCAATGATTTTGTGATTTTTTTTATAATTTGTGACATTTTTTGATATCATTTTTGTTAAAAGTATTTATTTTTTAATAATTATTATTACAAACAAACAACAAATTATATTTTTTGTAAATGCTTTTGATGTAATTTTTTAGTAATCGTAAGAGTGATATTTTTGTTGTGTTCCTATGGCCACGAGTTTGTGATTTTTTTAATAATTATTTTTACATTTAGTATTATTGTAAGTAAATGATAATAAAAATGATACAATTAATTTATATAGTAGTTCTTTAATACCTAGTAAAATTTTGTTGTTAAAAAAATATCACCGGTCCGCAAATTTTTTTTACAAATTTTACTGGTCCGTGAGTTACATATCTCCCAAATTAGGATAGATATGTAATAAAAGGAAGTATAAAATCTTAAGTTAGATTAGTACAATGTATAATTGAAGGACATATTACAAAAGGTTAATGGAAGTTGATAAACCAGACATGAGAACAGATGTGAATACTTTGTATTCCAGACGTAACATGACACTGCAGGAGCAGGTCACAATAGATTGTAAGAAACTTAATGTTAGAATTAAGATTACTAAGAAGTAATACTTTGTATTGTATAAAGAAAATAGCAGACAGAGCTCTGCAGTTCCCACAAGCAATGTGAAGGGCACGGATATCATAAATACCTTCAGAAGCCCAAGATGGCCAGTCAGCTTCACAACTTTAACATTGTTGGTTATTCAAGCTACTCAATTTAGTTTAATTAATTTAATTAATGAAAAGTATCTTTGATTGTTAAACGTTAATGAATATAACGTAACCACTTGTTAAATTCAATTGTAATTTCTGTTTTAATAAAAATTGATAGAAAAGTTTTTTGGAAGAAGCCTTTTTAAAAAGCCGCTCCAAGAGGCCCAAAACCTATCTCACGGGCCAAAAACGGTTGAGAAACGCTAGTTTGAACACTTTACAATCCAATGTGTGTCATTAATATTTATGATTTCATACAAAAACATGGTTGCCCTCATACAAATATTAAAGTTTTGTAACTATTTTATTGTAATTATTCACAGGGGAATGATTTGTTAATTTGGAGTTCTTGTTATTCAAACTATGTTATTTTACATCACAAGAAAGTAGAAATTACAAATTATTTACCAAAGAAGTATTATCATTACTATTTGCATTTAAAAATGAAAGCGTTTTATTTTAAACATTGCTGTTTTACAATCGACACATCTGGCGGAATATTAGAAACAATATCGGCAAAATAGGTTATGTATAAGTTAAATAAAACAAAATTTTGTTTTTATGGATAAATCAACTTCTATTAGAATTTTGCAAAGTAAGAAATTACAGAAAGTATTGAAAAGGTATTGCGAAGTTTAGAACAAACACAAAATTATCAATATCTGGTGACAATGTTTAGAATTTTCTAAAGTAAGATCTCGACTGGGATAGACTCCTAAGAATACTTTTGGGAAATGAAAATTATTGGAATGGAAACAACTACTTCAATTTGTGTATTTAACAACAACTATTTGTTTTATTTTAAAATATAAGTTCAATATCAGACCGTTTTGTTTCTTGTCCTAAAATACAATAAGTTATTGTAGATAACAAATACATTCGTTCATATTATTTTCTAACAATGCTTCAAGTTCATATACAATCAATAAATATTTCGTGTCAGATGTTTATATTTCAAGTCAACGTTTTCAAACGATAAATAAATATTTTATTATTTAAGGTTAAGCTATTGTCAGAGGAGTTCACTACATTCTAAATAAATACATGTATGGAAATTTTCAAGATGACGAACTTACAGTGCCTTTCAATTATATTCAATTAACACCATCAAATATATACATAATTACAAATGCATTTGTCAAAACAACATGTATGTATATTTTTTTAATCATTAGTCCGACATTTATAGTACAGAACATGCAACGCACAATATTACTACAATAATCTAAAGAAGATCGGCTACTTATGAACTTTTAAGTACTGCCTCGACTCCCAGCTGGTGCTTTGGCCTCCACTGTTGACATCATCAACAATAACAATAAAATATGTAATGTCTCCACTAACATATCTTACTTCTCTATCACAATATTCATTAACTAATTTGTGGCAATATATTAAAGTTTGTGGTGTTATCGTCAATAATGCTTCATGCCGTGCCACATGGGCAAATAATTTTCTGTCGATTTGCCATCCCTGCCAATGTGACGATTATAGTAATTTTTAGCAATGCCATAAATATTTTCTATAACATTAAAATGACAGTAATAAGAGAGCATTCTTAATATCTTATTGCCACAGTGTTCTGTCAAATAATTCATCTTATATACCTTTTGTGGTTTATTTCTGAAAATTAACACATTACTTTTTACATCATGCTGTTTCTTACGTACGATTTAACTACTTTAAGTAGTTCAATACTAAATTCCCCGTTCCTGAAGCAAGTCCTCAGTCCTTCTTTTTCCAGTTGCTATTTGGAATCTTGTGTAAGTTGTATTGTGGTAAGAAGCGTGGTCTAAAATAATTACGAACGGTTCTTCCACATTCTTCAATAATTGGTTTTCAGGTTCTCCTTCAATAAATTAATTAGATTAGCAACAAATTGCTTTCCTGTAATACCCAAATGACGACCTGGCATTGTAGTGAACAAAACACGATAACAGTAATGTTAGTTCTGAAAAGCACAGTTTGTAATTCAAATGTAAAGTCGAATAAAGAAAAACGACAAAGAATAAGGAAAACACCAAGCAAAATTGTATAACCTAAATTTACAGGGGTTGAAGTAAGCACATAATATATCGATCAATTATTTTTTTCGATATTTCAAGTTTTTACGAATTTTCTTTTATTAATAATAATTAAAAGAGACGCTTTTTGTGCAAAATTACAGACGTATAATTTGTTTATCTTAGATCGCTAATAATGGATTACATATTTTAGTTTATGGTTTAATTAGAACACAATAGTCCCGTACATCTTAAACAACGTTTAATGCTAAACTCCGATTAAAAGTCGAAAATTGCTTTGCACCATTCAGTAAACTGAGATTAAATCCATCTAATCCGAGATTAAATTAAACCGTCAATTTTAGGGGTTTAATAATTTAAACCTAGTTTAAAGTCTAGTTTCATATTTAAAACCTTACGTTTTGTTTATCTTACTTGAATAATTGTTATTGATAAATTGATATAAACTTGTTTAGCAGCAGCGATTTTTCGTACTTAATTTTTTTATTTCTAAAAAAACGTTTTAACTAATCAACTCCTTTGTAAATACCGCCCTTCAACTTTTTCTCTTGAGATAACCTAATCTGATTTTTTATTTTCCAGATGTCTTTGTACTTGGCGCAAGTAGAGATAATATACATTTTTTCATCGTTTGTAAAATTTGAAGTTCTGGATCAATTTTTAATAACGTCTACCTCCACTTCAATTGCTCCGTATATAAATAAAGTAATATATAAAAATCTAACTTAACCTCAAAATCGTATTTGATAATTTAATGCAGTTGCCTAGCAGCCACGTGACTTTTACAATGTTGTCAAATGTTGCTGGTGTCTTAAACTTCGTTTAGTTAACTGGAAATAAATCTAGTAAAGTAGAATTTATTTAAGAAGAGCATGTACGTCATTTGACATATGCGCAAACCTTGAAAGTCAGTGGCGTAGCGGATTCAATAATTTTTATCAAACTCCATAGAGTAAATATTCTAAAATCAGTTTTATTTTGTTGGTGGTTTAAATTTACATGGCGAATACGCGAATAAGTAATGCATAAAACACAAAGAAACAGAAAAAAAACCATGAAAGCGTAAGAAATAAATATAGAATATCAGTCACAAATATCAATTGACATTTAACAGCAAATTATCTACGCTACTGAAATACTAAACGAACACGCCTATTAATAAACAATGGACTAATCTGACAACGTTTTAGCCGTGTCCGCATGATGACGTACAGGCTCTTCTTAAATAAATTCGACTATACCTTACAAATCAACCACACCTTAACCGTAGGGTAAAATAAAACCTAGATTAGTTAAACGTCGTTTAAAGTAAATACGGTGCAAGTGGCCCTTAATGCGTTAAATTTGTTAAAGATAGAAAAGGAAAAATATATCGGTTTATGCTGTTACACTAATTAATCATATACATATATATATATATATATATATATATATATATTATAATGGTTTTAAAAGGTTAAAAGTAAATATAAACGAAGCAATTTCAAAACACCCTGTATAAAGGAAACAACAAGAATTTACGTGCGAAATTTATTCCAGTTAGTTCATTTTTAAGTAACAGGTATTAACAAAATTTTACAAATAATAATTAAAATTTAGTAGGTTTGCAAAGAAAATAAATGGTAAAAGCCAATGCAATTAATTTATTAATTTAATTGAGTTTAATAAAACGGTTATTTACGTATAACATGCATAAAAGCATGAAAAATCAATAAATCCAAGGCGAATAGCGTTCGTTATAACAAACAAATTAATCGGTTGGGTTGAAATACCATGAAAAGAAGCTCCTAGAAATGTTGTGTTAAAATGTCGGTCAATTAAGCAGCTGCGTGTTTTCTAAATGTCAAGTTCCAATTATTTTGATAGATAACAAACAAACGGTCGAATGTGTTCGCAGTAAACACTAATGAGCGGTTATTTAAAACGTATTTTGGGGTCCACATGGAGTTGTAGAACGCGTCAGGAATATCGATTTTCTACCACTCAAGCAAGGTGAGAAAGAGACGTAGAAAATGCATAAGCAAGGGACAGCGTTAGATAGGCGGGATTTGTAGAACGTCAGTGGATAGACGATTGATCGATATTGTTAGTTGGACATGAGACAAATACGAGCATAGTGTATATTAATTTTCAGAAAAGATCGGAACGGTGCGCTGAAATTCGCGGACTTAGAAATCGGTTGAGCTCAAAATTTTAAGAACGTGTTGTTGTAGATGAAGGATTTCGGGTGAATGCGGCCAGGAGGTAGCAGCCTAAATTGTATAAATACTTTTCGAAAATATAATGAAAACCCTTAATATTTCGATCGCTTCAGACTACGTATGGAAGCTACCACAAGTTTGTAAGTATAATAAAATTATTTTAAATTATATTGCACGGTGTTAGCCTCATAATTTGTACGCGACTTGTGCCGAGTTTAAAATTTATTGAGGTATTACCTATATTTTTTTAACAAACTCGTGTAGTGACGTTATGTAAAGTGGTTTAGATTTAATAATTATAAAAGAAGTATAATTAATTTGGATTTGGAAATTGGATACACCGTGAAGGCAGCGCTAGCAGCTCAACTTAAATGGGGTTCTTCTACTAATAGCTAGAAGCGGCCTGCAGACCAGAAAGGAGCAAATACATGGCATCGTCCACGGAGCAGAGATCTTCTAGAAATTCCAGGTAACGCTTTGAAATTGTGTTGTTATAAACTATGAATATTGGGTGACGTATGAGAGTGAATTTTGAAGGTAGTGTGCATTATTTTGCGTATTGAACATAATACGTATAACTAACTTTATTATGGTATTTAAATAGAAATCTGAAGGCGTATATAAAGCTTATTAACGTTCCATCAAGAATTTAAATTTAGTAAAGAGTACATGGGTTGCTTTTTTAGTTTGTTGTAAGAGTATGCGAAGTATAAGGGCATACATTATTCATAATTAACTGGGTTATCATGAGCTCACCATACTCCAGAATTTATGTAGATTTAAAATAAATTATAAAGAAGGAATGAGAAATAAGGTATTATTCAGGGCCCATTTACTCCGGGTACATTCTATGTGTAGGATAATTTAAATTAAAATACAGGAGATTACAAACTAGGATTTATTGAGGTGTAACTTGATCACTGAAATGTGGATAATATTGAATTTTATTTGTAAATAGTGATAAATAAAAGATTGTATGTTTGTTGTATTTTGTGATTTTATTGAAAATGTGCGTGAACGATAGAGAATATGAGAGTGAATCTAGATATCCAAGAGGAGGTCCAACTGAGCTAGCCGGAAGCAGTTGAAGAAGGCAATTCAACCTAAGAAGAGAAGAAGGAACGGGTAAGAAATTATAATTTTTTTTTTAGTATTTAATTTCTATTATGTGCAATTTTCGAGTTTTGGAAATTTAATAAAATTTTCGAATATATTTTTGTTGGTAAGGCTTTTACCCACGGCATTCTTATTTGAGTTCCACGGCAATATATATATATATATATATATATATATATATACGTGTATATATATATATATATATTGCCGTAGAACCTACAAAAATTCGGGAACGAAGCTGGAACATCGATCCTTCAACTAGGCCAACATAAAACTTTTCGAAAAACAAAATAAAATTTTTATAAATTTCTTTAAAAATTTCTTACTCTTTTATTTCGCCTTTAAACTCCTTCAGCTTCCCTGGCTAGCTCAGCTGTGCCTCTTTTCGAATACCTAAATTTACAACCATACTCTTTCACACTCGCACACCATTCAATAAAATCACCAAATAATACAACAATCATACAACCTTTTATTTACAACTATTAACAGATAAATTATATTCACATGTGTTAAAAACAGTTTGATACACTAATTATAAAACTCAAAGTATGGTATGTTTTTAAAGTCCTTGATTTTTTAAATTATTTTCAAACAAATTCAATGAGATATGAGTAGATGAGCCTTACATGTTACCCTAAATTGACTGCACACTGGAGTATGGTGAGCTCATAATAACCCAGTTCAGTTTGTATATGCCTTTTACACCTTGCATAAATTAAAACAAAATTAACAGACTCGTTTACCCTTTACAATTTAATTTATAACTTCAATAAAATTTTGAACGTTTTAAATACATTCTTTTTCTATATTTAACCTCAATAAATTGTCCAGTACATGTATCATTTTCAATAAGTTTCCACAACCATAAATATGCCCCACAAAGTCAACCACACAGCACAAAATTTCACAAATGCTTTTCAAACAACAAAAATTTTAAATAAATTACCTGGAGAATTCTTCAGGCTTCCTTTCCTTCTACGATGATTGCCAGAACACCTCGGCTTCGTTTCCATTCACCGTGCTACTCAACGGATCCAGAGGCCTCCACCATCTGCCACCTCTGCAAGCCAAGCGCCTCGTCTCACAGTACCATTCCATATATCATGCATATAAACTTGATTATTTGTGATGCTTACCACCAAATATCATGCTTCCATTTATTGATTTTCGTGCTTTGTATTGTAGTAGTCGGACCTTTACTAATTTAATATGCACTACTCGTACTTCACGTTAATAATTAGAGGTCCGCTACTACGGTTTTACACTTGCAACCACTATATTTACGGTAATATGATCACATAAATACTCACAAAAAGCTTTACTGTTATGGTGGTCGGCATTCAGTACTTTATCGAAGTAAAGTAAAATAGCAGCGAAGAGAAGAGAAGAGAAGCTCTATAACCTAGGTTGAATATTTATATGCTTTCAAAACCCCCTTAGTAGACGCACTTTAAGCGAAAAGCTTATTTTCAAATCTAATTCTAAAAATTTTGAATATAACCGTCTCGAAATTCGTAAAATTTTGTAGCGTGTTGCGTGCTGTATCACCTCGATTCGCTTTCACCTTCGCGTGTATCTACGTTCGGAACACTGTCCACTTTCAACCAATGACAAAATTCGCTGCCGTCATAAACTCCACCTAAGTTGTTTATCCTTGTTTGATACATGTTTGCTGTCTCGTTCAAAACCCCACTTGCGTTACAAAAAATCGATATTGGTGACATCTTATCTCAACTCCACGTGTATACGGTACGTGCATTTTTAATCCCAACGCTTTTATATCTGTCTCTATCTGTTGTATATAACCGATTGTGCATTTCCCTCGCTTTTTAAGATGTTTGTTAGCCTTGTTGTTTATACCAAACTGACGGTTGAAAATATTTCTATGAAATCCTATCGTAACATGCTCTCGACTTCGTTTAATGTAACCATTTAAAACGCAGGTGTTTCTGTTATTTATCGACCGTTTAGCATAACAATTCCTAGACTTTATATTTCTACGTATCTGTATCAAACGAATACGTTTGCTTTGGAATTATTGATTTTCTTACACAGCACGTTTCCTTATGCTTATACGTGTTGAATTAAAATAACTTATGTTTAATTATTCGTATCCTTGAACTTCTATTTGCGTTAAAACTGTTTTTTCTTTATGTAATTTTACCATTTTAATTATTAAATATAAAAATACGTTAATACTCATTCGTTTTCCCTAAATGAATTAAATTAATTTTGCGCGTAAATAATTTGTTCTTTTCTATATACAGGGTTGTTGAAATTTTATTGTTTCACCTTGCTTTAACCCTTTGAATCCATAACAATATATATATATATATATATATATATATATATATATATATATATATATATATATATATATATATATATATATATATATATATATATATATATATATATATATATATATATTATAAAATCTGATTACGGTTACTGAGGACTGAAGTATAAAAATTAAAAATTAAAAACTTGGATTGTATGCGACGTTTCGTGAAATTTATTCACATTATCACAGCTACAAAAAGAACAACTAAGTATAAATTAAAATTAGTTAAAATTACGTACCTTAACACTTAAATAATTAAAAATAAATGACTAGACCTATACGTTACAATTTAATTAAAAGGCGTGTTAAAGACATCAACATAAAGATATGAGTGACCAGTTGTGTGAGTATAAATTGTTGTTAGTGTAGAAAGGATACATAATATACAATTTTCTAGATGTTAGTTACCGGAGAATACACTTATGGCTATAGTTAGTATAATAAAGTTAACGGTAGAATGGTTATGCTAGGTTAAAGATATTAATGTATATTGCAAACAGATTTTGGGTATCCGTTTTTTGATTAATGAATTTTTCTGTTTATATATAATATATATATATATAATATATATATATATATATATATTATAGTGGTTTTAAAGGGTTAAAAATAAAGATAAACGTAACAATTTCAAAACACCCTGTATAAAGGAACAAACAGAAATTACGTGCGAAATTTATATTAATTAATTCAATTTTAAGTAATGGGTATTAATCAAATTGTACAAATAATAATTAAAAATTTAATAGCTTTGCAAAGAATTAAATGGTAGAAGTCAATGCCATGCATTTATTAATTTAATTGGAGTTAATTGAACAATTATTGATATATAATAAGCATAAAAACCTGTAAAAACCCAAGGTGAAACGCGTTGCTAACAAACGGATATCAGGAGGGTTGAAATACTATGAAACGAAGCTCGGGGAATTGTATTTAAAACGTTCGTTACGATTGAACACCTGCAAACTTTTAAATGTCAAGTTCTAATAAATTTGAGTAGATAAACATGCAGATTCTACGTATATTGGAAACGGTTGAATGTTTTAGCATGAAATACTAAACAGGGGTTATTTAAAGTCACGTCGCCAGTCCACGTGTGTTTAGACAGCAGATAGTCAAGAATATCGATTTTGTACCACTCAGACCAGGGTAGAAAGGGACAGAGAAAACGCATAAGTAAAAGACACTAATAGGATAGGAGGGATTTGTGAAGCGTCACTAAGTCTACGATTGGTCAATATGTTAGTTTGAGTTGAAACAAGCACAAGGATAGGGTAGCGTGATATTCTTGAAATTTTATAACGAGGTATTCAAAGTCGCAGATTTGAAAATAGAGTTGAGTGCAAAATTGCGAGAATGTATGGTGTTAACAGGGGATTTCGCGTTAAGCAGGTAGGGATAGGTTACATTCGGAGTGTATAAATGCTTTTAGAGAACGTGGTGAAGCCCCTTAAGTTTTCGATCGCTCCAAACAACGTATCTAAGTATCACGAGTTGTAAGTATTACTAAATCAGTTAAATTATATTACAACGTGTTAGTCTCTTAATTAAATACGCGGTTAAGTGTGCCGAAATTACATTTTAATAGAGATATTATCTATAATTATAATCAACTCGTGTCGGGACATTAAGTAACGTGGTTTGAAGCATCTAATTAATGAAGAAATAATTTTAAATGGAATTTGGAATATGGTTATACCGGGGAGGCAGCGTTTGCAGTTCAATTTAGATGGAGTTTTTCTCGTAACAGCTAGAAACGACCTGCAGAATGGACAGAAGAAATAAATGGCATCATCTTCAGAGCAGAGATCTACTATAAATTTCCAGGTAACGATTTGAATTGTGACTTTATAAACTGTGAATATTGGGAGAACGTATGAGAGTGAAATTTCAAGGTGGTGTGTATTATTTACGTATTGAACTTAATAAGTGTAAAAACTTTATTATGGTATCTAACTAGAAAGTTGAAGGTGTCTATAAAGCTTTTAAACGTTCCATCAGAACGTGAAATTTTTGTGAAGAGTTCATGGCTTTGCTTTGTTATTTGTTTTAAAAATATACAAATGCATAATTAGCTGGGTTATTCTGAGCTCACCCTATCCCAGAGTTTAGTTAGAGTAAAATGAATAAATAAATTATAAAGAAGGAATTTTAGAGAAGGTATTATTCAAGGACCATTTACTCCGGGTACAATTTATGTGTTTATTTTATTTGAAAATAAAATACTGGACATTATAAAATAAGGTTTTTCTGAAGTGTAACGTGATCAATGGAATATGGACTATATTGCATTTTATTTGTAAATAGTTATAAATAAAAGCTTGTATGTTGGTTGTATTTGAGGTTTTATTGCTAGTGTGTGTGTATGATTGAGAATATGCGAGTGAATCTAGATACCCAAGAGGAGATCCGAATGAGCTAGCCGGAAGCAGTTGAAGAAGGCCGTTCAACCGAGGAAGAAAGGAAAACGGGTAAGGATAATTTTTTTTTGGATTAGTTAATTTTTGAAAATTTGTTTATTGTCGAATTTGTAAATTTTATAAAATTTTCGAAAATAATTTATGGTTGGTAAGAATCATACCCAAGCATAATTTTGACGCCCAATTCGTGAGGCTTGATTCAAAAATAGGATACACAGTAATTTTGACGCCCAATTCGTGAGGCTCGATTAAAATAAAGGTACACAGTAATATATATATATATATATATATATATATATATATATATATATATATATATATATGACATAAATCGATAATAAATTTCTCAAACTGTATAATGTGGTATTTTGAATATGAACATTTTCATGCTTTACAGTTCGAACAATATAGAGTTAATGATCTTAAACCAAATCAAAATTAAAATCTTACAATAATTATAAATTATGGTGTACTAAAAAGCAAGCAAACTATTGTTACCCTATCAAGTACAGAATTGAAATTTGTCACTTTTCGTGCTAATTAACTACTTGTTACAAACTATTAGGAGACCCGTCGAGCACGCAAGTTGCAAAAACCGAAGTGTATTCTACAAAAATCTTGAACATTCGAGCATACACTAGACTATGAATCATCTAGTTAATTTTATATACATAAGATCGACGATGAGTGTACATTTGTTAGTTTATATCAAAATGTCGTGTATAAATCATCTCGTGTATAGTTAGTTAGTCATTACGTTTTGAAAGTCCTATAGTAAATATAAATTTGTGAATGTGAACGTGCATATTGTACCGTCAGCTTGTACATAAATAAACAAAAGGGTAATGAATAAATTATAGCAGTGTTAGTGTTGTTAGGAAGACATGGTTAAGGATTTAGTTTAAGAAGATATTAAGTGCTTGTAAATAGCGTTAGTGTGACAGTGCTTTAGTGTTAATTGGACTGAAAAACATCTATAAATAAGGCACATACTGTTAATTAGACTTACACGCATCTCGAAACACAATTATTTTTGTCTGTTTCAAGGTCATGTTTGACGTATAAATGCTAATTTTCTCTTTCATAATACTTATTAACAAAACTTATTATCTAATCTTAATTCTAATAATTCTATACAAAGTTAAAACAAATAAAAATGAAATTCAAAACCTATATGGCGCGGTGCGGTGATGTTTTATAATTATAATATTAATGCGAAAATATGTTTTATTTTATGTACAGATCTATAAAATAAATGTGGAAGAGGCGTTTTAGCAGTTAGATTCCGTTACCGTTCAAATTAAAAGCTACTATTATAGATAATGTCCCGAGACGCATGTCTAAATTAGTAGAGGATTATCCGAATTGAGTCAACATACAAGGGGTTTTAAATATGCAATAAAGTAAACGACATGCAGAAATAGGTTGATAAACACAAGTTGGATGCAATGTAAACAATAAATAACCGTAAATGTCCGTATTGTTGGTTAAGGATAGGGAATGAAAGGAATTATGAAATACAACGCCAAGTTTTAGATTTGTTAAGCGATAAACAACGACCGACCGTCTTGTTTGTTCTATCATCAAAAGTAAAGGTTTTTTATCAACTAAACTGATACTAGGGTTCGAAATGAAATGATTTTTAGACACCTTCCGACCTCTTGCGATTTTGTTTCTTATTAAAGTTAAATGAAATAAATGTTATTATAAATAATCGCAGTGCGTAAACATTCGAAACATAGGGAATAATAGGAACCAAATTACGCGCATATTCAGTAGCGCATGGAGGCGCTGCAATATCATCAAAATATATTTAGCCTTCGTATATCTCCGCTTATGAATGAAGAAGTAGGAACAACCTAACTTCTATCCTGCTTGTTTTGTTTGGAATGCGTTAACCATCTTGAAGTTATTGTAATCTATATGGTATCATGGCATTTTTGTTCATTGCGAAATTTAAATGTATATTACAAGTATTCCATTCTTTAAGTCAGTGTATAAAATACTAATCATATTACGGTTTTAATATAGTTCTCCTTTTTACAGTGATATTACCATTATTATAGGCAAATATTAAATTATAATGATTGACTTGTAAGTACATTATTTGTTAAATCGGTGTTTAAAATTACTAATTAAATATTATTTTAGCGTAGTTCTTTTTTTTATTATATATATATATATATATATATATATATATTATTGTTATTGGAAAATTATTAAATTAAAGCGATTGGCATAACAGGTACATTATGTTATAAATTTGCGTTTAAAATTTCTAATTAAATATTGTAATTTGGTTTAAATATCATTATTGTTATTGGAAAATTATTAAATTATAAGGATTGACTTTGCAGGTACGTTATTTTTTAAATTACCGTTTAAAATCATTAATTAAGTATTCTTGTAGTGTACGTCAGCGTAACACTTTTCATTTAATATAGGAACGCAATGTCGATTGGGAAATTGATTTACCAAAGGTTGAGAAAATGCATACTATACTAACATAGCTGATAACAACTACAGAAACAAAAATTTTTTCGATTTCCTGATAAAGATACAGAGCGCAGAGAAAGATGGTTTGAAATAGTGGGTTTGCCTGTCGTTAAAAGTAGGGCATATTTGTATGAAGACCATTTTGCGGAAGGAAGCTTTTGCATCACAATGGTAACTCGGATATTAAATTTTGCATTACCAAAAATACACACATTGAGTGTCCTCACTCTTGGTATCATTTTAATACCTATTCCATCATTACATAAATACAATTGCTAGCAATTTTGTTCCACTATCTACAAACTGTAATAATATACCAACTGCTGATAGGGATTTTTCGAACTCAATAAAATTGATTTTAATACAAACCTGATATAAATAGGTGTGAACCACGTGCGGAATATAAGTAGATCATTTGTACGGGGTTGAGGGAAGAAGCAACATTTTGCACCCTCACTCTCCAATGACACCGCTCTACCCCTCTAACGTCACGCGGGCACGCCCGCACCTTTGATGTCACTTTGATACATTTTGTTATCCGCCATTTTTCCTACGTCACATGTCATCTGTCATTTTTCTTACTTCTATCCGCCATTTTATCGTCACGATCTTTGGCTTATTCTGTATACATCTATTTACGCTTCATTCTATATATATATATATATATATATATATATAAGGTTCTTGATAATTCTTGAGCGTAGTTAAATTAGAAAGATTTTGTTTTTTGGTTCTTGGGATAAAGTCGCTCATAAATTAAACACAAAACATTAAATGTGTATCATTTGTATTAAATCGTACGTTTCGGTGATAATTTACACCTTAATCATCGATCTACATGAAAAAGTATATAAATAGGTAATTCATATAACAGGTAATATATGTTTAACTTACTTATTACTTGATAAAATTATTTTATGTATTCACCCATACATAAAATAATTTTATCAAGTAATAAGTGTTAAACATATATTACCTGTTATATGAATTACCTATTTATATACTTTTCATGTAGATCGATGATTAAGGTGTAAATTATCACCGAAACGTACGATTTAATACAAATGATACACATTTAATGTTTTGTGTTTAATTTATGAGCGACTTTATCCCAAGAACCAAAAACAAAATCTTCTATATATATATATATATATATATATATATATATATATAAATATATTTTACTGCAAATTCTTAGAGAAAAATCGACTCAAGCGGGATTCATACCCGTGCTGCCCGTGTACAAGACGGTACCTTAACCACTACACTATCAAGTCAACCGAAATCATTACTTGCACATCTTGTATTATTGTTTAATGAAAGGATCCTATTTTAATTTAGAGATTCCATTTTTAAAGTTAATTTAAAAGCACCTAACCCAAAATGTTATAATGACTTACCCCATATTTTTTATTAACGAGCACCACACATACAATACACGTCCGCATCAGTCGACAGACGTCTTTATACTGAACAACTTGAGGTTTAACTTTTTTTAATTACTTCCGCATATTTCCCCATCGATGCAATTAAGGGTGTCGTTGTCCATCAATAGGACTACTTCCTTAGGCCGGAGACTAAAAAAACAACACAATTTAAAATCTTTATTTATAATATAGGTATATCAGTTTTACATGTTGAATTACAAAATTATAAATTTGGAGATTACGCATCAGAGTAATCCAGTACCCGTTGGAACTCTGAAAATAAAAAAAAAGTATTAAAAACTTAAATGCAGAAAATGCGATAGTAACTAACAAGAAAGATAAGGTTTAAGGAAGTGTGTTGTTAGCCTACAAGGATATTGTAATTTTTTCCATTTTTAACTTGGGAGATATTATTCAAGATAAATATGTCGTATAGCCTATCAAATTATATTAGAATTTTCTCAGCTACCCGAATCTGAAAGAACTTTTTAAATTCAATGAGATCCCTAACCACCAGCACAATTTTAGAATTTTACCAAAAGTTGCTCATAACGATATTTATACTACAAACCTCCCCGTGTAAGATGTCCATTAATATTGTTTTTTCTCAGCTTCTTAAGTATTTTAGAATTTTTCAAATCAGACCATCCCTCTAGCCAACTGCGGCATTTTTAGAATTGTTGCCACAAGTTACACTTAGCGATATGTTTTATATAAACCCGCCGTATAAGGTGTCCATTAATATTGTTTTTTCCTCAGCTTCTTAAATCTTTTGGAATTTTTCGAATCGGACCATCCCTCTAACCACCAGCGCCATTTCTATAATTTTTGCCTAAAGTCACTTTTAGCGATATTTTTAATAGAAACCCGTGTCCATTAATATTGTTTTTTCCTCAACTTTTCAAATCTTTTGGAATTTTCAAATCGAACCATTCCTCTAGCCACCAGCGCCATTTTTAGAATTTTTGCCAAAAGTAACTCTTAGCGATATTTTTAATATAAACCCACGGTAAAACGTGTCCGTTAATATTGCATTTTCTCAGCTACATAATTTTTTGGCTCTTTCACAACTACGGTTCCATTTACAGGTACTATTTCTTGCAAAAATAAGCTTAAATCTTGAGCTGATAAGTCATTGGTAGCAGGGATGTTCCAATCCAACCCGTGTAGGTCATTTTTACAAAAATCGTTTTCTTTGGAAATTCTCACCCAAGTTTTCACTTCATAACGGCATATTCAGAATTTCGTGCCATAACTCGTATGTTCCAACATTTAGTACAGCTACTTCTTTTACAAAAAATTCGCTTGACTTGTACTGGAAGCCCTAGATATCTAAAACATATTTAGATTCGATGGTAAGATTCGCAGCCTCTGTTATATCCACGGTCGAATGTAGCCGCACAAGAGCAAGATCCATAATAAACAGGCAAGAAGTTCAGATTTATTTCAGTCGTTTGTTACGTTCATTTTACGACAGTAAATTAAAACCTACCCTTTTCTTACATTATTCATGCACATAAATTCCCCTTCAATACGCAACCACCATCTCGTATATTTCAGCTTCCTACAATAAGTGCGTTTGATTATAATTTCATTTGAACCCATTTGCTGCGGATTTGAAAAGTTTACTCTATAATTTTAATAGTCGGTACCTTGTTTTCGGTGTCTGTTGGCTTGCTACACATTACTATAGCGTACAATTAATCATTATATTGCTACGACCGAAACACTCGTTAAAATAGTATATTGTATTACTTGATAAAACGTGGCTCGAGTTTCTAATTTCCTTTTTGGTATGTTGTGATACGCGAGGATTGTATTATTTTATTCTTGTTATTGAAAACGAATTGATTACTCGATTCTTGCTATATGTGGCAAGATTACTCGTCGTTACCTTGTTATTTTGTTTTGTCATCTTCAAAATTTCGCGCGTGTATATATATATATATATATATATATATATATATTTTAAATGTTTTATTTTTCTTGACCTTTTCACTCTATATTTGTTTGAGGATGATTTTCTTGGGTTATAGGTCAAAACATTAATATATACTTTTACATTTTATTGTGCCATAACCTCACTCGACCATACGTACGTTTCGACTGCTTGAGCATTTTTGAATGGTTCAGTCATTCCTATAAATTAATTTACTAATATACTAACCTACCCTTATATAATTTTGTCACTTACCCTAAACTATTCTATTCGTTATACATTTAACAACTAAATAAACTAAGCCTATTTGTATGTCATTTACAAGTACGTTACAAAATTCTTAACCTACCTTATTTTTGAATGTGTGTATATAACTGCATGTGTTGTATTAATACAAAATGTTATCCTAAACTATCTATTATCTATTAATACATTGCTATTACTCCAGTAAACCTGATCATCTATTTTAAATTATATATGTATATCCGATATTTCTCAATTTTATTTCCATTACTTTTATTTTAGTATTTTTATTTTTTTTGTTGTTCATTTATTTAATTAAATTATGATAGATTTTACTCAAATTTTTATATCATTTGTATTAAATCGTACGTTTCGGTGATAATTTACACCTTAATCATCGATCTACATGAAAAGTATATAAATAGGTAATTCATATAACAGGTAATATATGTTTAACTTACTTATTACTTGATAAAATTATTTTATGTATTCACCCATACATAAAATAATTTTATCAAGTAAAAGTAGTTAAACATATATTACCTGTTATATGAATTACCTATTTATATACTTTTCATGTAGATCGATGATTAAGGTGTAAATTATCACCGAAACGTACGATTTAATACAAATGATACACATTTAATGTTTTGTGTTTAATTTATGAGCGACTTTATCCCAAGAACCAAAAACAAAATCTTCATATATATATATATATATATATATATATATATATATATATAAATATATTTTACTGCAAATTCTTAGAGAAAAATCGACTCAAGCGGGATTCATACCCGTGCTGCCCGTGTACAAGACGGTACCTTAACCACTACACTATCAAGTCAACCGAAATCATTACTTGCACATCTTGTATTATTGTTTAATGAAAGGATCCTATTTTAATTTAGAGATTCCATTTTTAAAGTTAATTTAAAAGCACCTAACCCAAAATGTTATAATGACTTACCCCATATTTTTTATTAACGAGCACCACACATACAATACACGTCCGCATCAGTCGACAGACGTCTTTATACTGAACAACTTGAGGTTTAACTTTTTTTAATTACTTCCGCATATTTCCCCATCGATGCAATTAAGGGTGTCGTTGTCCATCAATAGGACTACTTCCTTAGGCCGGAGACTAAAAAAACAACACAATTTAAAATCTTTATTTATAATATAGGTATATCAGTTTTACATGTTGAATTACAAAATTATAAATTTGGAGATTACGCATCAGAGTAATCCAGTACCCGTTGGAACTCTGAAAATAAAAAAAAAGTATTAAAAACTTAAATGCAGAAAATGCGATAGTAACTAACAAGAAAGATAAGGTTTAAGGAAGTGTGTTGTTAGCCTACAAGGATATTGTAATTTTTTCCATTTTTAACTTGGGAGATATTATTCAAGATAAATATGTCGTATAGCCTATCAAATTATATTAGAATTTTCTCAGCTACCCGAATCTGAAAGAACTTTTTAAATTCAATGAGATCCCTAACCACCAGCACAATTTTTAGAATTTTTACCAAAAGTTGCTCATAACGATATTTATACTACAAACCTCCCCGTGTAAGATGTCCATTAATATTGTTTTTTCTCAGCTTCTTAAGTATTTTAGAATTTTTCAAATCAGACCATCCCTCTAGCCAACTGCGGCATTTTTAGAATTGTTGCCACAAGTTACACTTAGCGATATGTTTTATATAAACCCGCCGTATAAGGTGTCCATTAATATTGTTTTTTCCTCAGCTTCTTAAATCTTTTGGAATTTTTCGAATCGGACCATCCCTCTAACCACCAGCGCCATTTCTATAATTTTTGCCTAAAGTCACTTTTAGCGATATTTTTAATAGAAACCCGTGTCCATTAATATTGTTTTTTCCTCAACTTTTCAAATCTTTTGGAATTTTCAAATCGAACCATTCCTCTAGCCACCAGCGCCATTTTTAGAATTTTTGCCAAAAGTAACTCTTAGCGATATTTTTAATATAAACCCACGGTAAAACGTGTCCGTTAATATTGCATTTTCTCAGCTACATAATTTTTTGGCTCTTTCACAACTACGGTTCCATTTACAGGTACTATTTCTTGCAAAAATAAGCTTAAATCTTGAGCTGATAAGTCATTGGTAGCAGGGATGTTCCAATCCAACCCGTGTAGGTCATTTTTACAAAAATCGTTTTCTTTGGAAATTCTCACCCAAGTTTTCACTTCATAACGGCATATTCAGAATTTCGTGCCATAACTCGTATGTTCCAACATTTAGTACAGCTACTTCTTTACAAAAATTCGCTTGACTTGTACTGGAAGCCCTAGATATCTAAAACATATTTAGATTCGATGGTAAGATTCGCAGCCTCTGTTATATCCACGGTCGAATGTAGCCGCACAAGAGCAAGATCCATAATAAACAGGCAAGAAGTTCAGATTTATTTCAGTCGTTTGTTACGTTCATTTTACGACAGTAAATTAAAACCTACCCTTTTCTTACATTATTCATGCACATAAATTCCCCTTCAATACGCAACCACCATCTCGTATATTTCAGCTTCCTACAATAAGTGCGTTTGATTATAATTTCATTTGAACCCATTTGCTGCGGATTTGAAAAGTTTACTCTATAATTTTAATAGTCGGTACCTTGTTTTCGGTGTCTGTTGGCTTGCTACACATTACTATAGCGTACAATTAATCATTATATTGCTACGACCGAAACACTCGTTAAAATAGTATATTGTATTACTTGATAAAACGTGGCTCGAGTTTCTAATTTCCTTTTTGGTATGTTGTGATACGCGAGGATTGTATTATTTTATTCTTGTTATTGAAAACGAATTGATTACTCGATTCTTGCTATATGTGGCAAGATTACTCGTCGTTACCTTGTTATTTTGTTTTGTCATCTTCAAAATTTCGCGCGTGTATATATATATATATATATATATATATATATATATATATATTTTAAATGTTTTTATTTTTCTTGACCTTTTCACTCTATATTTGTTTGAGGATGATTTTCTTGGGTTATAGGTCAAAACATTAATATATACTTTTACATTTTATTGTGCCATAACCTCACTCGACCATACGTACGTTTCGACTGCTTGAGCATTTTTGAATGGTTCAGTCATTCCTATAAATTAATTTACTAATATACTAACCTACCCTTATATAATTTTGTCACTTACCCTAAACTATTCTATTCGTTATACATTTAACAACTAAATAAACTAAGCCTATTTGTATGTCATTTACAAGTACGTTACAAAATTCTTAACCTACCTTATTGTTGAATGTGTGTATATAACCGCATGTGTTGTATTAATACAAAATGTTATCCTAAACTATCTATTATCTATTAATACATTGCTATTACTCCAGTAAACCTGATCATCTATTTTAAATTATATATGTATATCCGATATTTCTCAATTTTATTTCCATTAGTTTTATTTTAGTATTTTTATTTTTTTTTTGTTCATTTATTCAATTAAATTATGATAGATTTTACTCAAATTTTTTATATCTATTTTGTCATTAATTGCTGTGGGATTTAATGTTATGAAAATCATTTCATATAACTCTCTTTTTCTTTGGTTTGATTCAATTTTAAGTATTGTCGTTTTCTCGTAATTAAATTTGTGTTTATTTTGTGTTTCATGTTTAGTTAGGGCGGTCGCATTGTTTTTATCATA
This sequence comes from Platerodrilus igneus, assembly GCA_036346225.1. Lineage (NCBI taxonomy): Eukaryota > Metazoa > Arthropoda > Insecta > Coleoptera > Lycidae > Platerodrilus > Platerodrilus igneus. The sequence goes on along the minus strand of JARFIW010000821.1, from coordinate 1,991,428 downwards.
TTTGTGTCCATTCAAACTTAGTTCTGCCAAGATATGTCACATCCTTCTTGGCATGGGATCTTATATACGGTGTGGGTTTTTATTTTAGGTATTTTATCTATTATTTTAGTAAATAAATTTTATTTAGGTTAATACTTTTATTAGTTGTATCTATATCGTATTTTTAACTAGTTTTGGATATTCCAGATAACCCATTAATATATGGTAAAGTTATATACGTTTTGTCATTTTTTTATTTTCGCCTATATTTTTTGTTATGTTGTAGTATTTATTTATTTGTTTTTTAAAAATTGCATCTATATAGTGTTTAGGGTAATTGTTTTCCATAAGAGCATGTTTAGCTGAATACAGGCATAAAGCAATTATAAAAGCTAAACATGCTCTTATGGAAAACAATTACCCTAAACACTTTATAGATGCAATCTTTAAAAAACAAATAAATAAATACTACAACATAACAAAAAATATAGGCGAAAATAAAAAAAATGACAAAACGTATATAACTTTACCATATATTAATGGGTTATCTAAGAATATCCAAAAACTAGTTAAAAAATACGATATAGATACAACTCATAAAGGTATTAATCTAAATAAAAAATTATTTACTAAAATAAAAGATAAAATACCTAAAAATTAAAAAAAACCCACACCGTATATAGGATCCCATGCCAAGAAGGATGACATGTGACAGATGATGAGCATCTGAGAACGTTTAATGGACACAAAATGATAAACAGAAGCGTTCAAACATGAACACAAAAACCAATTACGAAAAACGACAATATTTAAAATTGATCAAATGACCAAAAAAGAATATAGAAATGATTTTCATAACATAAATTCACAACAATGCCAAAACAGATATAAAAATGAGTAAAATCTATCATCAATTTAAATAAATGAACAACAAAAAATAAAAATACTAAAATAAAAGTGACAGAATAAAATTGAGAAATGATCGAACCATATGATAATGTGTAGATGATCAGTTTACTGGAATAAATGATGTAGTATAATATATGTTTGAGATAATCATTTTCTCAACACATGCAGTATATCAATAGTTATATATATATATATATATATATATAATGTTAAATGTTTTTATTTTTTTGACCTTTTCACTCTATATTTGTTTGAGGATGCTTTTCTTGGGTTATAGGTCGAAACATTAATATAAAGTTTTACATTTTATTGTTCCATAACCTCACTCGACAATATGTACGTGTTGACTATTTGAGCCTTTTTCAATAGTTCAGTCATTCCTGTAAATTAATATACTAATATAACAACCTACCCTTATATAATTTTGTCACTTACCTTAAACTATTCTATCCGTTATACACTTAACAACTAAATAAACTAAGCCTATTTGTATGTCATTTAAAAGTACGTTATAAAATTCTTAACCTACCTTATTGTTGAATGGATATATATGACCGCATGTGTTGCATTAATACACTATGTTATACTAAACTATCTATTATCTATTAATATATTGCTATCACTCCAGTAAACCTGATCATTTATTTTAAATATAAATATTTATATCCCATATTTCTCAATTTTGTTTCCTTTAGTTTTATTTTATTATTATTATTTTATTTATTTAATTAAATTATGATAGATTTTACTAAAAAATTATATATCTATTTTGTCATTAATCGCTGTGGGATTTAATGTTATAAAAATCATCTCATATAACTCTCTTTTTCTTTGGTTTAATTCAAATTTAAGTATTGTTGTTTTCTCGTAATTAAATTTGTGTTTATTTTGTGTTTCATGTTTAGTTAGGGCAGTCGCATTGTTTTTATCATATTTGTGTCCATTCGAACGTTTCTCAAGATGCTGCATGCTCTGTCCGTTTTTCTTAGTTTCGTAGCCGTACAGTGCTGTGCTCCACACATATGCTTTCAGCAATCTTTTCCTTGTTTCTATGTTTGTTGTCTTTGAACACAGTAATTACTTTTTCTTGTTAAATGTGACACGACCTTGTGCTAATCTTTGTTTTATATCTTTTGCGTTTTTCCCATCTTGCGTTATTTGGCTTCTTAGGTATAGCAGAAATCCTTAACTTCTTGTAACTTTTCGTTTCCTATTTGCATACTAGTAATTTAATCTGTTAGAACTGTTTCCATTTCTAAAGGGTTGTTTCTATTCCTTCAAAGAATATTAACTATATATAAAATAAGAAGCGACGCTCTCGTAGTACACTGAATCCTGATCAGTGCGCAGGTTCGCCAAGAAAATGGCCGGAGCTAGGGGGATATTTACTTTAAGATAGTTTCTTGCAAGAATTTTGCTGTCAGTTTTCAAATGTCAATTCAGAAGTGTTTACAGATTATTAGAAAGATTGTTGTTGCTTAATAATCATGTCCAAATTTAAAAAGGGTGAATGTTCGTGTGCTGTTAAATCATGCAGTAGAAGAAAGGATGGTACAATCAGTTTCTTCAGTTTTCCGAAAGGAGATATTGTGAGGTGAGTGTTATTTCTAAATGTTTGATTAAAATTTGTATTTAATTTTATGGACTCGTTTATGAAGCTAATTGGATCTGATAATAAAAATTGTTTCAGGTGCAAGGTGTGCCTCCAATTAGTTTCAAGAGATGAACTAGTGAATAGAACCGACAAAGCTGATGCCAATTATTGCTAAAATAACTTACGTGTGTCTAAACATTTTGAAAATAGTATGTTCCTCAATGATTTGCATAATAGGTTACAGCTTCATGCTAAACCCATTAAAAACATGGCAAATATTAATCAGTCCAATATTTCACAAACAAATATTGACATTTCATCATGTTTGTTCACGCAAGTAGCTAATATTACTTCCTCCGAATCAACAGTGTTACTTGCAACATCACTAGTAAATCAATATGAAGTTGTGCGTGAAAATGATCAGATCAGGTAAAAATAGGAAATCTTAATGGTATGCATATGTTACCGAATGCAAATGTTTCAGGACAGTCAACACTCCGTTGTCGAGCCTGGCTAATACACAAATTCATTCATATATTTCTGCCAACACCCCAAGAAAACGAAAATTGAGACTATACAACAAAGCACTGCAAAGAAAACTTTGTTTTTCTAAGGAACCAGTTGACATCGAACAAACAGCAAATCTTAATGGCTTTAAAAAATGGTGTATAAAATATGTTATAAAGTTATTTTGTAGAATGAAGATTTACTACGCATTAAAGCGTGCTAATTACGAATTTAAAAGTATACCTAGAAAGCAGGGAAAAATTATTCATATATTAAATTTGTAATTTTGTTATGATTTGTAAATATATCGCATCGTGTGATACACGCATACAAGACAAATAAAAAATTAATTGTTCTGGTTTATGACAAACATTTTAGTAAAATGTTATAATGTATGTTGAAACAAAATTATACAATATTAATTCACTTTTTAAGTAGTATTAATAATTGAAGTTGCAAATTGTCGTCAGCGTAGGACATTTTTTGTGGCACTATCAAATTGGGATAAAGAGGCAAACCAAACACTAACAACAAAGTTTTTGGAACAGTATCTGTTTGATGGAAAACGACCTTTTATTGTGATATTTATTGTAAAACTTTATTGCATTTTACTAAAGTGTACTGCTAGTTGCTCCTTAACAATAAACTGATTTCTTTAAAGAAAGTGCATCTTAATATTAACTGTGCGTTTATGAAATTCGAATAATTTTGTGAATTAGAATGTATGTGCATATAAAAGGAAGTATTATTTATATGTTGAGGTGAGTATTGTTTTGTTTGACTTTAATTTTCCGTGGTTGATTATAAAGATGTGCACTTTTTGTGGTTAGGATATTATCTTGAATAAAAAATTTTGAACAGTATTTTAGAAAAAAAACCGCAATATATGTGTTACACCTATTAATTGAAATATGTAACATAATAAGGCCTACTGTGGCCACTCATTGATTGGAATTTTCTGATAAAAACAACACAAGTCTAAAAAAATTCCATAATTCAGAATATATACATGAATGACAAATTTGTCTGAATAGTAATTTGGAATTTTGATTTCTTGATACCCCAGCAAAATGACAAAGCATTTCAAGGTCAGATATTATTTCCACTATGAAACACTAACAATTTGCTGAGAGTGTCACTTCTTATTCTATAGTTATTATTCTTTGAATGCTAATACTGCTATATCGTCTGCAAATCTAAGCATATCAATCATTTGTCCCTGCATAGTAATTCCAAATGTCTTCCTGCATTTGACAGTATTCATTACCTCTTTGATGTACAAGTTAAAAATTAAAGGGGATTGGGTACATCACTGTCTTACCCCCTTCCTAATACCTACGTCTCTACATTCCTGCTCTAATTCTATTACTGTTGTTTGCTCTTGGTATAAGCTATGTACTATCCGCCTATCCCTAAATTCGTTCTAATCGTTTTGGGTATTTCAAACATTTTTATCCAGTTTACATTGTCGAATGCTTTTTCTAGCTGGAAAAAATTTACTTATATATAACTGATGAAAAATGAAAACAATGTAAACGTTCAAAAAAAACATTTTATATACTAAGTGCTTTCGGTATTATAAAATATCATCATCACAGTATTCAAAAGGAAAAGTTCCTAAAATGCATTTGTTACACTACACATATGACTATATAATTATTTGTAGTGTAACAAATACATTTTAGAAACTTATCCTCTTGAATACTCTGATTATGGTATTTTATAATACCGAAAGCGCTTAGTATATAAAAAATATATTTTTTTTTGCACGTTTACATTGTTTTCATTTTTCGATGAACCTGATGTTTAGGAAAAATAAAGTATTTAAAATATGTAACTCCACACATAAATGTATTTATATAATAGTCCATTAAAAAGATTACAAAGAATGGTATTAATAGTAACATTTTTGAAACTTCAAAATTAGCTCTTACAGTTATCGATTAATGCATGTCCATAATAGATTTAATTAATTAACGAACTGAATTTCTTTATATTGTAATTACTTGTGTTTGATTATTTATTTAATTAAATTTGATATGACGATTGCATCTGTATTATATTTATGATATATTATGATTATTTATTGATTCATTATTTTGCACTGTTGCTAAGTGTGATGTATAATAAGAATATTTACATTAATAAACCATTATTATTAACTTTTTCTGTTTAACTGCCATCAATAAATTTATCTAGAAACTTATTTTCAAAACTCAACAATATGTTTGAAACAGGTTGAATTAAATTTTATTTATTTATCATATATGCTTAAATGAATTTTTATTCAACCTGTTTATGTGTATTGTTGAGTTTTGAAAATAAGTTTCTAGGTAAATCTTATAGCGGTAATATTTCGATTATCGCGCTATTAGTTCTAGTTTTCACCAGTAGTCCCTCGAGGTGCCACCGGTTTAAACCGCCATCGTTGTCTGAACAGATTTCACATGTAATTGGTGATTCTCCTACTGTATGTTTTCTATGGTGTAGGTCTTCCGTATACAAAGGACTTGCTATTACCAAAATGAAAATTTACATTTAAACTTGTCATTGCGAAATGTTGAAAAATCAAAACGCTTATTTTTGGGTTGTAATGTTTCTTATATTTGTGACGCTTGATGCGTGACGTTTAATACAGTGAATGTAATTATAAATGAATCCGAATAAAATAAAAAATAGGAAGTCTTCTAATTGTACTTATAATAATAATGGCGGATAATAAAAAATGTGAAAATAAGTTGTATATGTAAAATAGAAGGCCTCGACTGCTGTTTACAAACGTTAAAAAATAGATCTATTAGAGCAGCGAACCTTGCACCTCGTGCACGGTAGTTGGATACTTTAGACTTACTGTGGTTGATGTAGACAATAGCGTTCATTTGCGCTGCCTTCCGTCAAATTAACTTATTTAATTTTCATTTTAAATATAGACCATTAAAATTAAAAGGTAATTTTGCGGGCTACTACTACCGCGTTTTACTGATTTAAAGCAAGTAATAACAAGAGTCTTTATTACTCACTGTTCACAAGTCTAATAAACAGTATATGCCTTATTTATAGATGTTTTCAGTCCATTTAACAATGAAACACTATCACACTAATGAATTTACAAGCACTAATATCTTCTTAAACTAACTTCTTAACTATAAGTCTTCTTAGCAACACTAAACACTACTATAATTTATTTATTACACTTTTGTCTATTTATGTATTCTACAAGCTGCATGTACATTAGACACGTACACATCATATAACATTTATGTTTACTCTTGGACTTCCAAAAGCTCAACTATTTAACTTTACACGATATAATTTATATTCGATATTCTGATATAGACTAACTCTTACATTTATCATCGGTGTTATATATACCCTGAATTAAAAAGGATGATTCATTCTCCAGTATAATGCTAGAAAATCTAGGCTTCTGTAGTATATACGTTGCTTACGGCGCTTGTGTGTTTGATGGGTTGCCTATTAGTAGGTCGCAACAGAAATAACTTTTTCTATGTAAAATTAAAATAGCTGACAAATTGAATGTATTAGGTGTTTTATAGCGTTTTATGTTCAAAACTTTGAAAATAATTCTGTTACTGTAGAATATGAGAGCACCGGTTCGTGCGCGTGATAGGTTTTGGGTCTCTTAGAGCGGCTTTTTAAAAAAGCTTTTCCAAAGAACTTCTTCTATCAAATCTATTTTATACTGAAATTACAATTAATCTTAATTTACAAGTACGTTATATTCAATAACGTTTAGAGAACGAAATAACTCTAAGTTGAAATTCACTTTAATTAAATAAACTAAAATTACGGTAAGTAGCTGAACTAACAACAATGTTAAAGTTGAGAAGTTCCAGACGGACTGGTTATCTTGGGGTCTCGAGGGTATTTATGCTACCCCTGCACCTCACATTGCTTGTGGGAATTGCAGAGCTCATGTCTGCTATTTTCTTTATTCATTTATACAATACAAAGTAACAATCTTAATTCTAATAATTGCTGTCTTATAACTTGCTGTGATCTCCACCTGCAGTATCACGTTGCGTCTGAAATACAATGTCTGTTTCCGTTCTAACTGTCTGGCTTGTGAACTTTCATTAACCTTTTATTATGTCTTTCAATTAATACAATAATAATTCTTAATAGTTTCCTTTAATTATATATATATATATATATATATATATATATATATATAATATATATATATATATATAAAATAAGATGTATCTATAAACAAACTCTATGAAAATAATAGAGCCTATTGATGAATACAAATCGGGCTGGTAGTTATATAGCCATTAACAAAACTTTAGCTTATTACTTCATAGGGGAGTAATAAGCTAAAGTTTTGTTAATGGCTATATAACTACCAGCCCGATTTGTATTCGTCAATAGGCTCTATTATTTTCATAGTTTGTTTACAGATACATCTTATTTTATATATTGTTCTACACAATTTCTTATTGCGGACTGCAAATAACTTGTCTTTTATTATTTGATTTGCCTTGGGGCATGAACCCGGGTGTCGCCGCGAGAAGGTTTGTTACGTTTGCAAATAAATTTTGCTGTAACATTCCGCAAATCTCAAATGGCCACACGTACTTGTATAGCCATCTATAGGATTTACTATGTAGTTTCGATTCAATTTTTGTACTTCCACGCTTAGTAGTGTTGGTGTTTATCACCTGATGTCGGTTTTATTTACTTTTGCCATATTACAGAGATTGTTTCGAAATTATACCAGTATAATAGCTTCGATTACTTCATAGGGTTCTTGGAGACTATTTCACTCTGAGGAGGCTTAATAAAGCCGAAACCGTCGGTCAGTGAATGTTTCCTCCCCTATGAAGTAATAAGCTAATGTTTTGTTAATGGCTATATAACTACCAGCCCGGTTTGTATTCGTCAATAGACTCTATTATTTTCATAGAGTTTGTTTACAGATACATCTTATTTTATATATTGTTCTACACAATTTCTTATTGCGGACTGCAAATAACCTGTCTTTTATTATTTGATTTGCCTTGGGGCATGAACCCGGGTGTCGCCGCGAGAAGGTTTGTTACGTTTGCAAATAAATTTTGCTGTAACATTCCGCAAATCTCAAATGGCCACACGTATTTGTATAGCCATCTATAGGATTTACTATGTAGTTTCGATTCAATTTTTGTACTTTCACGCTTAGTAGTGTTGGTGTTTATCACCTGATGGCGGTTTTATTTACTTTTGCCATATTACAGAGATTGTTTCGAAATTATACCAGTTGTAACAGTCATTCTATGACCGCTACAAAATTAATTCAATTTCTGTATATAATTCTGTATATAAAGTTGTAAATGTCTAGTAATAAAGGAATTTATTTTATTTGATTGGTGTAACGTTGCTGAACGCACTGTATTGTCAAAAGGAAGGAAGTTATTTTAAGGAAATTTAATCTTTGTTTAAACTATATGTCAATGTTTGAAGGCGTAGTATCGCATCAATGTGTTGTATATAGAGTCGGGATATCAGCATTTGTTTGTTAACATGATAGCAGATTGCGCGGGCATAATTATTGATTTTACGAACAGAAGAACGTTAGGTCGCACGAAAACACGCTTGGAGGCTTACTAATTTAAAAGGGTTTTCAGAGTTGAAACTGCCCGTACTTACGTTGTAAGGATTTGTAGAAAATGAATAGTAATCACACCTAAATTTACTGAACGGATATTTCAAGTTGTTGGTACAAATTAAAATTCCACATCTGTTCGGACCGTTTATCGGAAAGATAGTTTGGCGTGAAGCGTCCATCTTTTGTAAGTAATAAATATTGTCCTTATGGTACTAATATTAAATGCTTTAGATATTAGCACTTCTGTCTATATTTCAACAGAGCAAGAATTTATTGGTATTGTATAAGAACCCCTTTTAACGAAGGTAAAGAGGGGTTATAATTAACAGGTGGTTAATTGTATTATTGCAGGGTTTTTAGGTTGTCCTGAATTATTAGTTGTTAGCGCATTCGTGAGTTTGTGAATGTCTTTCTGCGTTTGGTTCTGGAATTGGTAGCAGAGTTGAAGAAGAGGCTTAATCGCTAGTTGGTACTGCTGACGTTGGATATTGGATTGGCTGTTCCGGAATCTAATTCATCGGTACAGGTTCATGTCCAAGGGGTGTTCGTGAGTAGCCCTAGAAAATAGTTTACTTGTGGTGCCGAGTAGTAAAGTTATTTATTTCTAACTAGAATAAAATATTGATTGGTCTTAAATTTTTCATAACTGAGAATAATATTTAAGGGTGAAGGGATTTATATGTGACAATTAACTATCGATAAAAATGTAAAGATTATAAAAGAATATTTCTATTTTAAGGCTAATTGTGAACACAATTTGCGCACATTGTGGGAGATAAATATTTGGTAACTTATATTCACAACACTCAATTTTAAATTTTAATACGAGCCTAGGGGCTTTTGTCTTGAGTTACTCAGTGTCATAATTACATTGCCACTGGTTCACATTATTTTATATTGCTTAGAATCTGTCTGGTTACTTTATTTATAAATATTAAAGAGATTGTGCAAGTGTATACGACACAAAGTTTTTATTAATTGGAAATCAGGAGCTGTTAAGATAATTACTGCGGGGAATTCTAACCTGGATTACATAGTCTTCCTAATCGGGTTGGGTGTGGTTGACTTTTTGCTTGAGTTGTTTCCTGGGCGGAACCTAGCCCTGGCGCCCATATTTACTTATCTGTTATGTAGCACTCCTACGACCCTTGTGTGCTCTTTGACTAGCCGTGGAACAGGAAGCAACAAATTAATCTCTCCGAGTTCGAGCCACTTTCATCGGTTCGAGCACAGCGTTGCTACAATTTACTCATAGTACGCCTTCAGCGGGGCCTTATACTTTACCCCTCGCATTTAGGTGTGACACAGTATAATAGCTTCGATTACTTTATTGGGTTCTTGGAGACTATTTCACTCTGAGGAGGCTTAGTAAAGCCGAAACCGTCGGTCAGTGAATGTTTCCTCCCCTTTGAAGTAATAAGCTAATGTTTTGTTAATGGCTATATAACTACCAGCCCGATTTGTATTCGTCAATAGGCTCTATTATTTTCATAGAGTTTGTTTACAGATACATCTTATTTTATATATATATATATATATATATATATATATATATATATACATATATATTCTGATTTGGGGGATATGTAACTCGCGTACGCTGATCTTCGACACTCGTTTTGACAGTTTTCGAATCAATTGTAGAAACTTTATTTGAAATTTCTAAAATTATTATATTGTTTGTGCTTAACCGCTCCTGAAGTTAGGTTTTACTATTACTACAAGGTTTTCTCGTATGCATTAGGTATATTATAACAAATTTTGAACACCAATTCATATCTGGTTTTTATTCTTGCTCATGCATCTCGACAACATACCAGCTCTCTCACACTTCGCGTTCGTCTTTTACCTCGCGGAAAACAAATTAAAACAAAAATTAGAATAAAAAGTTTGCAAAAGCTCAAAGCTATGTAACTGCATTTTAAGTAAAAATGAATAATTAAAGTATTTTAGATTGCACTAAAGCATCAAGAAAATTTCATGGGGTCACATCTTACGTATATTAGATATTGGTTTTAAAAAAAAATGCAATATAAAAAAAAGATGCAGTAGGACTACGAACCCCGGACGACGCGTATGGTATTCTAAGCTTTTAGCGCTGCGTGCCGAGCTTGACGTATATATGCCATACCAAAAAATTAAAATTTTTTGTAAATAATTCACGGTCGATTATAATTGTTCAGCCGCATTCATTCTTTTCCGTCAAATTAATTGTTTAAATTTTCTTTAAAGAGCGATATCTTTTTAGATTACTAATCAATAATGAAGTCTAAAGATGTTTATTAGGTATATTAAGGCATCTTAATTAATAAATTTTGATAATAATTGTGTCACCAAAGATTTTGAAGGTACCTCCTCGTCCGACTCCAAATGAATTTGTAACCGGCTTTTGACAGTTCTCAAATAAATTCTACAAACTTTACTTGTAATTTGAAAAATACACGTGAGCGCTAACGGTATCAAAGTCAAGTTTTTCGTCTTCGCTTCCACGCAACAAAAGTTCGCCTACCGGCTGTAGAACATTATTCCCAATCGATCCCTCTTGTTCACGACCCTCCCGACACCCCCCTCCCCCTTAGTGGTAAATCCTGCTTTGTCCCACCTCTGTCATCTCAACTCCAGAACGTTAGTCGGAGCGAAATGCGACTATCAAATTTTATAGTTATCTGAACGTCCAAGATATGCCTTCGGTTTATTCTTTGTTTACGTCATTGGATGCTTGTCAGTCTTACAAAACCTATTGCTGGGAAAGTCTTCACTACCTTTACACAATCACGCGATAGTACAATGGTGGCGAGCAAGCGAGTTTTTTTTTTACCAGGAAATTCTGAATTTTGCCGAACCTTTGCTGTTCCAAGCACGGTAGGGATCTTTAACGAGCATAACAACATTTGCACACTAGACACAGTTTACTTTAATCCAAAAAAGCGGATTTTTGTGAAAAATTCTTGCCCAACATTTTTCAAGCGGGTTGTGTCGGGATTCGAACCCGGTACATAATAACTTTTTTCTTAACCCTCCTCTAGAGTCTTTATGCTCGAATGAGTCCTCTTTGCATACACAATAGTGTATTCCAGGTTAGGTTACTGTTAGAAACTGTTATTAAAAATTATTAAAAATCACGAATCGCTTAACAATCAGAACGGTCTGCAATACTTTTAACAACAAAAAAAAAGGTAATGACCATGGGACGGTTAGGTGTGGTTATATAATAATATAATATAATAATCGCATAAGGAACGTAAAGACTCGGGTTGAGAGTTAAGAAAAGAATATCTGTATCTGATATTTTGGACATAGTAGTCACATGCGTACCACTACGCCACGGAGCCGCCTAATATTAGTAACAACAATATACTCTTTATAATAAATGTTTCAAACAAAGTATTTTTAAAATATTAATTTCATAACCAACGTTATGGTTACAGTTATAGAGCTCAAATTCATATGTTCCGTTTGTCCTGCATATGTTGGAATCTGTACAGTAGCGGGCTACTATTAACGCGTTCGCCAATTTAGAACAAATAATAACAAAAGTTTTTATTATTCACTATTCACAAGTTTATTTAATAGTATATGTTTTATTTATAGATGTTCGGTGAAATCTTCTTTCAATGTAACGGAGCCTTCCATTAATCTTTGTTCTAGCGTGGCTGTATTTTCATTCAACTTTTCTTTCATTTTTGCAGCATTTTCACTAAGTGTCACTTCTAGTTTAGCCGACCTCAATTCTATACCGGATTTAAAATCCTTAAAGAAATTCCTTAAAGTTTCTGCGTCCATTTTACTTCGGCTTCTTGTAACAGGTATATACGAATTATTCAAATGTCTTTAGACTTGCGTTTTTTCTTTTAAATTAATAACTATATACCCAATACGGCCTGACACCAGTATATGGGGCTACTGTTAACGCGTTCACTAATTTAGAACAAGTAATAACAAAAGTCTTTATTATTCACCATTCACAAGTTTAATTAACAGTGTATGCCTTATTTATTAGGTGTTTTCAGTCCATTTAACAATGAAGTACTATCACACTAACGCTATTTACAAGCACTAATATCTTCTTAAACTAAATCCTTAACCATAAGTCTTCTTAACTACATTAACACTGCTATAATTTATTTATTACCCTTTTGTGTATTTATGTACAAGCTAGCGGTAAAATATGCACGTACACATAATACAAATTTATATTTACTATAGGACTTTCAAAACGTAATGACCAACTAACTATACACGACATAATTTATATACGATATTTGAATATAGACTAAATGATGTACACTCATCACCGATCTTATTTATACCCTCAAATTAACTAGATGATTCATAGTTTGGTGTTTGCTCGAATGTTCTAGACTTCTGTAGAATACACTTCGGTTATGTAACTTGCGTGTTTGACGGGTTGTCTAATAGTTCGTAACAGTATAAACCCGCGTGCACAGCCTTGCAAACAAACTATATGTAGTAGTGCGCTACTAACTAAATTAATACACTTATACCTCGCTTTACGGCCTAGATACGTTCCAAGAAACTTGGCCGCAAAGCGAAAAACCGTATAAGGAATCAACTATTCTAATACAAATTCATACAAATTCAATGGGATAGGTTACAAATTTGTTAAATATGTAACATGGTTTAGGTTTATCATTGAAAATCCGTTTTATCAACAATAATCTATAAATAAAAATGAAACAACGTCATGTTATAAAAAATATATGTATGTATACATACATAATTTTTTTTAAATGGCTTTAATCTGAAAACGATGAAGAAATGGTAAAGTGCAGATCACTGTCGTCAATTTGAGCACACACTGAATAACACTCGTAAACAAAAGGAAATAGAAAAGTGTGCATCGAGATTGCGCTTACGCAAGATTGGCAACATCTAGATATATCGACATCGAAAAAGGATTTTTTTGCCGTTATAGCGAAACATTTTAGGCTGTAAATCGAAAACGTGCCTTAATTGAAGAGTGCCGTTATAGTGAAATGCCGTATAAAGAGCGGCCTTATAGCGAGGTATGACTGTATTGTTACGAGCTACTATTAGGCATTCCATCAAACACACAAGCGTCGTAAGCAATGTATATTCTACAAAAGCCTCAATCTTTCTAGCATATACCGGAGTATGAATCGTCTATTTAATTCAGGGTATATAAGACCGCTGATGAAGTACAGTGTTAGTCTATATCAAAATGTCGTATATAAATCATTTCGTGTATAGTTAGTTGGTCAGTACGTTTTTAATGTCTTATTAAATATAAATGTGTGCTATGTGAACGTGTATATTGTACCGACAGCTTGTAGAATACATAAATAGACAAAAGTGTAATAAATAAATTATAGTAGTGTTAGTTTTGTTAATAGACCTATGGTTAAGAATTTAGTTTAAGAAAATATTAGTGCTTGTAAATAGCATTAGTGTGATAGTGCTTCATTGTTAATTGGACTGAAAACATCTATAAATAAGGCATATACAGTTAATTAGTCCTGTGAACAGTGAGTAATAAAGACTCGTTATTACTTGTTTTAAACTGGTGAAACGCGTTAATAGTAGCCCACTACACTCGTATCAAGCTGTGTGGGTATATAGCGATTAATTTTAAAGAAAAAACACACAAGTCTCAAGACATTTAAGTAGTTTGAATATGCCAGTTACAAGAAGTCAAAGTAAAATGGACGTAGAAACTTTAACGAATTTTCTTAAAGATTTTAAATCCGGTATTGAAGAGAGGTCAGCTAAATTAGAAGAAAAGTTAAGTGAAAATTCTGAGAAAATAGAAGAAAAGTTAAGTGGAAATGCCGCAAAAATTGAAAAAAAGTTGAATGAAAAGACAACCACGTTAAAACAAAGATTAATGGAAAGCTCCATTGCATTGAAAGAAGATTTCAATGAACAGGTAAAAACAGTTAAGCCAAAGTGGGACAGTAAATTGGTAAAAATGGAAGAAGATGCGATGAGGCTGCAAGAACAAATGATTTCACTAACAACGCGGCCACTTGAATTAGCAAACCAAGTTGTAAATCAGAACATCCCAGAAATAAGAAGCATGGAAGGAAGCGAGTCAATACCGTCAAAATTTAGAGTGAAACAACCCATATTCGATGGTAAAACACCTTGGCGACATATTTGAAACAATTTGAAACAGCTCCAATAGCCAACGGTTGGTGCAAAAAGAGAAGGCTATCTCCTTAATAGTGACCCTACTGGGGGAAGTCCTTAATATCTTGCAAACCATTCGGGATCACCAACAGAATGATTACGGCCTTTTAGCATCGAAGCTTGTGATGAGATATAGAGACGCTCACCTTCAACAGGTTTACCAAGCACAAGTTAAGAACCGCTTGCAAAAGACAAATGAAAGCCTGCAATAATTCGAAGCTGATATTGCCAGATGAGTTAGATTGGCATACCCAACGACACCAGATAATTTCCTCGAACAACTGGCTGTTCAAACATTTGTGGATTTCGTTAAAGGCAGTGAAATACAGCAACCACTACGATTAGCACGGCCAAAATGTTTGATGACGCACTGGCCCATGCGCTTGCATCTACAGCAGCTAAGCAAACATCACACAGGGTGAGTAACAAAGTTTGA
Source organism: Platerodrilus igneus (assembly GCA_036346225.1). Classification (NCBI taxonomy): domain Eukaryota; kingdom Metazoa; phylum Arthropoda; class Insecta; order Coleoptera; family Lycidae; genus Platerodrilus; species Platerodrilus igneus. The sequence continues at coordinate 1,976,221 of JARFIW010000821.1, read as the reverse complement.
TCTGCGTTAGAAAAACTTGGTCAATCGCAGAACAGCATAGAAGAAATAATTAACCGTGTAGCGGAAAGGCTAGAAAGGCGACGACCACGGAGACGGGGACTTTCATTCACTAATGACCATTTCCACCGTTTTATTTTTAAGAAATACTTAACTAAGTTATTCTAAACTTTAAGGGTAGCTTAATTTTGTAATAGGTTCTACCGCCGCTTGTCACTCGATTCTTTGAAAAGTACTACTTTAGCGAATGGTACACGTGGCAAGGCGGAGAAATTTTAAAAATAGGCGGTTATACATATCAATTCTAACCTCAATTTATTAGATTGAATTAATATACCTTTGTCAAAGGGTCCCCGTCTAGCTTGCTGATTCTTCCAGCAAAAAATAACATAATCGTCGGCATTCTAGTAACTGCATTGTCAAAGTCATATTTGTGTGTCAACGGTAAACGTTAACTAGAAACAGTTTATTTCGCATTTGCTTTCTATAAGTAATTAATGATGGAGAATAATAAAAAAGAGTGTGGTCTATTAATTTCAGCCAAAATAAAAAAGACGCTTTGTATAATATTATGTATAAGTACAAAGATATGTTAGAAAATAAGAAAACTGACAGTGCTATCTCAAAAGAGAAGCAGCAGGCTTGGACGAAAATTGATCAAGAATTAAATACTAGTACACCCAGCTTTTGCTCTTGAACTGCAGAGTGCTTGAAGAAATTTTACAATAATCGGAAAAAAGAAATCCGTTAACAAGTTGCAGAGAAAAAAAGAAAGAAATTCTACTAACTGCTGGTGGAACCATAAAAACGTTTCCCGATAAGTATTTAATGTTATCCATTATGAACGAAAAAACAACATATGGTCTAACTAACCGTTTTGTTGGGGATGCTCAGAATGTTGTATTTTCCTCACGTTGAGATGGGGCCACTATTTTGGAATTAAATGTTATCAATATAGTTGAAAATCTCTTAGATTGGGTATTATATCTATATATACAAGTACTTACTCGATTTTTTTTTAATGTACTTTACTCTTGTAGATAATGATATTTATTTTATTTTTTGAAAATTTAATTTTTTTCTTTTGCAAATGCCAGCAAAAAATAGCAAATACTTTATATATTGTTAATTTTTTATTTTATTTTTGTAGGTATTTTTTTTAGTTGGCTAGATAGCTTAATATTAAGCTATATAGCTACTTGTAACTTTCTTACAGATATAGCAAAAAAATTGGTTTTATCAGCAAAAAAGGCAAATAATTAGCAAATAATTTCTATATATATTTTGATATGTTCTGATAATTTGGGAGTTGCATATTTTAAGAGTAAATAATTCATTAAACGTAGGTATTTTTTAGTCATGCCTGCAATTAATTTCTTTAATGTACTTTACTCTTGTAGATATTGATATTTATCTTATTATTTAAAAATTTGATTTTTTTCTTTTGCAAATGCTAGCAAAAAATAGCAAATAATTTATATATTGTTAATTTTTTTATTTTATTTTGTGTAGGTATTTTTTTGAGTTGGCTAGATAGCTTATATTAAGCTATCTAGCCACTTGTAACTTTTTTTACAGATATAGCAAAAAAAATTGGTTTTATCAGCAAAAAAGGCAAATAATTAGCAAATAATTCCTATATATATTTTGATTTGTTTTGATAAATTGGGAATTGCATATTTTAAGAGTAAATAATTCATTAAACGTAGGTATTCTTTAGTCATGCCTGCAATTAATTTTTTTAATGTACTTTACTCTTGTAGATATTTATATTTATTTTATTATTTGAAAATTTGAATTTTTTCTTTTGAAAATGGTAGCAAGAAAATAGCAAATAATTTATATATTGTTAATTTTTTCATTTTATTTTGTGTAGGTATTTTTTTAGTTGGCTAGATAGCTTATATTAAGTTATCTAGCCACTTGTAACTTTTTACAGATATAGCAAATTGGTTTTATCAGCAAAAAAACACAAATTCATTAACAAATAATTCTTATATGTATTTTGATGTGTTCTGATAATTTGGCTCAGACTGCTTAATAGACCTTATGTTAAAGCATTAACGTCTTCGAAACTTGCAGGAAAATATAATTTATTAATAGATCAACGACTAGCTATTGCTAAATTGCAAATTGAAGAATTATAATATGAAGTGACTCGATCAAAAAATTAAAACGAAGAATGCGCGTTAATAATTGAATTGTTAAAACTACAAATCGAATTACATAAGAAACAATTGCAGTAACTGCGTATTGACTAGCTACTTTAGTTTTATTACCTTTTGTTTGTATCTCTTAATGTAAACATAATGTTCTTTTATAATATTGTATTCTTTTAGTTTTCAGTATCTCAACAATAAACAAAATGTGTATAATGCATTTATTACTACACCGAATTTAAGAATATTTTGCATGCTAAAGGACATAACATTGTGAAAGTTAAGAAGATTATTTACAATACTTAAAACGATTCATTTATAAATTAGCAGAATAGTTATTAATTAAATGATTTCTAATGTTGGTAGTTGGTAGGAGGTTGGGCTGCTGTAGCAACAGGAATAGCCGCAACAGGTATTTGTCCCAATTCAATTAAATAATTCAATTCATCAACATCAATATTTTTCGGTGGAGGAAGAGCGGGTTCATTCATTTCAATTGATATTCTATGTAAAACAGCTGTAGCTACAATAACTGTTTACAAGGTATCTAATTTGAGGCGCATTCCATACGCAAGAACAGGAAATCGTCTCTTCCAGACACCAAAAAACGTTCTACAGCGTTTCGTGTCCTAATATGCGATTCATTATACAGTTGCTCTTGGCGTGTAACTGGATTTTCCAAAGGTGTCAATAAGTATAGCTTTAGTAGATAACCACGATCTCCTAAAAAACATTTGTATCAATAATATTGCAAATTGCAAATCTTACCTAACAAATAATTATTTGAAAATTGTCCACCTTCAAACTGTGTGTGTAAATTGCTACCATTAAAAAAGTAGAGTCGTGTGCAGATCCAGACCAACGAGTCACAATATTTAGTATTTTTAAATCGGCATCACTCACTGCCTGTACATTCAATGAGAAGTACGACTTTTTCTTTCGAAAAACCTCAGCATTATTTCCACCGAAAATAAATTAAATCATAGTCTGTATATAATTATATTATATTATGTAATATAATTGTTCAATTACCTAGTGATTGGATGCGTATATGCGTACAGTCAATGGCGCCGATAACCCTTGGAAAAGACGCCACCCTATAAAATTTGTTTGCTACATGAATGGCTTCCTTTTGCGTGGTAGGCATTTTGACATAAATTGGGTACCGTTTGGCTATTGCTTCGGACACTCTTGCTATTATTTTACCAAATGGCCGGAGGCGTATGCTATACCTAAGCAAGAAGCCGAGACGGTTGCAAATGTACTAGTGAGGGAGTTGTTTTGTCGCTTTGGAGTTCCGTTGGAATTACACTCCGATCAAGATCAGAACTTCGAATCAGCGTTGTTTCAGAGCGTCTGCAAACATCTTGGAATCAGGAAGACTAGAACCACGCCACTTCATCCTCAATCAGATGGAATGGTTGAAAGAATGAACAGGACGTTAGGAAAGTACCTAGCCAAAGTTGTCTCTGAACATCAACGATACTGGGACCAATATTTAAATTTATTCCAACTGGCGTACTGATCTTCGGTACATGACAGCACAGGATACTCTCCCGCTTGCGTGATGTTAGCACGTGAATTGCGGCTACCATGTAATTTTCAGTTTGGATTTAAACCTGGGGAAGAGATCGCGGGTGAAAATTTGGTTAGTAAGCTTTGTGAAAAATTAAATAGCATTCACGAAAACGTCCAAAGGAATATTCAGGCAGCAAGCGATCGAATGAAATTACAATATGACACGAGAGCACAAGAAGGTGGTTAACAACCTGAAGATTTAGTATGGTTGTACAATCCACAAAGAAAGCGTGAATTGTCGCCAAAATTACAAAGACAATGGAAAGGTCCATACGAAGAGTTAAAAAGAATTAATGATGTAGTGTACCGGATCAGAAGATCTTCCCGTGGTAAACCGAAAGTAGTACACTTTGACCGTTTAACATCTTATGCTGGCAACAACCAGGAAGACTCGGGTAATGAAAATGGTGTTCAAAGAGTTATTAATCGTGAGCCAAATGTAGATTTTGAGCAGCGTATGTTGATTCCGCTAAGGCGAAATTTGGTGTTGTTGTTCAAAAACAGCAAGATCTGTTTAGAGCACCAGAAGAGTATTCCCTTGCACATTGCATAGCTCAAGATCTACAAATGTCAACAGGAATAGCTATTGTTTTCAAAAGAAAGTTTGGATGTGTGGATGAATTAGTACAACAGCAGCCAAGTGTAGGAAAAGGTTTGGTTCTTAAGGATAGAAATCGTTATGTTTACTCTCTGCTCACCAAAAATTCTTCATGGGAGAGACCTAGTTATGAACATCTATGGGAGGCTTTGCTGAATATTAAGGTTAAGATGTAGGAAAATGGAGTAATGAGACTAACGGTGCCCAAGCTAGGCTGTGGACTGGATCGCTTAGATTGGAGATTAGTCCAAAATATGCTAGAAGTAATTTTCCAGGTAACCAACATCCAGGTCCTTGTTTGTTGTTATCAACCGGTTGCCTATCAAAACCAAAAAAAAAGTGTTGACTGTTATTTCCAACAACGTGGTGGATGCACAAGAAGAGATAGCTGCCGACATTGTTATCAGTCATCGAATTGGCGTCAAAATGTATTTACAGTTACGAGATGTAACGGTTTCAATTGGGCAGTGTTACGAGCTACTATTAGGCAACACGTCAAACACACAAGCGCGTAAGCAGTGTATATTCTGCAGAAGCCTCGAACTTTCTAGCATATACCAAAGTATGCATCATCTATTTAATTCAGGGTATATAAGACCGCTGATGAAGTACAGTGTTAGTCTATATCAAAATGTCGTATATAAATCATCTTGTGTATAGTCAGTTGGTCAGTACGTTTTTAATGTCCTATTAAATATAAATTTGTGTTATGTGAACGTGTATATTGTACCGCCAGCTTTTAGAATACATAAATACACAAAAGTGTAATAAATAAATTATAGTAGTGTTAGTTTTGTTAATAGACCTATAGTTTAGAATTTAGTTTAAGAAGATATTAGTGCTTGTAAATTCATTAGTGTGATAGTGCTTGATTGTTAATTGGGCTGAAAACATCTATAAATAAGGCATATACTGTTAATTAGACTTGTGAACAGTGAGTAATCAAGACTTGTTATTACTTGTTTTAAACTGGTGAAACGCGTTTATAGTAGCCCGCTACAATATAATCAATTATAACTAACAACAATGATAGAGTTTATATCATTAATATTTTATACAATTACAAAAATAATGTATAAGATTTATGTGAAAATATACTTTAAATAATTAAATAAGAAATTTTTAATTGAAAAAAGCGGTTAAAAAAGTTATTCGACGACTTCTGGAATGTATATACTACACCCTTATGGTTTTGTTATTATATAATAATGAAAAACACATAGAGGTGTTAACATCTCACTTAAAGGCCTTTCTGATAAAGCTGACGCTATCCAAATTGAATTTTTTTACCTAGGCTAATACTAATAATTTATGACGTCATTTATAGTTAAAAATTACTAATTACAGCACTTTTTCCAGATTATTGATTAATTTAATAAGAACTGATTATATTGGTTACAAACTTTCATTCACTAATGACCATTTCCACCGTTTTATTTTTAAGAAATACTTAACTAAGTTATTCTAAACTTTAAGGGTACCTTAATTTTGTAATAGGTTCCACCGCCGCTTGTCGCTCGATTCTTTGAAAAGTACTACTTTAGCGAATGGTACACGTGGCAAGGCGGAGAAATTTTAAAAATAGGCGGTTATGCATATCAATTCTAACCTCAATTCAATAGATTGAATTAATATATCTTTGTCAAAGGGTCGCCGCCTAGCTTGCCGATTCTTCCAGCAAAAAATAACATAATCGTCGGCATTCTAGTAAGTGCATTGTCAAAGTCATATTTGTGTGTCAACGGTAAACGTTAACTAGAAACAGTTTATTTCGCATTTGCTTTCTATAAGTAATTAATAATGGAGAATAATAAAAAAAAGAGTGTGGTCTATTAATTTCAGCCAAAATAAAAAAGACGCTTTGTATAATATTATGTATAAGTACAAAGATATGGTAGAAAATAAGAAAACTGACAGTGCTATCTCAAAAGAGAAGCAGCAGGCTTGGACGAAAATTGACCAAGAATTAAATACTAGTACACCCAGCTTTTGCTCTTGAACTGCAGAGTGCTTGAAGAAATTTTACAATAATCGGAAAAAAGAAATCCGTTAACAAGTTGCAGAGAAAAAAAGAAAGAAATTCTACTAACTGCTGGTGGAACCATAAAAACGTTTCCCGATAAGTATTTAATGTTATCCATTATGAACGAAAAAACAACATATGGTCTAACTAACCGTTTTGTTGGGGATGCTCAGAATGTTGTATTTTCCTCACGTTGAGATGGGGCCACTATTTTGGAATTAAATGTTATCAATATAGTTGAAAATCTCTTAGATTGGGTATTATATCTATATATACAAGTACTTACTCGATTTTTTTTTAATGTACTTTACTCTTGTAGATAATGATATTTATTTTATTTTTGAAAATTTAATTTTTTCTTTTGCAAATGCCAGCAAAAATAGCAAATACTTTATATATTGTTAATTTTTATTTTATTTTGTAGGTATTTTTTAGTTGGCTAGATAGCTTAATATTAAGCTATATAGCTACTTGTAACTTTCTTACAGATATAGCAAAAAAATTGGTTTTATCAGCAAAAAAGGCAAATAATTAGCAAATAATTTCTATATATATTTTGATATGTTCTGATAATTTGGGAGTTGCATATTTTAAGAGTAAATAATTCATAAAACGTAGGTATTTTTTAGTCATGCCTGCAATTAATTTCTTTAATGTACTTTACTCTTGTAGATATTGATATTTATCTTATTATTTAAAAATTTGATTTTTTTCTTTTGCAAATGCTAGCAAAAATAGCAAATAATTTATATATTGTTAATTTTTTATTTTATTTTGTGTAGGTATTTTTGAGTTGGCTAGATAGCTTATATTAAGCTATCTAGCCACTTAACTTTTTTTTACAGATATAGCAAAAAAATTGGTTTTATCAGCAAAAAGGCAAATAATTAGCAAATAATTCCTATATATATTTTGATTTGTTTTGATAAATTGGGAATTGCATATTTTAAGAGTAAATAATTCATTAAACGTAGGTATTCTTTAGTCATGCCTGCAATTAATTTTTTAATGTACTTTACTCTTGTAGATATTTATATTTATTTTATTATTTGAAAATTTGAATTTTTCTTTGCAAATGGTAGCAAGAAAATAGCAAATAATTTATATATTGTTAATTTTTCATTTTATTTTGTGTAGGTATTTTTAGTTGGCTAGATAGCTTATATTAAGTTATCTAGCCACTTGTAACTTTTACAGATATAGCAAATTGGTTTTATCAGCAAAAAACACAAATTCATTAACAAATAATTCTTATATGTATTTTGATGTGTTCTGATAATTTGGCTCAGACTGCTTAATAGACCTTATGTTAAAGCATTAACGTCTTCGAAACTTGCAGGAAAATATAATTTATTAATAGATCAACGACTAGCTATTGCTAAATTGCAAATTGAAGAATTATAATATGAAGTGACTCGATCAAAAAATTAAAACGAAGAATGCGCGTTAATAATTGAATTGTTAAAACTACAAATCGAATTACATAAGAAACAATTGCAGTAACTGCGTATTGACTAGCTACTTTAGTTTTATTACCTTTTTGTTTGTATCTCTTAATGTAAACATAATGTTCTTTTATAATATTGTATTCTTTTAGTTTTCAGTATCTCAACAATAAACAAAATGTGTATAATGCATTTATTACTACACCGAATTTAAGAATATTTTGCATGCTAAAGGACATAACATTGTGAAAGTTAAGAAGATTATTTACAATACTTAAAACGATTCATTTATAAATTAGCAGAATAGTTATTAATTAAATGATTTCTAATGTTGGTAGTTGGTAGGAGGTTGGGCTGCTGTAGCAACAGGAATAGCCGCAACAGGTATTTGTCCCAATTCAATTAAATAATTCAATTAATCAACATCAATATTTTTCGGTGGAGGAAGAGCGGGTTCATTCATTTCAATTGATATTCTATGTAAAACAGCTGTAGCTACAATAACTGTTTACAAGGTATCTAATTTGAGGCGCATTCCATACGCAAGAACAGGAAATCGTCTCTTCCAGACACCAAAAAACGTTCTACAGCGTTTCGTGTCCTAATATGCGATTCATTATACAGTTGCTCTTGGCGTGTAACTGGATTTTCCAAAGGTGTCAATAAGTATAGCTTTAGTAGATAACCACGATCTCCTAAAAAACATTTGTATCAATAATATTGCAAATTGCAAATCTTACCTAACAAATAATTATTTGAAAATTGTCCACCTTCAAACTGTGTGTGTAAATTGCTACCATTAAAAAAAGTAGAGTCGTGTGCAGATCCAGACCAACGAGTCACAATATTTAGTATTTTTAAATCGGCATCACTCACTGCCTGTACATTCAATGAGAAGTACGACTTTTTCTTTCGAAAAACCTCAGCATTATTTCCACCGAAAATAAATTAAATCATAGTCTGTATATAATTATATTATATTATGTAATATAATTGTTCAATTACCTAGTGATTGGATGCGTATATGCGTACAGTCAATGGCGCCGATAACCCTTGGAAAAGACGCCACCCTATAAAATTTGTTTGCTACATGAATGGCTTCCTTTTGCGTGGTAGGCATTTTGACATAAATTGGGTACCGTTTGGCTATTGCTTCGGACACTCTTGCTATTATTCTATAAATTGATAAAGTAGCTATACCCTCAAAGTCAGAAATTAAAGGTAGATGACCAGTACTTGAATAAAATTGCAAACAGGCCAATAACTGGTGTTTCTACAAAGTTTTGGTAAGATGAATACGAAGTATTTTATAATATTACATAACTTACACATCATTAGGAAATTATAGTTCATTCTCAATCAATGTTAAGAGGTGCAACACAGTTTTTTTATACAGCCTAAATCGTCTAAAAAAGTCAGATTATCCATCTCATTAAAAGAATTATTCCTAATAAGGATGCGTCTATGGAATCAAAGTCGATAATGTTTATAATGTCTATACCGTCGTTAAAAATTATCTTCATTTTCAGAATCGTCCATTATATGATGGTAATCAAATAGAAATCAAATTGTATATGAAAATTAGAGTATTGTTCTACTCTAAAAATTGTACAAAACCGTTTTGATTATTTTGTGGCACTACAAGCATAGATATAGACTATAAGACAAAGCGTAATGGCGACTGAAGGTAAATTTTTAATTTCTTGGTTATCTAAACTGTCAAATTTAATAATGCGCATGCTTTTCTAATACTTAAGTATATGAAGAATTTAAGCCTAGAAGATTGGGGGCTTAAATTAAGACAAGATTAAATCATACTTAAAGTGTGGTGGAAACTAAAATTACATTTTAAAGTGATGCTTAAAATGAAGTTTTTCTAAATAGTTCGCTGGAAACAGGCTTAATACTATTTAAACTATATCAGAAAACGTTTTATAAATTATTCGTTATTATTGGTTATAAGAGGTTAGCAGTGATATCCTGTCTATTTTGGTAACATAACTGAGGTGAATTTAAGTACTGATGGGTATCTGTCAACGCTGTCAAAAAAATGTTATTCTTTTCTGTATTTCGTAATTATTAATTTACATATTTTTTAGGTCCTGCTTATTTAATAAAAAATTTTCAATATAAATAATAGGTGTTTATGTTTCACTTAGAGAATGGAAGAATCAGACGAATATGCTAGAACATTATGGTATGATAATATTTCGGAAAACGTAACGGAAGAATTATTGTATGAACTGTTTTTACAAGCAGGACCCTTGGACAATATACGTATTTTAAAAACAAAGATGGTAAAAACAGTTATGGATTTGATACTTTTAAACATTTAGTATCCGTCAAGTATGCAATTGAAGTTTTTAGTACTACATTTTTGTTCCAAAGAAGACTTGTTCTAAAACCTAGGCGTGGAAAGCTTGATCGGTACAACTCTCCTATTTATAATAAACCACCACGGCCTAGATCGAATAGGCAGAGGAATCTTAAACCCAATTTGCCATCGAATTCTAATGCGGTTGTAGATAATACAATGTTAGCACAATTAGGTCGGCAGACTATGTTAAGTAATAAAGTGCACAGTAATAATATGAACACTTCTACACCAGTACGTCATAATAATCCACCTTATAGAAGACATCACAACGATGACAACCGGAATGATCGATATAACTCAAACAAATCTTATCGTAATGCTAGGAATCACGGAAATTGGTCATAATTTTAGGTTCCTTAGGAAATCTATTTATGAAGGAGGTGTTTATATTTTATTTTATTTTACCTTGACCCTTATTATTGTTAAAAACATTTCTGTTTGTTTATTATAATTTTATTAGCCATTGGTTATGTAAACTTTTAAACATTTTTAATTGCTATTTTTAAAAAATATTTTAATATATTACTGCCATATATTTGTTTTAATTTTTGCTGTTTAATGTGATAATTTTAGTTCCGGTAGAATTGGCTTTCAGAATGACATAGTAATTTCATAAAACACAAATGTTTTATATAGATAAACACAACAGTAAGACGTTAGTTAATTTCTCGATATATTATTTTCGTGTTCATTTAAGGCGTTGACTATTTTGTATTATCTTATACTTATCGAAGGTGCACCAGGAACGAAGATCACTTCATTTTTATTTGATAGTGAGTTTGTTGAAGCCAGAGTTTTGAAAACAGAACTACAATAAACATTAAATCGATACATCATTCTTTTAAATAAATTGTGATATCGATGAACAAATAAATTACATTAGGCTTTTACTTAGGACAATTTTAAATATAGTCGGAACCACGAAAGAAGGCAGTCACGTGATCCATCGTATTTGTATAAACTAATGTTTATGCAATTCCTAAATCGATTGACAATTCTGCTGTTGTACATAGGATACCATAACTCTAAATGTATATTAAAGAACTCGTGTAGTTTTTGTTTTTAAACTTTGCAAACACAATCTTTGGATATAACCTGAGTAAAGCTTACGTATTAAATAAATAAAAACTATTAGAGTAAGGATATTCTTGGTATGTCACACATTCATTGCTGCATAAAAGGTGTGTTGTTTTTATGGGATTTAGCTTTAAAATCACAGTAACTATGTAAATGATGTTACAAAAAATTCGATTACTGGCATAGGGGTATGTAACTCGTTCGGCTCTTGAAGTTGTAAGACCATGTGCATTGCATGTTTGCAGTAAAAGCACCATCTTGGGTGCTGATACATGCATTAGATAGAAAGTTGTAGAATTATTTATTATCAGTGTAGGGGTAGTTGGTGGTAAATGCAAGTCTGCCTGCTGACTAATGTGTTATTTTCAAACTGCATAGAATATTTAAATATTTAACCCACTGTATAGAATGTAATCATCCTTCCATGTTATAGGTCTTTCAAAATCTCATGGGCTGTAAGGGTACCTTTAGTGCTATGGAGATTTGGATATTTGGGGAATTAGATATTTTCACTTTTAATCCTCTAGGGTATTTTCTGCTTCAGGTATTTGGAGAAGTTTGACATATGAAATTTGTTATTGTTTTGGGTTGCCCGATGTTAAGTTTTCAATGTTTGATACTAAGCTATGAGTATCCAAAAAAAAACAACGGATTTACTATTCATTTCCAAAATGTTTAATAGGCAAAACACAAAATATATAACGGCAAACTACACGAAAAGGTTAGGTTAAGGTTGTAACAAAACAAACAAATCACGTGCTTTTCTGAACAAACACGCATGCTCCGATCTCAAAATAGCCAGAAAAGTTGAACTTGAACCAACTTTTGGGAGATTGGAGATTCGGTGTTTCTGACGTTTTTCGGCGGTGTCACGTGATCACTTTAACCAATAGAATCATTCTCCAAATATCCAAATCGCCAAATCTCCATAGCACTAAAGGTACCCTAAGATGCGCAATGAAGGAAGCGAGAGGTATTGTATAAAAAGAAAGAACAATACAATATAAGTAAAAACTAAAAACATTGCATTTCCGGATGCGTATTCTGAATTAACTCAACTTTTATGCTATGTGGATTGCATAACTAGTAATTTATCAACATAATATAAATTATAAAAGTATAATGTTTGTATGCGGAACCTGTACCTTTTTTGCTGTATTGCTTATTGTTCTATTCGTGTCATGTTTCCGTGCGTGTGTGGATAAAAATAGACAGACTAAATTTTTTAAAACTTTTGGCAGCCAAAATACTGTCCTCTTATTATTTTTGAAAAATACATATTTCATAGAATCATAAAATTACTACCACAATCCTCAAATTGACCCGCATTAGATTTAGGACTTCTTTCATTAATTTTCTTCCTTCTGAAATAATTCGCTCGCCAATGTTTAGTCCAACTCCAGTTGCTGTTGCTACTTGTTCTTGTAAATTATTCATAGGAATGACAGGCATTTCATTTTTTTCTTTTCTCATAAACTTTACACACTATAAATAATTTCTCTTCCTTGACTGTGAACTGTTTTCTTGCGGTTACTCATTGTAAAATTAAAAGCTCAGAAATAACAAAATAATCTGTAAAACCAAACATTATTCTTCTAACTAAATTGAAACCTTCATTAAACCTACAAATTCAAAACTAGATTGAGTTGCAGTAGTTTTGAAAAAACTGGTTGAAGTTGAATTAAGGCTGAAATCTCATAAATAATAATTAAAAACAATAATAGTGGACCACAAATCTTAATACGCAACAGCTGAGTTGTAAATGTTTTTAGGACGCACTTTAACGTAAACCACTTAAATACGAGCGTCTCGCGGTAGAAATAACGCGGCTGTAATGACAGTTGTAAACAGATTGAGGTTACGTAATTTTTTTTGTTTACATAAATTGGATGAGGTCTGTGTTAATGTTAAATTGATTGTTTATCTCCTTATTTATATAGAAGTAAAAAATGAATATTTGCCTAGATTGTGGTTCTGAATTTACGTAAAATAAAACTTTGTATGGCCACTTAAAAAATTTCATGATTTGAATATAAGAGACCAGTTTCTATAAGCAACCAACTTTGGATAAAAAAGAAGTTAAATTTAGTGCAATGAAGGAAATTAACTTTACACGAATGTTATCTATATATGTTAGCTCTTGTATGTAAACAACTTAGTATTTTGTACTAACTTGTTGCTATTCTAGGTATCTTTCGTACTTGTGTCAATATGCAGTTTAAAGGTACTTTGCTGGGATTTCTTTAATTTGATTTGTAAATTATTAATTACTTGAGTGAAATGTGTATAATAATAGTAATAGAGGCTTGAGGTTTCAATAATTGTATTTTTATTTTTTAAAAAGTAAACACGTTATGCACCCATATACATTCTCAATAAATACCTAAATTAATTAAGAAAGAAACTAATTTTATTTGGTCGAGAATTTTGTTTGCACTGTCAGTCGACTAAAATATGTAAAAAAACAAGGTAAAAAATTAAGATTATTTTGGTACTCCGACTAAAAGTAAAACTAAAATACTGCACTGTTAATATAAGAACACTCAATCCGACAGATTTGACGAAATTACAATAACTTACCAGCGCTTGTAACACTGATAAAACAGAGTGAGAACTGAGGATTAAATTAGATTAGTCGCGTACTTGTAGGTTTCCCATCAAACTCGCAGGGATTGTAATAATTTCCAGTAATTTGTACATGTATTTCGCCGAGTGGTTTCTCCATCGGATTTTATTCCCAAACAAGAGAAAGCAGAACAAAATCTAACGTTATAAGCTTTAGCGTAATTAAACCTACTTTTTACTGAGATAATACACTGTCTTATCTTAACATAAAATCAGGTGATGTATGATCAGATCTTGTATGAACATTAACATTAAGGTTTGAGTTATTAACCAAACCATCCCTAATAAAAATTTCTTCTGTTAGGGTAGGCTTTTTAAGATCATTATTCCTTGTTGATTTCTTCTTTGTTGAAAAAAGCCGCACCTGATGTTCAACTTTTTTATTAATATTAATCTCCTCTGTAATTTTAGATCAATAGATTTTGCTTTATTTAATGTGTCAATGATTTTATCAAATTGCCCCATTATACGCAGATGTTCGTAGTCAGTTAACAAAGCATTCTCACATAGGCCTATTATTAGTTCGGCTTTTTTTTAATAATATTATTTTTTGAAGATTTTGCTTCATGTAAAATATTACTGCTGAAAAGTTCATTAACGTTACTAATATGCAAAGGTGTGGCAATGTCAAGATTCGATTTGTAAAACTGTATCGCACAAGCATGTATGTGTTTGCAAATGTTAAGCTTTATCATGTTGTCAATACAGGTGCATTGAAATGTATGAACACATATGCTGCACTTTGTACAACTTAGGCATGAACCTTCACAGGCCTCATCTACTCTGGTAACTTGATACTGTTGAAAAGCACACGTGGACGACGTAACTAAAAATTCTTTATCATTTTCAAGACGTCTAATAAAATCTAATGTAATTGTTAGACTTGCTTTATGACTTTGTTTAATTCTATTAATTTTGTCATTGGAAGTATTCTTTGCAAGTTTAATTATACGTTTAAACAAGCTATCTCGAGCAATTTTCATTACTGCGTTAATGCTTTTGTCCAAACGTTTTACTTTCCGACCTTCCAAATACACATACTTCAATACTTTGTGCATCGATTCAAGATACATGTTAGTGTTTATTCTTAAACCCAATCGATAGCAATATGCCCAAGATGTTGGACGATTTGCATAATTATTATGAAAATATTCAGCAAATGATTGTGTATCAACATCGTCATAAAGATCTTCTACTACCTGATTTAAAATGTCATTAAATTCATCAATAGATACACACTGTAATAAAACACGAAGGAATTTATATACTACTACTTTCTTTTCAATCCCTCCATTGATTTTTGACAAATTCTTGCGCTAATTACGATCCACATGCCAGGTACATAGCAACTGGTGGGGTACCTTGGCCATAACATAAGACCACGCATTATAAAATGCTGGAGCATCATCAGGCATAAAAACAGTAGTTGATATAATACCCGCTCTTGATTTAATTTTTCCAAAAAACAACTTGAAAATCATTTCGTCAGCACGATTTGAAAAACAAAATGCCACTGGGCACCCTGAACCAAATTCATCTACTGTCATTAGTGTGTAGAGCTGAAAATTGTAACTATTTGTACCGTGTGTACCATCAACGCACACCTTGTCGTTCCCAAATTTAAGCAACTGTTCACGTTGAAAAGAAGTGATTATGACTAATGCAAAATCTTGAACATCTAAAATTATTTTTGAGTCATTTGGGTTTCCTTCTACACCTTGGCTTTTATAATATAACACTGGGCAGTCGCTTCCTAAGTTCATCATCTCCTCTACCCAGAGCCGTATGCTAATTGCATCATTTAGGTGACGTTTCACACCATACTCAATATTGAAGTCTCTAACAATATTGCGCATATCTTTTGTTTATAACAACAAAATTCTTTGTGAATTTTCTTGTTTTAAAGCAGAATCACGAACATCATCCAATATATGTTAAAATGCAATACCTTCCTTTAATTTTCTTGAATCACATCAATTGTAAAATTTCAAACTAGAACTTTATGTTCGAAAATACCTGCAATTTCTGCTTTACTCTCTTTACTTAAAAAAACTCGACCAATATCGATGGTATGTCCAACATGAGTTGTCCAGAAGTCTACTGCAACAGACCCATCGTTCTTTATCGTCGCTTCCATTCTTGAGGGACAAACACTTCCAATTTTATTAGTGCCTGTGCGTTTTAAGCTTCTAAAACCCTTGCCTTTTGGAATGTAGTTGTACGATCGATGGCAATTATAGTACTCCTTTTTGGTGCCATCAGACAATAATTTAGCTGAAGTGTGAAGTATATACATTGCCAAAGATTGTTCCTGTTCTTGGTTTTTTCAGTTTTTGAACTCTATTGAACAGAATAAAATTAGTATATAATTAACACTTTGCATAATAATCTTCAAACCTAATTGTGAATTAAAATGTAGTTGATCAAGTTTAGTTTCAAATTGGTGTTCATTTGTCAAATGTTGTCGAAGTTTTTTATATTCATTTAGATGTGTTGTACAATTTTCATAAAAGCACTTGATTCTTGACGAGTTGAGAATTATTGGAATACTTTTATGAACAGTTCTGCAATGACGACGTAAAGTTGCTTTACTGGTCAAGGATTTGCCACATGTATCACACAAAAATTTACTAGTTAAAGTAACTGGTTTCCTATATTCAAAATTATGAATCTTTCTTAAATGGGCATACAAATTCTTCTTTTGTGTAAACTCAAAACTACAATCTTCGTAAGTATTCATTTTTACTCCTCGTTTACAAATAACACGATAAACAAAATTAATAGGTAATTTCCATGGATCTCATTCACTATATGTAAACAAAAAAATTACGTAACCTCAATCTGTTTACAACTGTCATTACAGCCGCGTTATTTCTACCGCGAGACGCTCGTACTTAAATTGGTTTCTGCGCAACAGCCCATGAGGTTTTGAAAGACCTCTAAGGGTACCTTTAGTGCTATGGAGATTTGGCGATTTGGATATTTGGAGAATGATTCTATTGGTTAAAGCGATCACAAGACACCGCCGAGATACGTCAGAAACACCGAATCTCCAATCTCCCAAAAGTTGGTTCAAGTTTAACTTTTCTGGCTATTTTGAGATCGGAGCATGCGCGTTTGCTCAGAAAAGCACGTGATTTGTTTGTTTTGTTATAACCTTAACCTAACCTTTTCGTGTAGTTTGCCGTTATATATTTTGCGTTTTGCCTATTAAACATTTTGGAAATGAATAGTAAATCCGTTGTTTTTTTAGATACTCATAGCTTAGTATCAAACATTGAAAACTTAACATCCGGCATCCCAAAACAATAACAAATTTCATATGTGAAACTTCTCCAAATACCCGAAGCAGAAAATACCCTAGATGATTAAAAGTGAAAATATCTAATTCCTTAAATATCCAAATCGCCAAATCTCCATAGCACTAAAGGTACCCTAATAAGAATGACAGCGTAAAGCACCATCTACACACATCTAGGAAAAAAAATAAATCAAAGATAGCGGACATGGAGGCGCTAATTTTACCTTTTTTATCTGTAAAATAGGGTACGTAACACTAAGAAAACATAAATACAACTTTGGCATCATTATTATATTGAAACATTGTACATGATTTTATTTCATTTAGAATTCTAGTTTTAACAATATAACATGTAATAATAGTTACTTGTATACTAACTCATAAGTGATTCTTTATTGGACGAGTCTGAGATTATGAGTCAAGCGAGCAAGTCGAGTTTAATAAAGACACTTTACTGACATGGTGCATACAAACTGTCACCAACCACAGAAACATACAATTTAAATAAATGGAGATATTATAAGCATAAACTATGACGTTTTATTATAAAAAAGTAAACGGCTATAAAAATAGCAAACATCTGTTTAATGTCTTACAGTCATTTGTGTGGATGAATATTTGTGACAGGTAAAATGTTTGATTTTACAGTAAAATAAAGCGTTTACTTACTTCCGAAAATCACTATGGCAATGCATGCTTGTATTGACGGTTGGCAATTAAGAAAATTATAATATAAATAAATATTCAACAATAAATTTCAAAAACATCAACGAGACTGGGACAAATATTTACATTTGTTCCTACTGGCGTACTGATCTTCGGTACATGACAGCACATGATACTCTCCCGCTTGCGTAATGTTAGCACGTGAATTGCGGCTACCATGTAATCTTCAGTTTGGATTTAAACCTAGCAAAGAGGTCGAAGGTGAAGATTGCGTTAGTAAACTTCGCGAAAGATCAAATCGTATTCACGAAAACGTCCGAAAGAATATCTAGGCGGCAAACGATCAAATGAAATCACAATATGACACGAGAGCACAAGAAAGTGGTTACCAACCTGGAGATTTAGTGTGGTTGTACAATCCACAAAGAAAGCGTGGATTGTCGCCAAAATTACAAAAACAATGAAAAGGCCCGTACAAAGTGTTAAAAGGAGTTAATGTTGTAGTGTACCGGATCAGAAGATATTCCCGTGGTAAACCGAAAGTAGTACACTTTGACCGTTTAATATCTTATACTGGCATCAATCAGGAAGACTCGAGTAATCAAAATAGTGTTCGAAGAGTTATTAATCGTGAGGCAAATGTAGATTCTAAGAGATTTATGGCGGCGTATAGTGATTCCGCTAAGACGAGATTTGGCGTTGTTGTTGAAAAAAAGCAAGATCTGTTTAGAGCATCAGAAAGGTATTCCCTTGCACATTGCGTTGCACATTCCAACTGTTGGAAAAGCCTTGGTTCTTTAGGATAGAAATTATTATGTTTAGTATCTGGTCACCAAAAATACTACATAGCAGAGATCTAGTTATGAACACCTATGAGAAGCTTTGCTGAGTCTTAAGGCTCAGATGATGGAAAATGGAGTAACGAGACTAGCTGTGCCCAAGCTGGGCTGTGGACTGGATCGCTTAGATTGAAGAATAGTTCGAAATATGCTAGAAGTAATTTACCAGGGAACCAACATCCAGGTCCTTGTTTGTTGCTATCAACCGGTTGCCTACCAGGACCATACAAAGTGGGTTGATTGTTATTTCCATCGACGCGGTGGATGTACCAGAGGAGATAGCTGCCGATACCGTCATCAGTCATCAAATTGGCGTCAAAATGTTTTTACAGTTACGGTACGTAACGGTTTTAAAGAGGAAGCAGTGTTACGAACTATTAGGCAACCCGTCAAACACGCAAGTTGTTTAACTGAAGTGTATTCTACAGAAGTCCAGAACATTCAAACAAACACCAGACTGAATCATCTAGTTCATTTTAGGGTATATATATATATATATCGGTAATGAATATATATCAGTTAGTCTATATTCAAATGTATATAAATCATATGGTGTATAGTTAGTTGGTCATTACGTTTTGAAGGTCTTATAGTAAACATAAATTTGTGCTATGTGAACGTGCATATTGTACTACCAGCTTGTACATAAATAAACAAAAGGGTAATAAATAAATTATAGTAGTGTTAGTGTTGTTAAAGAGACTTATGGTGAAGCAGCTAGTTTAAGAAGATATCAGTGCTTGTAAATATCAATAGTGTGATAGTGCTTCATTGTTAATTGGATTGAAAACATCTATAAATAAGGTATATACTGTTAATTAAACTTCTGAATAGTGAATAATAAAGACTTTTGTTATTATTTGTTCTAAATTAGAGAATGCGTTAACAGTAGCCCGCAACATTATATTTATAATAGTCCATTAAGAAGAATACAAAGAATGGTAATAATAGTAACATCTTTGAGACTTCAAAATTAGCTCTTACAGATATTGACTAATGCATGTCTATAATAGATTCAATTAATTAATAAACAGAATTTCTTTATATTGCAATTATTTGTGTTTAATTATTTATTTAATTAAATTTGATATGGTGAGTACATCTGTATTATATTTATGATACATGTAGGTTATTTATGGATTCGTTATTTTATACTATTGCTAAGTGCGATATATAATAAAGAATATTTACATTAATGAACTATTATTATTAATTTTTTCTGTTTAGCTCCCATCAATAAATTTATCTAAAAACTTATTTTCGAAACTCAACAATATGTTTGAAACAGGTAGAATTAAAATTCATATATTTATCATATGCTTAAATGAATATTTATTAAACTTATTAATACATATTGTTGAATTTTAAAAATAAATTTCTAAGTAAATCTTTTAGCGTTAATATTTTGAATTTCACGCTATTAGTTCTGAAGCTATGTTACACACTAATAAATCAAATTTAATTTAACTAATGCTTTAACTCTTGGTCACCTTTAACGAGCAGTTTACTAACTGACAGTTTTAACGGGAAATGGAAACCGGCCCGCAATAGATTTACAGATAACCCTATAATAAATACATTGAAGTATACAGACTTACATAAATATATATATATATATATATATATATATATATATATATATATATATATATATATATATATATTTAAATTTCGAATAGCAAATCATAATTTTTTGTATTGAATTTTAAGCATCATTGTTTATTTTGTTGACTCCTCTACTTAGGCAGTCTGAGTAATATATCCTAAAGGTCAACTCATTAGCAATTCTCTCACTGTCATAAAAATTTTTAATCATTTTGGATGTCTTATTTGAGACTACATATTAAATTGCTTAAAAAAATAATAAAAACAAAAATGGTAATTATAAAATAATATAACCAATAAACATATAAATCTATTTTGGTATCCAAGCGATTGTGGATGTGATAAACCAACTGTGCATTATTCGAGTAATAGACAATAAGTAGTTGTATAAATATGGATATAGCAAAATCATTATTTAATAACAGAGATCACGGTGGATATGTAGGAAGAGAGGACCATAAAGTAAGTAAAAATCACAGAGGTCCATGTATGAGAACCTGCTAAATTTAAATTTTGTATTGCAGAAGACACAATTTGGTTTAGCGATCACTGACGGTGATTTAGAAGATGAATTTCTTGCAGATTATCTTGCCGAAGGTTTAAAAGTGAATGATAACTTAACACCAAGTCCTGGAGGGCCCTTTTCTGCTCTTACACCTAGTATGTGGCCGCAAAATATAATGGCCCAATTATCTATTATTCCTGAAGACCCTAATTCACAGCCAGAATACAGGTAGATATTAATGTGTACAAACATACAAACATTATTTTGAGACTGTAGATTTGATGAATTTGGATTTCGAGTGGATGAAGAAGATGGTCCTGAACAAAGTTCCAATAAATTATTAGGAATTCCATTTGTGGAAGATACTCAACACAGGTACTTTAGTTATTAAGTAAAAGACTGACAGGGTTTTTGGGACTTATAATCTGGTAGTTACTTTGTAATAAAGTCTGAACAATATTTGCTTCCGGATCTTCAGGCTTGCTATTTTGTATAGAAAAATTCTTCGTATTCTGTGAATCTAGTCTTGTTTATCAGTTGATATTGAATTTTCAAACATTATTTATTATGGAGGACTATACTCGACAATGCCTGTACCTAGGTAACTGAAATTAATACTTCGGTTCTACCTGTTACCCGATACTCAATAATCACCCGTTATCCAATAAATATCTTATCACTCGATAGTTATCTGTTATACTATAATTATCCGATATCTGACAATTGATTGATACATAACCCTGAAAAATTATGTGATAATTATCCGATCAAAACACTAGAAAATTGTCTTTACCCGAGAACTAACTTTTAGTAAACAGATGAAAATTGCCTGGTTCCAATTAGTAATTTACCAATTTTTTATCGTTGTTACAAGTAACTAGAACTAAATGTGCAGTAAATGTCTAGAAAACAAAAACAGATTCATATTCTAACATTTATTATACAATGTCATCAAAATAATAGGTAACAAACGGGATACTTTTTTATTATGCGTTTTAGAGAAAAAAGTTGTTGGGCCTAAAAAGGCCTGCTTTATCTTAAATTAATAACAGCATGTATATTTTTAACAAATTTTAACTCGTTACTGAAATTTTTCTGTCCATCTGTTCAGTCGTTCGCACATATTTTTGAATTCTAATATTTTGACTTTTGAATCTTAACGAATATGCATGGATTACAGTGGAATTTAAAAATTCTGATTTCAGATTTGAATTCAACATGAAAAAATAAACAAAAAATTGCGTTATGAAAACTTTGTGCCTGTAACGATAAAAAAGTTATGGGGGTTTTAAGTTTCTTCTGGCAATGCTAGTATATCTATTTTTAACTGGTAACACTTTTAATAAAATTCATAAATCAGGTTACCCGTTTTGTCACTTTAGTTTTTATTTTGTAATTTAGTTTTCTAGTGTCATTGAATAGAAGTTACATTACTTAAATGCTGTTAGCTAACCAAGAAAAAGTGGAAATTGTTTTAATCATTGGGAATAATTACAGAACATGTAGAGAAGCAGCAAATTTTAATCATCCCAACAAAACCAATAGTCATAAAACCGCAGCAGAGGTACTACGTAAGTTTACCAAATTTTTTTACAAAGGAACATGTACTGAATCATCTTAATCATAACGAAATTGATTTACAAGTTTTATTAGTTGTTGAAGAAAATTCAAAAGTTTCAATAAGAGAAATTAGCCGGAATTTAGGTTTCTGTTATGCCATTGTTCAAAAATTTTTGAAAAAGCACAAATATAAATCATACAAACCGAAATTTATACACACTATATTAGAAAGGGATCGGGTTTTACATTTGGAATTTAGTGGATGGTTTATTGAAAAACTGCAAGAAAATAGAAATTTTTGGAATCAAATTATGTATACAGATGAAGCTACATTTACGACTAACGGGATAGTCTGTTCCCAAAATTCAAGGCATTGGAGTAGGGGAAACCCTAATTGAATATTTGAGTGTGGAAATCAATGTTCAGAAAAAGTCAATGTTTGGCCTAATGGGGAATCGCCTAATTGGACCTTTCTTTAGAAGGAAATGTTAATGGTGCGACGTTTTTACACTTTTTGGAAAATAAATTTGAAGAAGTGCTGGATGAGCTGCTCTTAACAAAAAGGTACAAAGTGGTTCTACAGCTGGATGGAGCACCTGCAAATTTTTCATTTCCAGTAAGAGAATGGCTCAACAATCATTTTCCAAACAAATAGATTAGTCGTTCAGATAATGATGTAGCAATAGTTAAATGGGCAGCCAGATCACCAGACATAACCCCAGTAGACTACTTCTTGTGGGATTATTTAAAATATTAAGTGAATACCAGCTGACCACGTTCAAGAAACGAGTTGATAAAATGAATACTTCACGATTGTCAGAATATGCCACCACAAATGACAAAAACGCTACCCATAAAAATGCATAAGAGAACTGAAAAGTGTATCCAGGCAACTGGGGATCTGTGGAAGCATAATTTTTCATATATTAGTAAAATTCTGTTTGAAATTTGTTATAGTCCCGCACAACTGTTATGAGCCACTACTACAGTTGGCAACACTGATACGCTCCACGTCCACAATATTGCGCAATAAAGGTATTACGACATAATTTGCCAAATTGTATCATGTACCAAATATGTTTACAGTGATACAAGATGCACCTTAAAAAAGATAAAAAACACTCACCTAAAAATGTGGAACGCTTTACGATTCTGCGGTCATCCTTAAGCAGGAGCCGTGTTGATTTCCATGGATCTCGTTGGACGTTGTTTGGGCATGGGTTTTATTAGGCCATCATTGAAACCAAATTTGTTTTGTCTTCCCTCTTCGTCGTTTGTAGCAGTACGGTAGGATACAGGTAGGGAACGATATAAGGCAGAGATGAAGGAAGCCTACATCCTAAAAGAGAAAACACAAAAGAACGACACAGGTAAACATCACTGTTCGGCGTCTCGTTGGCTAATAATCGTCGTGTCCCAAACCGCGCACTTCCGCCACTCCGCGTCTGCGCATTCTTTTGCGCAAACGCAACTGTTCGAAATGACGGAAATTTAACAAATCTATTTTTAAAAATAATGGCGGGAATTTACTCACAAATTTAAAAAGTGTACATATCCAATTTTGGCATGTAACAATCACGACAAAGCCATAAAAGAAAAAAAATCTTAAAAAAAGGAAACGACTGTTAACACGGTAAAAGCTTAAAATCTAAATCCTAACTAACCTACATATACCCTAACTTAAATTCTAGAAAATGTTTATTTTAGGCGCCACCTGGTTTTTTCAACCGATAACACGTCTTACGATTAACCAGGAAACGGAATGTGTAGCCCCATTGTTTATGAACTACATTTATAAATGCACATACAGGTCTTTAATGTGGCGCAATTATAATCGACAGCACAAATTTGTCGGAAAGCACGAAACACTACTAAAACTAAAACAAATGCGACAAGTAGCCTAACATATATACTATAACCTAAAATCTAACTTTACAGTTTTTAGTGCACACGCACATAAGCATTGCATCTAAACTGTTTCTACTTTGGCAAGAAATGCCCAAATTTCAAAATGTCCAAAAGAGCAAGTTACTCTGCACTTTAGCAAATTTTTTATGTGCTGGTACTCTGGCTTAATAAACAATACACATCAAAACTTGTTCATGACATGGTTGTGAATTAACAAATTTACCAACAGTACCATCTACTAATTTCTTACATTACTAACCTAACAAACTACGTTGCTACCATCAGGTTAGCTTCTTCACTCAATATTCAAAAAATAATTCCTACGTCTGATCGTAAATACCAAACGTTAGGAAGACAAAAAAAGATAGCAAGACAAAGTTTCACGTTATTATCAAAGATAACAGGTAAGATAAATATATTAAGCTCAAGTTATTATCAAAGATATTAGGTAAGATACAGATATTAAGCTCAAGTTATTATCAAAAATAATAGGTAAGATAAAGATATTAAGCTCAAGTTATTATCAAAGATAATAGGTAAGATAAAGATATTAAGCTAAAACTAGATAACAATACGTGGATCCGAAACGTCCCAGCACGCTAAGGCACGCTACGACTACATACATTAAAAATATAGCATAGAATTCCCCAGCTTACCAAGCCGTTTCGTCATCCTTCCCAAAGATACAAGATACAGCAGCTCCTTGAAGCCGTTATATAGGTAAAATACTCGCACCCCCTAAAAGAGAGCGACCTGTGAGGCAGGCTCGTTTATAAAAACGGTACGAGGTACCGAAAAAAGGCATGTGGGTGTATTCCTACACTCGGCGTTGAATGATATCGGTACGATATCCATACATTTATATATATATATATATATATATATATATATTACTATAATTGTGGGGTTAATTTAGGGGTAGGTTAAGTCATAGGGGTCGTAGAATAAACAAAATAAGCTTCCAAGTAACAAAAGCACAAATACAGACATTATAAAAGTAATTAGGTCACTATACATATTGTTAGTTGAGCGCACACTGTATATAACAGTACAAGAGATTAAACGCATATCCAAGAGTAGCTACGAGCAAAGATAAGATTTAAAAATGTAACGAAATGCACCGAAATTAAATCAATGGAAAACCTATATGAATTGGCTAGATAAATATTCAACAAGTGCGTTAATATATCATCATATACGCAGGCAGAAATTATGCATTATTTGAATAACGATTGTACGTGACATAAAAGTATTACATTTGTTCAAAAATCCAAGTTAACTAAGAAATAAACAAACACCAAATTTATTTCTGTTTAGATTAGAATAAGCAAATAACAATTATACGTGATTTAATGAACAAAGGTTCCTGGGATTTCTGAATTAAATGTGATGTTATGTGAATGAATTACGTAACAACTTGAGCGTTCTTCCAAGTATTTGAACTACACAATTGGTAAAATTTCCGAAGTACACAAGAGATAAGACAAGTGGTGTCTCCCAACACGCGAAATCAACAAATCGCAAACAAAGGGGCAAGGCCTATAAATACGATAACAATTGAGCAACGAGTTAGTATACATTTGAAACTGGGCTGTCACTATACTCAAAAGTACTAAAATATTCATGTAACCAGTTAAACGAATGTAAAGTGAAAAGTATTTTATAAAAGTGTAAAATTTGTGCCGATCTATTATAGACATAAGTAAACCAGATTTAGTAAAATTATAAGATTTCTAAAATAAATAAAAGAGGGCTCTGGAGACAAATCTGGAGAATGTTCTGGAAACGAGTCTGGAGATTACCTCCTGTTAAATTAATTTTAATAATCACTGACATGGTAAATGTTTTATTACTGTTTTGTTAATTACGGAGGTGGAAAACCTTTTATTGGATTAACTTGTGGGATTTTGAATAACTTTTGGGATGGTATTTTGGTTTTGATGTCGACTTCCAAATTCGACTCTAAACATTCAAAAGCGAAGAAAACTCTTGGGGATGCAAAGAAGCTACTGAACCACTCCAGGTTAGATATTTTGATAAATTTATGAAAGGCAATAGTCATCTTGAAACGTTTCAAAAGGTCTCTAAATATAACAAAAGGCTCGTTTTGATGGCTTAAATTTCCTAAATCTGGCATATGTAAATATTTTGAAAAAGGGGAAGATTTTAAAAAGGTTGTAAATTTTTAATCATTATATTGTGTATTTTTGAATTGCTTTATTTAATTGAATCAGCTAGTTGAGGCAAAGAGATCTATAACTTAACGTTTTACAAGTGCTTGATTGATAAAAAGGGTTTAACACAGCATTTTATGATAGACCCAAGCTGTGGGGCGAAAATTAATACAGCATATCATTGCGCCCAATTCGTGGGGCGAGAATAACAAAGGTTTTTTTTCCTACAGAAAGATAGCACGACATTTTATGGTACCCGTCGTAGGGGCTGGTGAAGTCTCACAGCATTTTATGATAGACCCAATCGTGGGACGGAAAATAACACAGCATTTTATGGCGACCCAAAACGTAAGGGCGAGAACACCGCTAAAAGAAAATTAAAATTTAAAAGGAAAATTAAAAAATTCTTGGAGCGAGAAATTTAAAAATTAAATTTGTAGAAGCACGAATAAAAATTTAATTTAAAAAGGGTTAGGAATTTAAAAATCTGAAGGAATTTGAAATATTAATAATAATAAAAATTTAAAGATGGATAAACGAACGAAGGAGACCAGAGAGGCATTAAGGAACCAAGGAATCAAACGATTGCGGAAATGCAGGTACACTTTGAAAATAAATTCATTAGAATGATGGATGATGTAGATATAGTTAGAGATGAGGTTTGGAAAGTAAAATTCGATCAGG
The DNA here is from genome assembly GCA_036346225.1 of Platerodrilus igneus. Lineage (NCBI taxonomy): Eukaryota > Metazoa > Arthropoda > Insecta > Coleoptera > Lycidae > Platerodrilus > Platerodrilus igneus. The sequence continues at coordinate 1,949,100 of JARFIW010000821.1, read as the reverse complement.
AAACATGTGAAAAAGAAACAAATGACCGGATTACAGATTTAGGTAAAAAGATGCGGGAAATTCAGGGAAACTGTGAAATAGGACTTAATGAGGTAAATAGAGAGTTAAGTAATTTAAAATCAAAATTTGAAAATGCGGGTAGGAATCAGGGGCAACACACTAGGATAAATAGATCGGAAATTTCAGTTGAATAGTATTCCAAATTTTATGGAAACAACAAGGTGAATCCAAAAGTATTTTTAAATAATATAAGAAGATTAATACAGGGATCAACGGATTAAAAGTACAATTTAAATTTCGTTAAATCAATGTTGAAAGGAAGCGCGGAGATATGGTTTGACTTAATAGAAAACGAGATAGGAACATTTCAGGAGTTTGAAAGTAGATTTTTGAGAAAATTTTGAGGGGATAATCAACAATAAAAAGCGCGAGATAATTTAATTACAGGAAAATATAATCAGAACTTAGGGATGACACGAGAAATATTCGTCATACAAAAATTCAGTCTAGTGAAGCAATTAGATCCGCCGATGGAAGAAACTCAAATCATTAAGTACTTAGCGGGACATTTTGGCGAAGAAATACGACATTATGTAATGATTCAAAATATAGTAAACAGGGAGATTTTCTTGGAATATCTACAACGTTGGGATGAGATAGGACAAAGTCGTGTAGCGGAAGGTAGGATGGTATCAAGACAGCGAGAAAATTTAGGTAGAATGCAAAAAAACACAGAATACAATAGATCGAATAATAGGGGAAACTTTTATAGAAACAATTACAATAACTACAATGATAATAATTTTAGAAGGAACTGGAACACAAGAAGCACTCCAAGAAGAGAAACAGAGCGAACGAATCATGACAGAAATATAAATCAGTGTACGCTACAAACACAACATCGGGAACAATCAGCACAACCTACAAGAATGAACCGTACTTATGCAGAAGTTACGAGTCAGGCAAGACCATCTACATCGAATCAGGATTTTTGAAGGAGGTCAAACCAAGTAAGCCCTTAAAAATAAATGGATACGATTACCAGCGTGAATATATAAAATGTGAAATGGAAAAGGAAATGAATAAAAGCTTATTACCGATAATTAAATTGAGAATTGGAAATAGTCGAGGTGGAACACTCATTGATACGGGAGCAGAAGCGTCATTAGTGTCTGAGGATTTTGTTAAACGAGAAAAGTTAATAGGGAGTATGATGCCCATGAGGAAATTTAATTTAAAGGCACCAAACAGCAAGGGATTTGCAAGTGTGAGTAAAATAATAATTCTGGAATGTGAAATGGGTAAGATAAAGTTTGAAAATGAATTTATAATAGTGCCGGGGTTAAGAGTAGATGCAATATTTGGTAAGGACATAATAGATAAGTTGGGTGTAAAAATAAATGCTGAAGGAAAGGCAATAGATGTAAAAGGGGAAAATATAAAATGGGATAATGAGGAGAGCATCGAAGTCGAAGGAGACTGTTTGAATATTAATCAATTTGAGGGTGAAGTTGATATAAAGGGAGATATTGCTGATAAAATAAAATGTCCAGAAGAAGTAAAAGAAAGGGTAAAGACACTATTAAAGAAACGTTCAGAATCCAGAATAATAGCAACGGGATATGTTAAGAAATCAGAAGTTGTAGACTCAGAGACGTTTAATAAGATTCCACCTGAAACAAAATCAAGAAAATATATCGGGTTTTATAGAAAAGGACAAAATTATAAATGTGAAATGGTTCCTTTTGGTTTGTTGAAAAATGAGAATATGATACGGGAACCGAGTGAAGAATTTGGGAATGATAGTTTAAAATTTAGAGAAGTTTTGGGATATGAAGGAGGACACATTAGGGGGAAAAATAAGACAATTGATGATGTAAATTCAGAAAATAATGTTGTAAACATGGTCAATTTTGGAAAGAAGAAGGACAAAATAATTTCAGATAAAAAGTTTTTGATAATGGAAAGGAATAGAAAAGGGTACATATTGTAAAATAAAATAGTAATATAAACATAAATTAGGATAGGTATTGACAAATAGGAGAATTAAATAAGGATATTGATAAATTAGGATATTAATAAATTAGGATAGATTCGGGAATTATAAGTAAATAAAACAAACTGGATATATTGGAAAACAATCGAACATAAGATAGGTTAATAATAATTAGGATAGGTTTAGGATAAGTAGGAGTAGCATAGGTTGATGTAAATAGGAGTGATTCATTGGATATAGGAAAAGATGATGATGTTTATGAGAAATAAGAAAAGGTATAGATAAGTTGGGGATAGATAAATAAATAGGAGGGGTTTATTAGAAACATGAAGAGATGAAGATACGTTGTATAAATTGATGATAAATAAGAAAGGTATGTGAATGGGGATATAGAGACAGGAGTAAGTATGAAGAGATGATGAAGAATTATATAAGTGAATAGGAAAAGTATATTATAAACGGGAAAAGTCAATGTAAATAATAAAGGTATAGATAGATAGGGAATGAAAAATTAGAAAATCATAAAAGGGTACGTAAATAGAAAAGGTATGGATAGATAGGTAGGAAAACTTAGTAGAGCATAAATAGGAAAAGTATATGTAAATAGAAAAGTATATGCAAATAAGAAAGTATGGATAGATAGGTAGTGAAATACAAATAGATTATAATAACACAATAGTAATAAAATTTAGAATGAATAGGTGTATAAGTATAATATAGATTAAAATAGGAATAGGATGTAAAAATAATGTAGGAGTTGTGTAAATCGCAAAAGAGGAAATAAAAATAAAAGAGTTTTGGACCAATGTGAATTTTGTCTCACGTTGGGCGCCAAAAGTTAACATTTTCCAAAAAATTTTATTTTATTGTGGGGGATTAATGCCATAATTATGGGGTTAATTTAGGGGTAGGATAAGTCATAGGGGTCGTAGAATAAACAAAAAAAACTTCCAAATAACAGAAGCACATAAATACAGATATTATAAGAGTAAATAGGTCACTATACATATTGTTAGTTGAGCGCACACTGTATATAACAGTACAAGAGATTAAACGCATATCCAAGAGTAGCTACGAGCAAAGATAAGATTTAAAAATGTAACGAAATGCATCGAAATTAAATCAATGGAAAACCTATGTGAATTGGCTAGAATTGGTTCAACAAGTGCGTTAATATATCATCATATACGCAGGCAGATATTATGCATTATTTGAATAACGATTGTACGTGACATAAAAGTATTACATTTGTTCAAAAATCTAAGTTAACTAAGAAATAAACAAACACCAAATTTATTTCTGTTTAGATTAGAATAAGCTAATAACAATGATACGTGATTTAATGAACGAAGGTTCCTAGGATTTCTGAATTAAATGTGATGTTATGTGAATGAATTACGTCACAACTTGAGCATTCTTCCAAGTATTTGAACTACACAATTGGTAAAATTTCCGAAGTACACAAGAGATAAGACAAGTGTTGTCGCCCAACACGTGAAATCAACGAATAGCAAACAAAGGGGCAAGGCGTATAAATACGATAACAATTGAGCAACGAGTTAGTATACATTTGAAACTGGGCTGTCACTATACTCAAAAGTACTAAAATATTCATGTAACCAGTTAAACGAATGTAAAGTGAAAAGTATTTTATAAAAGTGTAAAATTTGTGCCGAACTATTATAGTCATAAGTAAGCCAGATTTAGTAAAATTATAAGATTTCTAAAATAAATAAAAGAGGGCTCTGGAGACAAATCTGGAGAATGTTCTGGAAACGAGTCTGGAGATTACCTCTGTTAAATTAATTTTGGTAATCACTGACATGGTAAATGTTTTATTACTGTTTTGTTAATTACGGAGGTGGAAAACCTTTTATTGGATTAACTTGTGGGATTTTGAATAACTTTTGGGATGGTATTTTGGTTTTGATGTCGACTTCCAAATTCGACTCTAAACATTCAAAAGCGAAGAAAACTCTTGGGGATGCAAAGAAGCTACTGAACCACTCCAGGTTAGATATTTTGATAAATTTATGAAAGGCAATAGGCATCTTGAAACGTTTCAAAAGGTCTCTAAATATAACAAAAGGCTCGTTTTGATGGCTTCAATTTCTTAAATCTGGCATATGTAAATATTTTGAAAAAGGGACGATTTTAAAAAGGTTGTAAATTTTTAATCATTATATTGTGTATTTTTGAATTGCTTTATTTAATTAAATCAGCTAGTTGAGGCAAAGAGATCTATAACTTAATATTTTACAAGTGCTTGATTAATAAAAAGGGGTTAACACAGCATTTTATGATAGACCAAAGCCGTGGGGCGAAAATAACACATCATTTTATGTTCTGCCCAACTGTGGGGCGAAAATTAACACAGCATTTCATTGCGCCCAATTCGTGGGGCGAGAATAACAAAGGTTTTTTTTTTTATAGAAAGATAACACGACATTTTATGGTACCCATCGTAGGGGCTGGTGAAGTATCACAGCATTTTATGATAGACCCAATCGTGGGGCAGAAAATAACACAGCAATATATATATATATATATATATATATATCTATTCATATATATATATATATAAATTCTTACACTCACACATTCATACATGCATGCATGCACTGTTAGCGGCCATGTGCGCTGACAGCGACACCACATGACGTCACAAAAGATTCCCAGAGACGTGGTCCGGGTGTCTGTGAAAACCCCCTGCGCAACCACACGGTGACTAACGGAAATGAAAAGGCAATAGAGATATAGGAAAGGTAAAAAGAGGGAGGTAGGCATTTTGGAATGCATAAGTGACATTTCCAGGTAGAGGAGAATAGAGGAAGGGCTCGCATTGAGCAAAAGAGACAGAAAAGGTGGATAGAAAAACACTACTCAACCAGCCAATGAGGTCAGTAGCCCGGAGTGTGGGAAAAAATCACTCTTATGTGGTAGACGGGTGTTCCGGGACAAGAACAGGTCTACCGAATGAAAGATAAGGCGAAAACGGAGACAGCAGGGTAAGAAAAAGTAGAGTTTTTGGACAAGCGTCCGAGAGAACGTAGAGAGTTGTCTCTGTTAGGCACAGATCGGTCTGAAGGACCACCTGCTATGTTAATCAGACAAGTTAAGATACATCATAAGTTAAAAAATTACTAGACTCTTAATGAGAACTAGTACAATCATTTTCCTAATGAGTGCATCCACTGCGAAAAGAAAATCAGACAAAAGTTGAAACAACAACTTAAAAGTATCACCACAGATACCTTCACACAAAAACCAACTGTTTCAAGGTAATTTTTAGAAACGGTAATGCCATAAACACACAAGAATGCCTAACTATAAGCAGCTAAATACAACCATACTGTCCCAATATGCTAAAACAACCGAGAATTCGATAAAATATCAATAAAAAGCGTTAGCACCTCACCATGAAGTTCAATAAAAAAACAACAAAAAAATGTTTATATGTTCTGGTGATTTAATAGAAAGAGAAAACAAGTAATGATAAAAGATAAGGTGGGCGACTGTAATAATTCAGAAAAAAAACGCATGGATTAGAAACTCCTAGTTTTTTGCAACTGCGAATATGGACTATTCCTTACAATGGCATAGGCCGCGGCTCCTATGGGAATCCAAAGAAAAAAGCATCCACTCAACATCAGCTAAAGCCAATCATAAAAATTCAATGAGTTATTACAACCAAAGTTTCGACAATCACCACAAAATTAAACAATGTAAGATAAATGGTGAAAACAAAATAATCTGTTGTAGAAAAGTTGCGAGATTGATTAAATGAAGCGACAGAGTTATACTGGTGGACTTAGACAATAAACCGATATGTGGGTAACAATAAATTCAAGGCAAAGTCAACAGGCAGCAAAAACATAGCTAGTTTAAGGTAAATAAGCCAAACGTGTAGAAGGTAAGTGCTGTATAAGAAAAGAAATGGCTAAATAAAGTTAACTAACTCATAGTAGGGACAGAAACATTAGGTAAATTGTTAAAGAAATGAAACGTGAAAAATTTAATTAGCATTTGGGTCAGCAAAGAATGGTTTAAGATCTTTGATATGCCACCTTCCTTGGCGTTTTCCTTCGGTGTCTTAAAGTTCGTAGATAAGTGGACTAACAACATGAGTGACCTTACATAGAATGAATTTAGGAGCTAATTTTGAAGAGAATTTTTTAGTAGCATCCGATAAGACATAATTCTTTTTCCAAACATGTTCGCCTAAAGCAAAGGAAATATTTCGTTTACGCAGATTATAGTGGTCCTTACTTTTTTCATAAGTTTTTAGCAAATGTTTTCTAACGTCGTTAAAGATAGAAGATTGTTGGTCTTTGTCCCAGCGTACTTTTTCGTCAAATTCAATTACGTTAGTATCGTCCGGAACTGAACCATAATAGCTACCATCGATTGGAGTAATTCTTCCAAAAACAAGAAATGAAGGCATAAATTGGGTTGCTTTGTGTATAGAAGTACGCAAAGCTTGAGAAATTTTAAAGATATTTTTATCCCACCTACTGTGGTCTGAATCGATATATGAGGAAATAGCAGTAATTAAGACTCGATTTACTGATAACGAACTTGTTGACGAACACAAAAAAATATATCTTACAATGCATATAATTGCTATAGTGCCAAGCCCTCCTTTGAGCTTCACCTAGACTAATAAAGAAAAACTTTAACATTATTCTCAAAAAATGATTCAAAAATTACTAGAGTGACAAACCTACCACGAGCCTCGTCTATGTAATTCTGAGCGACCAACCCTTCATGAGTCTCGTCTAGACTAACATTGCTGAGCAACCAACTTTGACGACAAGTATCGCCTAGACCAAATAGATCTTAAAATGCTGCGTTGCAATATCGATATATAGAAAGAATTATTAATCCAAAGCACATGGTTAAAGTTAGGTTATGTAATTTGCTAAACACATTTGAAAGGTATATGCTTTAGTTTCATCCTAAATTAGGTTAAGTAATTATTTGACAGAATTTAAAATATAAATACACTGTTTTTATAAGGGAAAATGCCAATTAATTCAGTTAGAAATAAATTATATGAAAGGTAAACAAACACTGTTCAAACATGGCCAACTTAATCCTTAGATTGACATTTCAGCTGCATTCAATGTCATGCCAACATAAAATAGATGTTGCCAAATGCAATGTTGGCAGCTTATATTTCTTCTATTTAAAAGCCATTAAAAATTTTTAAAAATTATTTTTTATTGTTATTTGAGTGAACAAAAATCCAATTTCTACAAAAATATTCAAAACTAACCCTTATAAGGTAGACAAGAGGTGAGGACAAATTTTCAACAGAACGTTTTGGCGCCACTGTTATAGTTCCGTGCAACTATTATGAGCCACTACTACAATTGGCAACACTGATACACTCCACGTCCACAATATTGCGCATTAAAGGTATTACGATATAATTTGCCAAATTGTATCATGTACCAAATATGTTTACAGTGATACAAGATGCACCTTAAAAAAGATAAAAAACACTCACCTAAAAATGTGGAACGTTTTACGATTCTGTTGTCATTCTTATGCAGGAGCCGTCATGATTTCCATGGATCTTGTTGGGCGTTGTTTGGGCGTGTTTGGGCGTGGGTTTCATTAGGCCATCATTGAAACCAGATTTGTTTTGTCTTCTCTCTTCGTCGTTCATAGCGGTATGGTAGGATACAGGTAGGGAACGATATAAGGCAGAGATGAAGGGAAACCTACATCCTAAAAGAGAAAAGACAAAGGAACGACACAGGTAAACGTCATTGTTTGGCGTCTCGTTGGCTAATAATCGTCCTGTCCCAAACCGCGCACTTCTGCCACTTCGCATCTGCGCATTCTTTTGCGCAAATGCAACTGTCCAAAATGACGGAAATTTAACAAGTCTATTTTTAAAAATAATGGCAGGAATTCACTCACAAATTTAAAAAGTGTACATGTCCAATTTTGGCATGTAACAAATTAAAAAATTCTATTTATTTAAGAAAAGAGTAAAATACTTCAACAGCAAATGTAAAACAATTACAATTTAAAACTTTAAAATCACTTATTTGTCCCAAAGGGATGTTTGTATTTATGTGTGCTTATTAAATGATATTTACTCCACCGGGTTTCTTTAAGATTCTGAAATAAATATATTAAAATTCGAAAAATGTACGAACGACTGAACAGACAGATAGAAAAATTTCAGTAATGAGCTAAAGTACATTGAAAATATACATACTGTTATTAATTTAAGATAAAACAAGACTTTTTTGCCCAACAACTTTTTTCTCTAAAATGCATAATAAAAAAGTTTCCCTTTTGTTACCTATTATTTTGATCAGGCTGTGTGTATGTATATACGGGGCTTTTCAATTGAAACCCATCTTTGGTTCAGGAAAAATTTATTGACAACTAAATTTACAAATAATTACAACTATGATTAAGGCACATATCCTATTGTTTCGTCAACCTATGTATACCCTGCCTAAAGAAATCTTGTGGTTGCTGCTCAAAGAATTCTTTCACAGTGTTTTGTACTTCTTTATCTTACTGAAAACGGTTACCTTTTAACGCTTTTTTTAGTGGCCCAAGTATGTGGAAATCGCAAGGCGATAAATTGGGACTATAGGGTGGATGCTCTAATATCCTCCATTTCTTTCGCTGTAGATTTCTTTCACTACGTTAGCAACTTGAGGTCGAGCATTCTTGTGAAGCAGAATGACACCACGTGAAAGCTTCCCAGGACATTTTCGTCTTATTGCTTGATGGAGTTTGTTCAAAGTTTCATTATACAGGTTTGTGTTGATATGCACCCTAGGTTTGTAAATTCTATGAAGGGTCCTTCATGTTCGAAAAAAAAAAATGTCAACATGACTTACTGGCAGAAGGTTGAACTTTAAACTTCTTTGGTTGTGGAGAATTTGCATGTTTCCATTGCATCGATGACAGCTTACTGGATGGTTCGATATAGTGACACCAAGATTCGTCGCCAGCAATTATTGATGAGATAAAATCGTTACCATTTTGTCTGTATTCCGCGAGGTGTTGCAAAGATAAGCCCATTTGCAAACTTTTTTAGTTTTCCGACAAAAGACGAAGAATCTAGTGTGCACGAACTTTGCTGTAGCCTAGTTTGTGTACGATGCTATGAACAGATATGATACTCACACCAAATTATTCCGACTGAAACTCGACGATTTTCTCTAATCAGGTCTTCCTCACATGCTATATTTGTGTCTGTTAATGCAGTACACCTTGCACCTGGTCGCGGCTTATCATTCGTCCCTTCGCGTCCATTCTTAAATTTTCGACACCATTCCTTGACACTTGGATATGCAAAACATGCGTTTTTATACACTGCTTGCATTTGTGTATGAATTTCTAATGGTTGCAAATCTTCAGCACACAGAAATTGAATGACCGCACACTGATCACATTTGGTCAGATTGTTGACAACAAACGTCATTTCAAAGTCACAATATCGCTGTCAAATATATATGAGAGAAACTGATCAGTGAGAAGTTTACAAACACCACTACTAACGTTGCAAAACGCAAGTTGAGTGATGACAATTGTTTCCAAGGCTAACCTGACCAAAGATGGGTTTCAATTGAACAAGCCTCGTATATATATATATATATATATATATATATATATATATATATATATATATATATATATATATATATACATCCTGCTAACAATTCTGTGTCTTTACAAAGTTGATACGCTTTAGCGTCCACCAGAAATAGCGGAAATAGGTCATTACATATATGGAGTATATTGTTGTTTATTTCTTGAAGAAGCCCAAAATCACAAAAGCATTGTAAAATAGTAAAATATATAGATATACATTATTTTGCATTTTCCTATCATTGTAGAGTCCTTTCAAAGCCATTTAATTTTGCATCCGTCGTATATCTTCTTTTCATTTTACATTAAATCTAATATCACATTTGCTTCCTGCAGCGTTGTCAATAACTCTTTGAAGTAACAGAGATGAAACATCAATTAATACCTTAAGAGAAACAAGATATGAGTAATTGGACATTCTACATTTAATCGTTTGTTTTTCTGTTGCCTGGCGACTTCAAACGTTCCGGTAGTATTATTATCAGATGATGAGTGAATAAACTTACAACATCAATACTCGACCGCTTCCTGATGATAATAATACTATCGTCTCTCAAAGTCCTGCGTACGCATTATAATACTCTGTGTTCGATGCGCTGTTAAATTAAAACATGTGTATGCATTCCCAATGTTTTTTAATTATATCAGGATGTAAGAAGTAAGAGTAATTATGTCACTTTAAATTATTATCATAGCTTTCCATGATCGAGAAGTGGTTTAGATTTCAAATTTGATGACATTTTTTTAATACAAAACTTTAATTCTATTAATTCTAGAAAGGTTGGTAGTTTTTATATCTTATCAATACGCTTGTGTAAATCAAGAGGTTAAAACGGTTTATTTGAAACTTGATTTAGTTGGTGCGGGCGTCGGAAAATAAATGTTCGCTAAATTTATTTTAAACTTCAAATTTAATCCCTTGGAATAGTTTTATTCTGAAAATTTTGCTTTTGCATAGATTTTATTGGTGTGATGATTATACAACTATTTAACTGAAGCTGAACATCGCGATGGGTATTATTCAATAACTAGCAATGATTACTGCATTACTTAAAATGTTTTACCGTCGGCATTTTGAGAATGAGCTGCTACTTGCATGAATGATATCAAAGCTCGAAACGTAAGCAGAAACGATCTTCCACTTCGTGAAATTACTAAAAGAATAGTTCCGGTTTGTAAAAAACATTATCACCATTTTTCTATGAAACCACTTAAATTATTTTTTCCATTCTTTACCAATGTTTGAAGGAATTTAAAACACAAATACAAATTATTGAAAAAGCTGCATTCTTTCGTGGTGTTAATTGACTAATAGAGCGTGCATTTAAATGTGCGGACGCCGCCGTTTCCGACTATTTTAAACCAAAAATAAAAATAAAAGTAATTCTTTGGAACACGTTTAAAGCGCGCCGCCAAATGTTTTAAAGAAGGTCTCTTGCACACTTTAACTAAAAGATGCTGAAGAGATTATGGGTTAGGAAAATCTTTGACTTGAAATACAATTTTTTTTTGGATATTGTAAAAAGAATCTCCTCGTCAGTACAATATTTAGTCATTCCTATGTTCGTTTAGATGCATAAAGCGTTCTCGTATAGTTTATTGACATATTTGCATTAAAATGTCTACAAAATAGTTTAAGGTGGGGGTATGTAAACCTAATTATTGTTTATAGTATGTATGTTTATTGTAAGATCTGGGAAAGCTGCTATAATGGAACAGTAGTTAATGACAGCCTACCTTATACTAAAATTTCAAAACTTAATTACTTCACAATATAACTTCGTTGGTGCGAAAATGTGCAAAAGGCTTTGTGTGCATCACCTGAATTTATTTAAATACAATACTCGAAAGTAGTTCTGAGAAACAGATTTTTTTTTGTTTTTTTCCAGGGCAATATCCAGTTTTTCGTTAGCCCATTCTTTATTTCTGCCTGAACTCTAGGATGACGCTAGCCATTCTGAAAAAAAAAAATTTCTCGGATAATGTTAATTGTGTAAAAGGATTTACTGGAAAGCTATTAATTCGGCAAATGTCTAAGTTTTGGGGGATCTTGGCAGCCACAGGTTGCTTAATTCCCTTCACTGAATTCGGTGAAATAATGCATAAAATTAGAAAAAAATAGAAGGGGAACCGAGTTGTATACAGGCTGTGTGAGATTTTCAGGGAACTGTGTAGGCTAGCTCAGAATATAAATAAGTGCAGGTACTTGTCCAACCAGTTTTGAGACAGAAAATCTAATGACGAAATAATAAGCGCAGATATATCTGATGATTATTGTAAACAACTACAGGTGTTGGTTGTAAAATATCTGCAAACTAATGTTGTCTGTGCGAAAAGATATATTGGAAAAAATATTAAATTGGTAAATGTTCTAGTGCTAGGGGAACTTGGCAGCCCCAGGCTACTTATCACCCTTCACAACCACTGAATGTCGGAGTAATAGGGTAATAATTGTAAAACAATTGAAGGAGACCGAACTGCATCTAACAAGAAAGAACAGTGCTTATGATGAAAGACCACGAACATAGAAACAACAAGAAAATTGTTGAAAGCATATGTGTGGAGCACAGCACAGTATGCCTATGAAATACGGACAGTAAAAAAATCAAACAGAAAAACGGTAGCAGCCTTTTGGAATGTTGTGCTTCAGATGTATGAGGATGATAGCATGGACAGACAAAGTTAATAACAATTAGGTTATAAAAATAATAGGAAAACAAGGATATCTGTGGAAAAAAAATAAGAGAAATAGAAGGGCAGAATGCGTTCTCAGGCATTTTTCGAGAATAGTATGGGATATATTACAAGCAGAGATAGGAGAAGGGATGTAAATTTAGACCTAGATCAGGTAGTGATATATGCAGACTGTGCAAGTTTCAGGGAAATGTGTAGGTTAGTTCATAATAGAAAACAATGGTGGTACGCGTCTAACCAGTTCCAGGACTGAAGACCTAATGATGATGAAGGGTTGCTGTTATCTCCAAAACTAACTTTGGCATACCATTGCTGGTGGATGTTTTGATTGTATGCTATTAAGTATTGCATTAGAAAATTTTTTTAAGTTTTCTGTTGAACCATTTACGAGCTATAATATTTTCCTGTATAAGGGTTGATGCCACCCTCCAAGACTGACATTCGTGCGCTGTTGGTGGTGTTTAGTTTTAGAACAGATTTGTTTGTAGTAGACTATTCCAACTATTAGAGAATTGCACATGAAACTTGTTTTCTACCCCTTTACGAGGTACAGTTTATTTTGTTTAAGGGGTGCTGCTACCCTCAAGACTGGCTTTGGCACAGTATTGCCTGAGAGTAGTTTTGAAGGAAACTATTAAAAGATTGCATGTGAAAATTTTATAAATGGTGTATCGTGCCGTTTATGAACTATAATGTTTTTCAGTATAGGGGTTGCTGCCGTCCCCAAGACCGATTTAATGCACCGTTGCTAGTAAATATTTTTATATTAAATTATAGGATTGCATGTGATAATTTAAAAATTTTTGCATGACACCGTTTACGAACTACAATTTCTTTTAATGTAGGGTGACTTTCACCCCCAAAGCTAACTTTCACGCCCCGTTACGTGTGTTTATTTTTGTAATAGTGTGTTGTATGATTGCATGTTAAAACTATAAAAAAATTTAGTCAGATACAATTTATTTAGTTTAGGGGTTGTTGCTATTCCAAGACTAACTTTGGCATACCACGGCTGGTAGATGTTTTTATTGTAGGCTATTAAGCATTGCATTTGAGAATTTTTAAAGTTTTCTGTTGAACCAACCACGAGCTATAGTCTTTTCCTGTATAAAGGTTGCTGCCACCACTCAAGACTGACCTTCGTGTGCTGTTGGTGGTGTTTATTTTTAGAACAGATTATTAGAGGATTGCATGTGAAAATTTTTTCCAGTTTTATACGAGGTACAATTTATTTAGTTTAAGGGTTGTTGCTACCCTCAAGATTGGTTTTGGTGCACCGTTGTTGGTGGATGTTTCTGTTATACATTATTAAGCATTGTATGTGAAAATTTTGAAAATTTTCTATCAAGTCGTTTACGAACTATAATGTTTTTAGAATAGGGGTTGCTGCAATCCCCAAGACTGGCTTTCCCCAACCGTTGACGGTGTTTATCTTTGTAATAGACGATTAAAGGATTGCATGTGGAAATTTTTTACCTAATCCTGTACGAGGTACAATTTATTTAGTTTAAGGGTTGTTGCCACCCCCAAGACTGACCTTCGTGTGCTTCTAGTGGTGTGTGTGTGTGTGTGTTTGTAGTAGACTATTAGAACTATTAGAGAATTGCACGTGAAACTTGTTTTCCATCCCTTTAGGAGGTACAGTTTATTTTGTTTAAGGGGTGCTGCTACCCTCAAGACTGGCTTTGGCACAGTATTGCCTGAGAGTAGTTTTGAAGGAAACTATTAAAAGATTGCATGTAAAAATTTTAAAAATTGTGTATCGTGCCGTTTATAACTATAATGTTTTCAGTATAGGGGTTGCTGCAATCTCCAAGACTGGCTTTAATGCACCGTTGCTAGTAAATATTTTTATATTAAATTATAGGATTGCATGTGATAATTTAAAATTTTTTACATGGCACCGTTTACGAACTACAATTTCTTTTAATGTAGGGGCTACTTTCACCCCCAACGCTGGCTTTCACGCCCCGTTACGTGTGTTTATTTTTGTAATGCAAACGTTTTGAATATTTTCTATTGCGTTATTTATGAGTTACAATGTATTCAATGTAAGGGTGAAACTACTCCTTAAGTATGGTAAGGGAAAATTATGTGCAGAATTATAAGTACCGATGTAGTCAGACACAATTTGCAAAATTTGAAATCTATATGTAAATATTTGTAATAAAATATTTAAATTATATTTTCTAAGCTTCACAAAATTGTTACTAGAAAACAGTAAATAACATCATACAAATGTAGAAATATGATAGGACATCATTTATACAATTTTGCAACCCAAGAAATAAGCAAAAAATTAATAAATCCCCTCAAGTACAAGATATATTAGTAGATAAAAGTTTGCATTCTCTGAAACTATACGAATGCAGCTTCTACATAACTGTTCGTTGCCCTATCATCTAAGCAGACTAACTGGCACCATGCTATGTTGCCATTTAGCAGATGTAAAGATGATATCATAATAAAATATTACGTATATTAAAATATATTCTGTGGCGCCCTTAACGGAAAATCGCTAGACTAAAACTATACGATTTCTGTACATTTTCCTATCAATTTTAAAGCCACTTTGCGTTTCTTAAATATTTAAAATAGAAATTTGTACAAAAACTCATTTACTTTGATGTATTCCAAAGCATACCAATTTAGGTCTTCTTTTTATATAAATATCTTAGCCAAAGAAATTCCATGTCAATAACGTCAAAAGTTAAAAGGACACAAGTTTAAATGTAAATTTTGGTCTATCGGTGCAGAAATGATAGTAGGATGTATATATATATATATATATATATATATATATATATATATATATATATATAGAAAGCTGTGAATGCACCAAAATCCGGGAACTCCGGATTTTGAATCGTGGCCCACTGATTGTGCGTCAAGAATGCTGTGAAACCTACAAAAAGCTATTTATTACCTTAACTGTTCCGTTGACTTTCTTCTGTTACTCGCCTCTTTACTCTTTTCCGCCACGGCTGCTCACCTAGTTAAAACTTTCATCCTCAATCATAAAAAACAAACACATTCCTATCACAAACACCAACGTTAACTCTATTTACATCAATATTCACAATACATTAAAATTTCAAAATTAAAATTCAGCATAAATTTCAGTATCAGAAAATTTCAAGATTAAATTTATTATCCTTTTAATGTGCATCCAGAATTAAAGTCCTTGTAGGATGCCTACTAATTAATATAACAATATATGCAGACCTGAGTCTGAGTACAAAGGAGCATCTACCACCCTTTACGTTAATTAACCAGGTTCGTCTAATTGAGCTCAAAGACATACCCAAATTTTCATCATAATCCAGAACATAAATACTAAATACCCCTTTCTACTTAAACAAGAAAATTTCACCTTAAAATTAAAATTTTGTTGTTAGTACAATTTCACTACTGTCCATTTTAAGTAAATCAATTATAAAGTTATTTAACACACACCAACACATCAAAAATCGAACAACAAAGCATAAGTTACCTGAAGGTTACTGCACTAGTGGCTTCCATGTACATCGTCCTTGCTAATTTCACCATTCCAACTGGGTTATGTTTATGTCCTCGGATTACTGGTCGCTTTTAAACATTTTCTCTACACCACCATTCATCTAAAGTTGTTTCAGTGCTTTTCCGGAACTCCTCTGTGTATATCAGAAGCTTGTTTTGTGGATCCAGACACGTTTACGAATCATTTAATTATTAACACCCCCGAAAAATAGCAAAGAAATTCATACTTCTTTCACAAATATACGCCAAAACTGCCTACTTTTGTGTATTCATTTGTCGTTGCAAATTTGACTAATTGGTGCAGTGATACTAAACTTTATTACCTTGTATCTTCTTTTCTAAGTGCACTCAATTACTTTCATTGTAGCACGTAAAGAACAAACTGTTTTAAATCACCAAAATATACGAGCAAACTGTTTAAATTATTCTATCCAAAATCGGAAAACTAAAAAGCACTGTTTAACGCATTGAATCAATTCGAAAATCTAAGAGAGAGAAACTCATATTAACCTGGGTATATATAGTGGTTAGCCCGTCTGTCGGTTTTGTCCTCAAAACGGCCAGTTTCTAGAATTTCGTGTACTATGTTCCCATCTCGCCCGCCTGTGCGTCGGTTCTTATTAAATTTGCACTCGCACCATTTAAATCTCAGAAATTTCGACACGGCTCGTAACGTCTGGAAATAACTAATTAATTTTTATACAGAAATGTTATTTTTACCTCTCAAGTTTGCCTTTTATTTTCAACCAATCGCAACCCAGTGACGTTGTTTCACTCACGCCTTTTACTATATGTGTCTCGGTCTTGCGCATATTATCTGTCTCTATCTACCCTGTTCTTATTGGTGCAAATTGATATTCTTTATTATCGATTATTTCAGTCCATGTGGACTGTGAAAAAATTCACCTTATTAGCATTTCCCGTAACTATTAAGCTACGGTTTCTCCAGCATTCTCTGTAACCATTTGTTATCTGCAAATTTTACGCGGAACATAAAACATTTAAAAATTACGCAGGTGTTCAAACATAATACTTCTACGATCTGAATATTATTGGGTTTTTACTAGCTTTTATAGATATTATATGTTACTAATGGTTCAATTAACTCCAATTAAAATAATACCCTTTAATTTTTAGTGACTCCTAATCAAATATTAATTATTTTCTGTACATTTTGTTTAATACCGGTTACTTAAAATTGAGTTAATTAATATAAATTTTGCACGTAATTTCCATTTGTTTCTTTACCCGGAATAATTAAATTACACGTAGAGCATTTTAATACTGCTTCCTTTTTATAGAAGGCGTCTTGTAAATAATTTAAATCTCTTATTTTTAATGAAACGAATGAATTTTTATTCTCCACGGTTTTTTTTTAATAACGCGTACCTTTTCCCAAAGCTTCTACACGGTGATTAAAATTATTTGATGTGATTATTTAATTTTCTACCCTGGTCTAAATATGTGTATTTTCCCCCTATTTGAATACAAATAATCCCACTTATTTGAATTCAAATATAAAATATTTAAACCGCAAACAAAATTTACAAAAAAAATTGCCTATCTCTCTCTACCCTTATCTATCTATCTTACCTAACTTATATCCAATCCAAAGAAAAATATTTACACCTGTCCTATATCCCTATCCTATTTCTAACTTTTAACTATACTCACTTCCCCCTACCTAATCTTATATACCTATCCTATTCTTGTTCTATTCCTAACTCTCCACTAATCTTATAAGAAATATCTACACTTAACCTATCTTATTTTCTTCCTACATTTAATTTTCCTTCTCATCCTATATACCTATATCTAACTATCTCCCATATTTATCCTATACCTAGCTTTATTTTCTATAAACATCTACTTCTACTCTTCTATATACACCTATATCTACTCTCTATTCTATTTAAATTTTACTCTATTATACACCTATTTCTCCAGTGGTGCTGGTTCTCCGGTATAAGGGAATAGTAGGTTGACGTGAAACCGTCCCCTCTCATTTCCCGTACCTACTTCCCTTAATAAATACGTGCACTCCCCTACTACTTCACCTATCTCAAAAGGTCCCTCATATGGCAAGTGTAGTTTAGCACATGTCATCGTATCTCTCTTCCCTACTCTCAAGCTTTTTACTACTACCTGGTCTCCCACTTTAAATTTTACCCTCTTTCTAATTCTTGCGTTCATCTTCCTTGTATATTTTTCAGCTCTCTTTCTTAACCTCTCCCTCACATCTACCAAAAGTTGTTGAAATTCATCGTCCCTAGGCACAATTTGCCATGGTCTTTCGGGATACTGTTGCTTGATCAGCATAATGGGACTGGTTTCTGTCACGGTACTAGGGGTTTCATTGATAAAAGATTCAACCTTGGACAAATTGTCCTCCCATAAACGATGATTCCTATGTGAAGCCAAACACAAGAATTTAACTGTCTCTTGAATATATCGCTCAGCTGGATTAGCTTGAGGATGCCTTATGCTGCAAAACACCACTTTAATGTTTTGCCTCTCCCAATAATCCCTAAATCTTTGATTATTAAAATAAGTAGCATTGTCTGCTAATACTCGTTTAAAAGTTTCTACTTCCCTACAAAATTGTTCCAATTTCTTGTTTGTTCCGACTGTGTTACAATCCCGAGTGGGATATAATTTGGTAAATTTCGAAAACACGTCAGTCACAATCAGCACATGTTTGTGTCCCTTTGTACTTCGAACTAGATTACTCAAATAATCAATAGCAACTAAGTCCAGGGGATTTTGTACGTGTATACTTTGTACCACATCTTGACTCGTACTATTTTTGTACTTTCCTAAAGTACATAAGTGACAAGTGTTGATGACTGACTTTACTAACCCTAAGTCTTTAGTTGAAAAAAACGTTTCCCTAAAAATTAACCATGTCTTTCGGATCCCTATGTGACCATATCTTAAGTGCAGATCTTTGATAATTAATTTTGCTTGTACCCTATCTACTACATACACTTCCAAGTCTTGAATTTTTTTACACAAAAATCCGTTTATCATATGGAAGTTTTTAAATCCCGGTTCGTTTTCTAACTTCGTTCTAATAATCTGTAACTCCTCACTCTGCTTCTGGTTCCTCAAGATCTCCTCTTCTCCATATACTGAATGGTTTTGTAGTAGACTGTTCATGGCAATCATGATGTCACACGGTCTTTTGTTATCCTTGTCTCGGTTTCTACTAAACGCGTCTGCTATAAAATTGTTTTCTCCCTTTATATATTTAATCTCAAAGTCAAACTCCTGTAGTAACAACCCCCACCGATATACCCGATTATTCGAAAATCTTGTATTCATCAACGCACACAACGCCGAATGATCGGTTTCGATTACAAAATGTCTTCCGATCAAAAAAAATTTTAACTTCGTAACACCAAACACCACTGCAGCCATCTCCTTTTCACTAATCGTGTAATTTACCTCATGCGGCATCAGTGTGCGTGAAACAAAAGATATGGGCACCTCTTCCCCCTCTTGTACTTGATACAACTCTGCTGCTAACGCACTATCCGATGCATCCGTCCTCAGTACAAAACCTACATCAAATCTGGGATGCCTCAAAATTAGTTGGTCGTGAAATTGTTCCAACAGTGTTAGATATGCTGCTTCTTGACTTTCCGTCCAACTCCATCTTACTCCCTTCTTCAGAAGTTTAAACAATGGACTCGCTTTTTCAGCAAATCCGGTACAAACTTTTATAAAAGTTAAGGACCCCAAAAAGCTCTTAATTTCCTAATGTTATTAGGTCTCGGATATGTCAAAAGTTCGGACAATCTTTCTTTATTGATACACATACCTTGAGTGTTCACCACATACCCCAGAAATTTAACAGTCTTTGAAAAAAATTCACATTTTCTATATTCAGCCTCAATCCTGCTAATTTAAGCTCTAATAATATCCGTTCTAAATGAGAGTAATGTTGTTCCTCAGTTTCACTAAAATTAAAATATCATCCACGTAGTGTATGCAGAATTGCTCATATGCTCCTAAAATTGCTTGCATTGCCTTGATTAATGCTGCACTTGACGTTGACAAACCATACGGTACTACCTTAAAATTATAGATTTTTCCTCACGGAAAATCCTGTGTACCTTCTAGAATCTTTGTGTAATGGAATCAGCCAGAATGAATTCCTTAAATCTAATTTACTAAAATAAACTTGCCACTTAATCTCGTCAAAAGTGTGTCCATGGATGGTGGACAATGGAATTGCGGTTTGGTCCGTTGATTAATTTTTCGTGCATCTAAACATAAACGAATGCTATCATCCTTTTCTTAACTACCACCAACGGATTTATGAAATGAGTGTTTGATACCTCTATTATGCCATCTTCCAACATTTTATTTAATTCTGCCTTCACCTGCTCCCGATATGCTGCTGGAATAGGATAAACCTTTGCGTTGAACGGTTCTGAATTATCCACTTCCAATATGTACTCATAGCCTAACGCTGTGCTTGCTTCTACCCCCACTAATTCTGCATGTTTTTGTAATAAAGCTTGAACCTCTACTCTCCTATCCTCTGGACATCTTATTGTGTTGATCTGTTTACCTTCATCATCCTCTACCTCTACTACATTAATACTCAACCCCGTGTCATCCTCTGTGACTTCATAACTGCCCTTCCATGGCACTACCCTATCCTTAATCCTTATTACCTTCCGTTCCATATCTATCAAAACCCCTAACTGCATCATACAGTCAACACCTAAAATGCTCTGAAACTTCAGTCCATGTACAATTACAAAATCCTGTTCACAGCTTAAACCTCTTGTATCTATCCTAAGCACCACAACACTATTCACTACAGCAAACTTCTTTTTATTTGGAGCTACTAAATGGCTACGCTTTATAGGCATAATTCTATCACAAACCTTATCCCTAATTTTGCTGACGAATTCCTCCGATATTAAACTCGCCTCTGCCCCTGTATCAAGTAATACTTCTACATTATTCTCAAAAATCTCTATATTAATAATTGGCAAACATAATTTTTCCTCAGTTTCTGGCTCTACTTCCTCCTCAATTTTGAAAAATTCACGTGGATGTTCATATACATTTACACTGAAATCTAGTGGTCTGTCGCGTTCTAAAAATCCTGTCCAGGTCTGTTTTCCCTACTTGGTCCTGGTGTAGCCGTCACCTCAGCATATGTCCTAGGCGTTTCCACTCGTTCCGTGTCTGTATTAGCAGTCCCCCTCATGTCCGGTGAACTATTCCTTCTGGTAGGTTCCGGTCTCGGTGCAGGTCCCCTTTCTAAACTATTACTTCTAAAGTATGGTCGTCGCTGTTCCCAATTCTGTCGCTGGTATCCGTAACTATTCCCCCTTCTAGCATAGTTGTCCCGTCTATTGTCAAACCTAACTGTGTTGATCTGTCTTTCCCTATTATCCCGAGGTTGTCCACTACTTACGTCGTCGTACCTCTGCAGGTATTCTAAAAACATTTCTCTGTCCACTATGTTCTGTAGTGCTACGTGTTGTCTTACTTCTACCTCGAAGTGTCGTGATAAATACTTGATAATTTGTCGGTCCGTCAGTGGTGGGTTCAGTTGCTTTGCTATGCTATACTAGCGTATAGCATATTGCTCCTACTTCCTGAAAATTCTCCCTTAAATTTCCCTGTGATTAAGTCGTCTCGTACCAGGTCTTGTCTGTGGTCACTCCAGTAGTGCTTTAAAAATCTGTCTTCAGAGTCCGTGTAGGTGTCTATGTCCTGTCCTACTAAATTGTACCATGCTTCCGCGTTGTCTTTCAATAAAGCCTTTATCGTATTCAGTTTAGTCTGTTCGTCAAATAAATTTCCCACTAGATTTCTTACACTATTAATAAAAATTTGTGGATTTACTCTGTTATCGCCATAAAACTTCATGTGTTGGTCCAATGCTACTCCACCTGTAGAAAATCTGGGACCATCCCCCGTTAAACTTGACATGTTGTATTTGATACTACTAACTTCGCGCTCTACCCTGCCTAACTGATCCCTACATGAGTTCGTCACTTCAGTAATTTTTATATTAATCTCTTCTTCACAAAAAATGCGTACTTCGGACCTTAAATGTCCCATTTTCTGTCGAAGACCTGTAATATCACGCTCATTTTTTTCAACCCTATTTTCTACTTCCCCCAGTTTCACGGTAAGACTATCTTTAAATTCTGTAAATTCTTTAGTATTTTGTTCAATTTTCCCGCTTATCTGCTCTAATTTTTGGTTGGACCTCCTCGCTCTATTCGATTCTTCTCTAGCTCTATTAGATTCTTCCCTAGCTCTATTAGCTTCATCGCTTAGCAGTTCTAATTTTCTGTTGGATTCTTCGTTCATCCTCTCTAGCATTCTCATTATCATCTCGTTTCCTTGATCCCCAGATTCCGTCCTTGACTGATCTCTACTGCCTCCAGCTTCATCCATTTTAGAATTTTTCTGACACAATGCACTATCGTCACTTCCAATTTCCACTCCTTGACTCCTTAACCACTCCTTTCTCTGCATGCGTTCTAATCACTCTCACACACTCTAAAATACTCTTAAATTTATACACAAACAGAAACTCTCTCTCTCAGATCGCCAGTTTCCTGGAATAAAATCACAAAAATTCCATTTGGAACTCGAGCCTCACCTTTGGGTCGCCAAGAATGCTGTGAATCCACCAAAATCCGGGAACTCCGGATTTCGAATCGTGGCCCACTGATTGTGCGTCAAGAATGCTGTGAAACCTACAAAAAGCTATTCATTACCTTAACTGTTCCGTTGACTTTCTTCTGTTACTCGCCTCTTTACTCTTTTCCGCCTCGGCTGCTCACCTAGTTAAAACTTTCATCCTCAATCATAAAAAAACAAACACATTCCTATCACAAACACCAACGTTAACTCTATTTACATCAATATTCACAATACATTAAAATTTCAAAATTAAAATTCAGCATAAATTTCAGTATCAGAAAATTTCAAGATTAAATTTATTATCCTTTTAATGTGCATCTAGAATTAAAGTCCTTGTAGGATGCCTACTAATTAATATAACAATATATGCAGACCTGAGTCTGAGTACAAAGGAGCATCTACCACCCTTTACGTTAATTAACCAGGTTCGTCTAATTGAGCTCAAAGACATACCCAAATTTTCATCATAATCCAGAACATAAATACTAAATACCCTTTCTACTTAAACAAGAAAATTTCACCTTAAAATTAAAATTTTGTTGTTAGTACAATTTTACTACTGTCCATTTTAAGTAAATCAATTATAAAGTTATTCAACACACACCAACACATCAAAAATCGAATAACAAAGCATAAGTTACCTGAAGGTTACTGCACTAGTGGCTTCCATGTACATCGTCCTTGCTAATTTCACCATTCCAACTGGGTTATGTTTACGTCCTCGGATTACTGGTCGCTTTTAAACATTTTCTCTACACCACCATTCATCTAAAGTTGTTTCAGTGCTTTTCCGGAACTCCTCTGTGTATATCAGAAGCTTGTTTTGTGGATCGAGACACGTTTACGAATCATTTAATTATTAACACCTCCGAAAAATAGCAAAGAAATTCATACTTCTTTCACAAATATACGCCAAAACTGCCTACTTTTGTGTATTCATTTGTCGTTGCAAATTTGACTAATTGGTGCAGTGATACTAAACTTTATTACCTTGTATCTTCTTTTCTAAGTGCACTCAATTACTTTCATTGTAGCACGTAAAGAACAAACTGTTTTAAATCACCAAAATATACGAGCAAACTGTTTAAATTATTCTATCCAAAATCGGAAAACTAAAAAGCACTGTTTAACGCATTGAATCAATTCGAAAATCTAAGAGAGAGAAACTCATATTAACCTGGGTATATATAGTGGTTAGCCCGTCTGTCGGTTTTGTCCTCAAAACGGCCAGTTTCTAGAATTTCGTGTACTATGTTCCCATCTCGCCCGCCTGTGCGTCGGTTCTTATTAAATTTGCACTCGCACCAGTTAAATCACAGAAATTTCGACACGGCTCGCAACGTCTGGAAATAACTAATTAATTTTTATACAGAAATGTTATTTTTACCTCTCAAGTTTGCCTTTATTTTCAACCAATCGCAACCCAGTGACGTTGTTTCACTCACGCCTTTTACTATATGTGTCTCGGTCTTGCGCATATTATCTGTCTCTATCTACCCTGTTCTTATTGGTGCAAATTGATATTCTTTATTATCGATTATTTCAGTCCATGTGGACTGTGAAAAAATTCACCTTATTAGCATTTCCGTAACTATTAAGCTACGGTTTCTCCAGCATTCTCTGTAACCATTTGTTATCTGCAAATTTTACGCGGAACATAAAACATTTAAAAATTACGCAGGTGTTCAAACATAATACTTCTACGATCTGAATATTATTGGGTTTTTACTAGCTTTTATAGATATTATATGTTACTAATGGTTCAATTAACTCCAATTAAAATAATACCCTTTAATTTTTAGTGACTCCTAATCAAATATTAATTATTTTCTGTACATTTTGTTTAATACCGGTTACTTAAAATTGAGTTAATTAATATAAATTTTGCACGTAATTTCCATTTGTTTCTTTACCCGGAATAATTAAATTACACGTAGAGCATTTTAATACTGCTTCCTTTTTATAGAAGGCGTCTTGTAAATAATTTAAATCTCTTATTTTTAATGAAACGAATGAATTTTTATTCTCCACGGTTTTTTTTTAATAACGCGTACCTTTTCCCAAAGCTTCTACACGGTGATTAAAATTATTTGATGTGATTATTTAATTTTCTACCCTGGTCTAAATATGAGTAATATATAAGCGTATTTCAAAAGCTTTACACGGTATATAAAATAAGATGTATCTGTAAACAAACTCTATGAAAATAATAGAGCCTATTGACGAATACAAATCGGGCTGGTAGTTATATAGCCATTAACAAAACATTAGCTTATTACTTCATAGGGGAGGAAACATCCACTGACCGACGGTTTCGGCTTTATTAAGCCTCCTCAGAGTGAAATAGTTTCCAAGAACCCTATGAAGTAATCAAAGCTATTATACTGGTATAATTTCGAAACAATCTCTGTACTATGGCAAAAGTAAATAAAACCGCCATCAGGTGATAAACATCAGCACTACTAAGCGTGGAAGTACAAAAATTGAATCAAAACTACATAGTATAATAGCTTTGATTACTTCATAGGGTTCTTGGAAACTATTTCACTCTGAGGAGGCTTAATAAAGCCGAAACCATCGGTCAGTGGATGTTTCCTCCCCTATGAAGTAATAAGCTAATGTTTTGTTAATGGCTATATAACTACCAGCCCGATTTGTATTCGTCAATAGACTCTATTATTTTCATAGAGTTTGTTTACAGATACATCTTATTTTATATGTATATATATATATATATATATATATATATATATTTAAATTATTATACCATCCATCATCAACCAACTAGGATTATACTTGAATTATTCTCCACCAATTAGGAATTGCTATCCCTCAATTCGGACTAGGATCAGGATTATACACACATTTGGAGCCCTATTATTATATTATTAGTTTGTAGAATACTAAATTCCTCAAAAGATAAATAGTATGTATACTCTACCATATAGGCGGCAGAGCCTCGATAGATTACGAGGGGTTCCTGTTTGACAGTTAAGCCCAGGGTAAAAAGGATGTTAAATGGCTTTGAGAAAACAAAGGTCCCTCTAAAGAGATCTTCCAGCCAGCTAAGTTTCTCCAACTTAGGGCAGAGCTATGAGCTAGGGTCGTAGGATGGTATACGTTAAAAAGAAAGAATTTTTATTGGACGCCACCGTATCTTAATGAGTGTTATGATAAGAAACTATCCGAATATCAGATACGGAAATCTTCGAAAGAAAAAAACTTAAGACGAGCAACATACAAAAAATACTTACTTTTGTCTCTGCAATCTGGAATGGGAACGACGATCTTGTACTATCTGAAAATTTAACCACACCCAAACATTCTCAAACTAGGGCTTCGTTAGAGCCTAGTCACTTTATCACCAAAAAAAAATATAAATAGATCTACTAGTCAAAATTATACTTAAAAAAAAACTTTTAACTTTAACACCAATAATATCTTTCTTCAATACCAAAATTTCATATTTCTAAAATGTTTGCTTCTATAGGACAATTGTTGCTGACTTCAAATAAAGAAAGTTTTACGACAACTTATTATTTTTTCTATTAATTTAGAAATATATACAGGGTGAGTTTTTAGTGTGGCAACGGTCGATAACTCCGTTATTATAAAAGCTACGTAAACCAAATTTGGAGGCATATTAGGCATGCCTAAAGTGCACATTTTAAAAATATTTGGAAGCATACAGGGTGTTTCATAATTCCAGGGCATATTAAACTTATATTTTTTTAAATGGAACACCCTATATATTATTACATTTTTGAAAAGCCCATAAAAAGAGCTTTAATTTGATATCAAATTGTATCTGTCTATTCCTTTTAGTTTTTGAGATATTCAACTGTTTTTAGAAAAAATGACCCCAATTGGATACATTGCCACTGCACTAATATACAACTTATGTTAATTTTCAAGATGCAGAAAATTTTACCATATACCATAGTATATTTGTAAATATCACTTTTTTGAAATTTCTTCCCAGTATACAGGGTATGTCAGGTTTCGCAAAATGCAATTTTTAAAATTTTTTTTAAATGGCACCTTACCAATTTTATTGCTACAATAGATAGTTCATTAAGTGTCCTTTCATTTTTGTTAAGCATTCCCTATACCTAAATCCATTACTTTCTGAGATATTTTTGATTTCCTTCAAATTTTATGAATGTTTTTAATTTACATAACTAAAAATAACTTACTATTGGAGAATATTATAAAACAATTAATACATTTTGATTAACAATTAACTACACTTATCCAATAACAATTTTCACTAAAGATATAACAGCCTACAATAATACGCTATCAACAGAATTCTGCCAGATCAACGATATGCATTTTATAGAAAATGTTCAAACAGAAAATCAGGCAGGCTTTGAAAAAATAACAATTACAATCAAAATGTCATTTAGGTCTATTAATTGTAGTGTGTTGTCATTTAACACATTATCAGTTCTGTTTTAAATGTAATCTTTGAAGGAGTTTTCAAAATGAATTTTACAGTGGAAGAACAAATAAATATGATTTGGGTATTGAGAGCAAGTTTAAAAAATTTCCTACTTGCATCAAGAATATACCAAGAGAGATATCCTGTTAAATAACAACACACTACAATTAATAAACCTAAACGACACTTTACATGTAATAGTTATTTTTTTCAAAGCCTGCCTGATTTCCTGCTTGAACATTTTCTATAAAATGCATATTGTTGATCTGGCAGAATTCTGTTGGTAGCGTATTATTGTAGGTTGTTATATCTTTAGTGAAAGTTGTTATTGGATAACTGTAGTTAATTGTTAATCAAAATGTATTAATTGTTTTATAATATTCTCCAATAGTAAGTTATTTTTAGTTATGTAAATTAAAAACATTCATAAAATTTGAAGAAAATCAAAAATATCTCAGAAAGTAATGGATTTAGGTATAGGGAATGCTTAACAAAAATGAAAGAACATTTAATGAACTATCCATTGTAGCAATAAAATTGGTAGGGTGCCATTTAAAAAAAATTTTAAAAATTGCATTTTGCAAAACCTGACACACCCTGTATACTGGAAAGAAATTTCAAAAAAGTGATATTTACAAATATACTATGGTATATGGTAAAATTTTCTGCATCTTGGAAATTAACATAAGTTGTATATTAGTGCAGTGGCAATGTATCCGATTGGGGTCATTTTTTCTAAAAACAGTTGAATATCTCAAAAACTAAAATGAATAGACAGATACAATTTCATATCAAATTAAAGCTCTTTTTATGGGCTTTCCAAAAATGTAATAATATATAGGGTGTTCCATTTAAAAAAATATAAGTTTAATATACCCTGGAATTATGAAACACCCTGTATGCTTCCAAATATTTTTAAAATGTGCACTTTAGGCATGCCTAATATGTCTCCAAATTTGGTTTACGTAGCTTTTATAATAACGGAGTTATCGACCGTTGCCACACTAAAAACTCACCCTGTATATATATATATTTATATATATATATATATATATATATATATATATATTGTTTATATAAAGCTATCTGTACGGAGACTTTCAAAACAGTTTCTTTATTACGATTTAACATTAATCTCTGAATATTCATGGGATATTTTTTAATTGCATAATTTACATTAATTCTCTATAAGAAATATATGATTTTCATTTTTTATGTTACAGTTAATTCATGATACTTGAATAGGATCCTGTTCAGTTTACAAAAAACAAATTAAATGCTCAAAAATTTTTTATAGATTATAGAACTATATTTTTAATAGACATCTTTAATGAAATCAAAGATCAAAGAAAAATACTTATTGTCGGCATTAAGCTGTACTTCAGGTGTACTGTCAAAACGTGTTATACATAATAATTCGGCAAACAATTCTTATCGTAACACATGTTAGTTATGCAAACATTTTAATATAACTTTGTAACTTCAAAATTATCTTAAAGAAATACCTTGAAAATAATAAGGTCATTTATGCATTATTCAAATACTAAATTTTGAACTAAATTTTACGTGAATCAATTAAAATGATCATCAAACCTTCACAAAAATTTCGAGAATTAACTTTAAATAAACATATATAGCTTCTTCGAAAATTATTTGTACATCTTAAATGAATGTTCCTTGAAAAGAATATAGGTATAAAATGGAGGATGACTCACCGCTGGCTATCTGCTTGGCGGCCGGTTTTTTTTTTTTAAAACATATGCGTTCTTACTCTTGTAGTTGTGCGCTGCTGACGCAGGGGTCCGGATTTGACCTTCTTACTAACCAATCTTATGTGGGGATTTCCACTCTTTTGCCTAGCAACAATTGAAACTGCATCTAAAGCTCAACCAATTTCCAAAAGAATTTAAAACCTGTCTTTGCTTTACTTCAGTCTCGTACTTGCCATGCGGTTAACAATTGTTTAATATAATACATAATTTCCATTACTTTAATACTTGAAACTTGAAATTAATATTTTAAAACTTGGAATTAATACTTTAAAACTTGCGCTGAAATCAAACGGGAAAATTGAATTTAAAGGTAAGTTTGCGAATTATTTTCTTACCGTAGAAATGTATTTACAACTATCTTAGGTCGATGCTACAACTAAAACTGAACCCATGGTATACGTTGACTCCACTTTACTACTTGCTGGGACGGCATGTTTAATTAAAAACTTGCAGGCCCTCGATAACACTTCTATACGGATTACATGCTGATATCAAAATGGAGCTTGACCACGAGGCAATGTTAACTATTCAAGCATGCGCCGGGAAAGGGGATATTGAATCAAGATACAAGCAAATAGAAGAGCACTTAAAGTTTACTTTGACTATTCAAATGTAGATGGGGCACTATGTATGAATTCGTAATATAAGGTTTTAATAGAAGTTTAATATTTATTGAATAGGTGTATTGAACAAAAGCGTATATTTAAGTAGCAGAAAATTGTAATTGTTACAAGTTTAAATAAATTACCCCAAATTCTACTCACGTTATACGGCAAAAGAAATGTTCATATTTGTAGCACTTGTTTGTCACTATTTATTTTCACTATTATATTATTAAATATTAAATTTCGCGTGACTTTTAGATTCAAAGTAGCGCAGCTTTGCCCTCTTGAGTTAAAACTGAACTCTGTTATCATGGCTCGCTATTAAATATAGGTTGATCCCACTTGTATGTGGATTGGGTTTCCACCAAGTCTGTCGCTATCTTAACCAATAAGGTCTTTGTATTTGATGCATCTTAAAGTGGTTTTCTGATGTAATATACTTGGCTTTCCGGGTAATGGTTGTTTGCTACAGATGCTTCGTTATTTAAACCATACGTTGTTTTGTTTAGATATCGCGTTTTCCATATTATACAAAAATACTTGATGTAATTTCAATTTTGATTTTCGTGTATGTTTATTTATTTTAAACCTTGCGTTTTCTTATCAAAATGTTTATTGTTTCTACGCACTTACACAAAGCTGCGTTAAGTTTTTTTCTCTTATCTCCCTTTTCAATGCGTGTTTAATTACATTTGCTATCATTTTCTCTTGAATGCGCGTACTCCTACTGAAAGATATTGCTTAAAATTATTAAAGCTCTATATACCGAGTGTTAAATACTTGTTATTTACCTAATGTATGAATTACCTATTTTTATGCTAAATATGGGTCCTATTG
Source organism: Platerodrilus igneus (assembly GCA_036346225.1). Classification (NCBI taxonomy): domain Eukaryota; kingdom Metazoa; phylum Arthropoda; class Insecta; order Coleoptera; family Lycidae; genus Platerodrilus; species Platerodrilus igneus. The sequence continues at coordinate 1,918,917 of JARFIW010000821.1, read as the reverse complement.
TTGTAAGATGGGTTTATTTGGGTCGCTTAAAACTAATTATGCTCTATATACAGGGTGTTAAATGCTTACTATTTACATAATATCCAAATTACTTAATTTTCTGTTAAATAAATGCAGTTTTCTGCTTCCTATTGTGATTTATGGTTACTGCACGACCCTTACTACATAATACACCCTTAAACAACCCCTTATCACAGCATTGTTCTCCCAAATTAAGATATAAAATTTTAGAACAATCACCTTTTTGGCGCCCAACGTGAAGTTAAACTCACATTGGTCTATAATTCTTATATTTTATTTCATTTTAGAAATCTAACTCTTCCTTTATTAATTCCCTATTTACATTTATCTAATCTTATGCCTATGTCCTATTTTACTACTCTATTCATACCTATACCTATTCTTATACCCGTATCCTATTTTATTATTCTATGTATGCCTATTCATAAATTTATTTTGCATTTTATTTACTTGTTTATCCATGTCCCTTTGTCTGGGTGTGAACTAAATTTATTTCTAACTTCCTCCTTAATTGCCTTTGAATCTGAGTCCTTTTAATTTATATTTCCTAGTTCCCTGCTTTCTAATTATACCCTTACTATTTATCTATCCTACATCCTAAAAATTTAACCCTATCTTGAAATAATTCACACTTCTTTAAATTTAAACTCAAACCTGCTATGTTTAGCTCTAATAAAATCCTATCTAAATGTACTAAGTGTTGCTCTATACTATCACTAAATATTAATACATCAACCACGTAGTGGATACAAAAACCCTCATACGGTCCCAAAATATTCTGCATCACCTTCACTAATGCAGCCGCACTTGAGGACAAACCAAACGGGACCATCCTAGATTGATATACTCTTCCTTCTACAGAAAACCCCATATATTTCCTTGATTCTCACGCTAATGGAATCAACCAAATTGCTATAGATTTTCTTATTACCTATTCTTGCTAATATGCTATTTATTGTTCGTGGACAATTGTATTGCGGTTTCGTTCGCTTATTTATCTTTCTTGCATCTAAACATAACCTGATGCTATCATCACTTTTCTTCACGACGACTAATTGATTCACAAAATATGTACTGGAGCTTTTTATGATACATTCACGTAACATTTCTTCTATTTCTTCCTTTACTCTATCCCTATATGCTACTGGAATAGTATATATTTTAGTGTTAAACGGTTCTGTATTTACTATTTCCAACTTATGCACATAACTCGTGGCAATTCTCAACTTGGACCCTATTAATTCTGAATGCTTTCTTAATAATATCTATTTCTTAAATCTTCTGGACATTTAATATATTCATTTTCATTACCCTCATTATCTATCTCATCATTAAACTGATTAATATTCACCCAGTCATCTTCTATTTCAATATTACCCTCTTCATAGCATTTAATATATTTACCATTACACTCTATCTCTTTGCATTCTGCTTTTATCTTCAACCCCAACTTATCAATAATATTCATCCCAAATATAACATCTATCTTTAGTCTAGGTACTACCATAAAATCATTTTCCCATTTCACATCTCAGAATTACCATTTCATTTATTTTACAAAATCTCTTATTATTTGGTGCCACCAAATTACACCTCGTGATAGGTATCGCTTTATCCCTCAATTTCTCTCGTTTAACAAATTCTTCCGCAACAAGTGATGCTTCTGCCCCAGTATCAATTAATACTCTAACTATTCCATTTTCCACTTTTAAATTAATTATTGGTAATAAGTTCCTTTCAAATCTTCCTGATTCATTTTCCGTTTCATATTTAATAAATTCTCGCTGGTGTTCATATTCGTTAATTCGTAGAATTTTCCTTGGTTCGTCCGTTCTCAAAAATCCTGATTTCGCGTTGAAGGTCCTGCCTGACTCGTTATCTCTGCATATGTGCGATTCGTATTCCTTATTTGCGTGCTATTAATATTCCTTGCTTGCGTCCGTCGATCAACATTTTCCTGCCTATTTCTTTCTCTATTATTATTTCCTTCATGATTCGTTCTCTCTATTTGTCGTCTTGGTATCTGACCAGTATTTCTACTTTTCCTACAATCATTACTAAAATTGTTATAGTTCCCCGTATTAAAATTTCTTCCATGATCATAATTATAATTGTTTTTGCTGATAATTACTTCGAGTCTCATTATTCCTTATAAAATTCGTGCGTCGATCCCTAATCTTATTTTCCATTTTATCATCAGATTCCAGCTCATCATATCTTTGCAGATATTCAATAAATGTATCCCTGTCTACTATATTCTGCGTCGTTATATATCGTTTTACTTCAGCGTTAAAATGCCCTGCTAAATATTGTATAATTTGTTTATCATGTAGAGGAGGATCTAATTGTTTCACCACAGTGAACTTTTCAATAGCATATAATTCTCGCGTTATTCCTTTTTCTGAATTGTATTTTCCATGCTCGAGTTATTCCTAATTTTATCCTGTTGATTATCACCCCAAAATTGTCGTAGAAATTTCTGCTCAAACTGTTTAAATGTTTCTATTTCACTCTCAACTAAATTGTACCACATTTCAACACATGCTTTGAGCATTGATTTGATTAAATTTACTTTATGTAACTCGTCTGTAGAGCCTTGTGCTAACATTTTAAAATTTTTCAAGAATGTTTTCGGATTTAATTTAGTATATTGTTCAATTAAAGGATTTGGCTGAATTTGCCTAATTGGTTCCTTATTGTTAAAATTTACTGAATTAGTTTTTAAATTATTTATTTCCCGATTTATTGTTCTGAACTCGGTTTCGCAATTTTCCTCAACGTTCCGTTAATTTACCAATTTAAATTCGTAATTTTATCGTTTGACTCGCTTTCATAATTTTCCTGCTTTGATTTAACTACTCCAATATGATCCCATGCACATTCTATTTCCTCGGTAACCCTCACGATTTTCTTTTGCAGTTGCGCTCTCATCTCAGCAATTGTTTGGTTGGTTTCCCTTAATCCGTCACTTAGAATTTTAATTTGATTACCCAATTTTTCGCTGTTCTCATCCATTTTTGTAGTTATGGTTTTCATGGCCTCCTCGTTTTTATCGATTTTGCTATTCAATGCCATTAAAATTTCCATCATCTTTGTTCCCTGTGAGATCCGTCTTTCCTCGATAGAACTGCTTTCCTGGATTATTACACTTTCCTGGGATCCTATTTCCACTCCTTGATTTCTTAGTGCTTCTCTTGTTTCCCGTATGCTTTTATCCATTTTTGAAATTATTCTATTTACACTAAACTTTTAAATACTAAATAAATCTGCCTAAATTTAATTAATGTACAAATTTTTCTTAATGTTTGGTTTCTTAATTTTTCGCGAATTAAAACTCTTTAAATCCCCGGTTTAATTTAATTATTTTATTTTAAATCTCACGGTCGTATTATCAAATTTATTTTGATTTAATTCGTGCCCCAGGCTTGGGCAGCCAATAAAAATTGATATGATAACGCCGTATTCGGTGTCAATGGACGTTTTCCTATAACTCCACCTCTCTGTGTTTTCCTATCAAATTTAAATCTCACTAATTTTATTATTATTATGCCACGGCTAGCTTTTATTATTCTACACGGAGTGCACAACGTTACGATGATCAATTTTTTTCTTCTCCACTCCTTTATGATTACCTCTATGTTTGAATTATAAAACGAAGTTAATTAATTCCATATAATGAAAAGAAATATTATGTACAAGTTTTGAAAATTATTAAAATACACCCTTCAATTAATCAATATCATAAGTCTTATTTATTCCAAAATTTATATGCTTTGCAATTAATCTAAAGTCACCAAAAACTACTCTTTTTACCAAAGAAACCTCGAACGTTCAGATCCCTTTATTATATTATGTACTTTTAACGTATGCAAAGTTTGTTGTTGACTTTGTTACACAAGTTTATATAAATTGAATAAATTCAGTAATGAAATTTAATAATAGAAAAAAATATCTTAAAACTAATAAGATCTGACCTGCGCTGCTTAGTTGAACCCCTTGTTTTCCATAAATTATTTCTTGCTTCTTTATTTTCTCGCAACTCATAATTGTACCAAAATCGTCGACGCTGCTTTGAAATATTGTATTAATCCATTTAAAATATCCCCTTATTCGAATTATGCATACATTTGAAATATTATACCATCAATTAGAATTTTCCATGCATTTAAATTATTATACCATTTATCATCAACCAACTAGGATTATTATATCGTATACTCGAATTATTCTCCACCAATTAGGAATTGTTATCCCCCAATTCGGACTAGGATCAGGATTATACATACACTCGGATCAGGATTATACACACATTTGGAGCCCTATTATTATATTATTAGTTTAAATAAATTACTCCAAATTCTACTCACGTTATACGGCAAAAGAAATGTTCATATTTGTAGCACTTGTTTGTCACTATCTATTTTCACTATTATATTATTAAATATTAAATTTCGCGTGACTTTTAGATTCAAAGTAGCGCAGCTTTGCCCTCTTGAGTTAAAACTGAACTCTGTTATCATGGCTCGCTATTAAATATAGGTTGATCCCACTTGTATGTGGGTTGGTTTTCCACCAAGTCTGTCGCTCTTTTAACCAATAAGGTCTTTGTATTTGATGCATCTTGAAGTGGTTTTCTGATGTAATATACTTGGCTTTCCGGGTAATGGTTGTTTGCTACAGATGCTTCGTTATTTTAACCATACGTTGTTTTGTTTAGATATCGTGTTTTCCATATTATACAAAAATACATGATGTAATTTCAATTTTGATTTTCGTGTATGTTTATTTATTTTGAATCTTGCGTTTTCTTATCAAAATGTTTATTGTTTCTACGCACTTACACAAAGCTTCGTTAAGTTTTATCTCTTATCTCCGTATTATAACTAATTAGAACCCTTTTCAATGCGTGTTTAATTACATTTGCTATCATTTTCTCTTGAATGCGCGTACTCCTACTGAAAGATATTGCTTAAAATTATTAAAGCTCTATATACCCAGTGTTAAATACTTGTTATTTACCTAATGTATGAATTACCTATTTTTATGCTAAATATGGGTCCTATTGTTGTAAGATGGGTTTATTTGGGTCGCTTAAAACTAATTATGCTCTATATACAGGGTGTTAAATGCTTACTATTTACATAATATCCAAATTACTTAATTTTCTGTTAAATAAATGCAGTTTTCTGCTTCCTATTGTGATTTATGGTTACTGCACGACCCTTGCTACATAATACACTCTTAAACAATCCCTTGTCACAGCATTATTCCCCCAAATTAAAATATAAAATTTTAGAACAATGACTTTTTGGCGCCCAACGTGAAGTTAAACTCACATTGGTCCATAATTCTTATATTTTTATTTCATTTTAGAAATCTAACTCTTCCTTTATTAATCCCCTATTTACATTTATCTAATCTTATGCCTATGTCCTATTTTACTACCCTATTCATACCTATTCCTATTCTTATACCCGTATCTTATTTTATTATTCTATATATGGCTATTCATAAATTTATTTTGCATTTTATTTACTTGTTTATCCATGTACCTTTGTCTGGATGTGAACTAAATTTATTTCTAACATCCCCATTAATTGCCTTTGAATCTGAGTCCTTTTAATTCATATTTCCTAGTTCTCTGCTTTCTAATTATACCTTTACTATCTATCCTTCATCCTAAAAATTTAACCCTATCTTGAAAAAATTCACATTTTTTTAAATTTAAACTCAAACCTGCTATATTTAGCTCTAATAAAATCCTATCTAAACGTACTAAGTGTTGCTCTATACTATCACTAAATATTAATACACCATCCACGTAGTGGATACAAAATTCCTCATACGGTCCCAAAATATTCTGCATCACCTTCACTAATGCAGCCATACTCGAGGACAAACCAAACGGGACCATCCTAAATTGATATATTCTTCCTTCTACAGAAAACCCATATATTTCCTTGATTCTCACGCTAATGGAATCAACCAAAATGAATTCTTTAAGTCCAATTTGCTATAGATTGTTTTATTACCTATTCTTGCTAATATGCTATCTCTTTTTGGTGGACAATTGTATTGCGGTTTCGTTCGCTTATTTATCTTTCTTGCATCTAAACATAACCTGATGCTATGATCACTTTTCTTCACGACGACTAATGGATTCACAAAATGTGTACTGGAGCTTTTTATGATACATTCACTTAACATTTCTTCTATTTCTTCCTTTACTCTATCCCTATATGCTACTGGAATAGTATATAATTAGTGTTAAACGGTTCTGTATTTACTATTTCCAACTTATGCACATAACCCGTGGCAATTCTCAACTTGGACCCTATTAATTCTGAATGCTTTCTTAATAATATCTTCACCCTATTTCTTAAATCTTCTGGACATTTAATATCTTCATTTTCATTACCCTCATTATCTATCTCATCATTAAACTGATTAATATTCACGCAGTGATCTTCTATTTCAATATTACCCTCTTCATAGCATTTAATATATTTACCATTACACTCTATCTCTTTGCATTCTGCTTTTATCTTCAACCCCAACTTATCAATAATATTCATCCCAAATATAACATCTATCTTTAGTCTAGGTACTACCATAAAATCATTTTCCCATTTCACATCTCAGAATTACCATTTCATTTATTCTACAAAATCTCTTATTATTTGGTGCCACCAAATTACACCTCGTTATAGGTATCGCTTTATCCCTCAATTTATCTCGTTTAACAAATTCTTCCGCAACAAGTGATGCTTCTGCCCCAGTATCAATTAATACTCTAACTATTCTATTTTCCACTTTTAAATTAATTATTGGTAATAAGTTCCTTTCAAATCTTCCTGATTCATTTTCCGTTTCATATTTAATAAATTCTCGCTGGTGTTCATATCCGTTAATTCGTAGAATTTTCCTTGGTTCGTCCGTACTCAAAAATCCTAATTTCGCGTTGAAGGTCCTGCCTGACTCGTTATCTCTGCATATGTGCGATTCGTATTCCTTATTTGCGTGCTATTAATATTCCTTGCTTGCGTCCGTCGATCAACATTTTCCTGCCTATTTCTTTCTCTATTATTATTTCCTTCATGATTCGTTCTCTCTATTTGTCGTCTTGGTATCTGACCAGTATTTCTACTTTTCCTACAATCATTACTAAAATTGTTATAGTTCCCCGTATTAAAATTTCTTCCACGATCATAATTATAATTGTTTTGTTGATAATTACTTCGAGTCTCATTATTCCTTATAAAATTCGTGCGTCGATCCCTAATCTTATTTTCCATTTTATCATCAGATTCCAGCTCATCATATCTTTGCAGATATTCAATATATGTATCCCTGTCTACTATATTCTGCGTCGTTATATATCGTTTTACTTCAGCGTTAAAATGCCCTGCTAAATATTGTATAATTTGTTTATCATGTAGAGGAGGATCTAATTGTTTCACCACAGTGAACTTTTCAATAGCATATAATTCTCGCGTTATTTCTTTTTCTGAATTGTATTTTCCCATGCTCGAGTTATTCCTAATTTTATCCTGTTGATTATCACCCCAAAATTGTCGTAGAAATGTCTGCTCAAACTGTTGAAATGTTTCTATTTCACTCTCAACTAAATTGTACCACATTTCAGTACTTCCTTTCAGCATTGATTTGATTAAATTTAATTTATGTAACTCGCCTGTAGAGCCTTGTACTAACATTTTAAAATTTTTCAAGAATATTTTCGGATTTAATTTTCCGTCTCCGTAAAATTTAGTATATTGTTCAATTAAAAGATTTGGTTGAATTTGCTTAATTGGTTCCCTATTGTTAAAATTTACTGAATTAGTTTTTAAATTATTTATTTCCCGATTTATTGTTCTGAACTCGGTTTCGCAATTTTCCTTAACGTTCCGTAATTTGCTATTTAAGTTCGTAATTCTATCGTTTGACTCGCTTTCATAATTTTCCTGCTTTGATTTAACAACTCCAATATGATCCCATACACAGTCTATATCCTCGGTAACCCTCACGATTTTCTCTTGCAGTTGCGCTCTCATCTCAGCAATTGTTTGGTTGGTTTCCCTTAATCCGTCACTTAGAATTTTAATTTGATTACCCAATTTTTCGCTGTTCTCATCTATTTTTGTAGTTATGGTTTTCATGGCCTCCTCGTTTTTATCCATTTTGCTATTCAATGCCATTAAAATTTCCATCATTTTCGTTTCCTGTGAGATCCGTCTTTCTTCGATAGAACTGCTTTCCTGGATTATCACACTCTCCTGGAATCCTATTTCCACTCTTTGATTTCTTAGTGCTTCTCTTGTTTCCCGTATGCTTTTATCCATTTTTGAAATTATTCTATTTACATTAAACTTTTAAATACTAAATAAATCTGCCTAAATTTAATTAATGTACAAATTTTTCTTAATGTTCGGTTTCTTAATTTTTCGCGAATTAAAACTCTTTAAATCCCCGGTTTAATTTAATTATTTTATTTTAAATCTCACGGTCGTATTATCAAATTTATTTTGATTTAATTCGTGCCCCAGGCTTGGGTAGCCAATAAAAATTGCTATGATAACGCCGTATTCGGTGTCAATGGACGTTTTCCTATAACTCCACCTCTCTGTGTTTTCCTATTAAATTTAAATCTCACTAATTTTATTATTATTATGCCACGGCTAGCTTTTATTATTCTACACGGAGTGCACAACGTTACGATGATCAATTTTTCTTCTCCACTCCTTTATGATTACCTCTATGTTTGAATTATAAAACGAAGTTAATTAATTCCATATAATGAAAAGAAATATTATGTACAAGTTTTGAAAATTATTAAAATACACCCTTCATTTAATCAATATCATAAGTCTTATTTATTCCGAAATTTATATGCTTTGCAATCAATCTAAAGTCACCAAAACCTACTCTTTTTACCAAAGAAACCTCAAACGTTCAGATCTTTTTATTATATTACGTACTTTTAACGTATGCAAAGTTTGTTGTTGACTTCGTTACACAAGTTTATATAAATTGACTAAATTCAGTAATGAAATTTAAAAATAGAAAAAAATATCTTAAAACTAATAAGATCTGACCTGCTCTGCTTAGTTGAACCCCTTGTTTTCCATAAATTATTTCTTGCTTCTTTATTTTCTCGAAACTCAAAATTATACCAAAATCGTCAACGCTGCTTTGAAATATTGTATTAATCCATTTAAAATATCCTCTTATTCGAATTATCCATACATTTGAAATATTATACCATCAATTAGAATTTTCCATGCATTTAAATTATTATACCATCCATCATCAACCAACTAGGATTATTATATCGTATACTCGAATTATTCTCCACCAATTAGGAATTGTTATTCCTCAATTCGGACTAGGATCATGATTATACACACATTTGGAGCCCTATTATTATATTATTAGTTTGTAGCATACTAAATTCCTCAAAAGGTATATAGTATGTATACTCTACCATATAGGCGGCAGAGCCTCGATAGATTACGAGGGGATCCTGTTTGACAGTTAAGCCCAGGGTAAAAAGGATGTTAAATAGCTTTGAGAAAACAAAAGTCCCTCTAAAGAGATCTTCCAGCCAGCTAAGTTTCTTCAACTTAGGCCAGAGCTATGAGCTAGGGTCGTAGGATGGTATACGTTAAAAAGAAAGAATTTTTATTGGACGCCACCGTATCTTAATGAGTGTTATGATAAGAAACTATCCGAAGATCAGATACGGAAATCTTCGAAAGAAAAAAAACTTAAGACGAGCAACATAAAAAAAATACTTACTTTTGTCTCTGCAATCTGGAATGGGAACGACGATCTCGTACTATCTGAAAATTTAACCACACCCAAACATTCTCAAACTAGGGCTTCGTTAGAGCCTAGTCACTTTATCACCAAAAAAAATTATAAATAGATCTACTAGTCAAAATTATACTTAAAAAAAAAACTTTTAACTTTAACACCAATAATATCTTTCTTCAATACCAAAATTTTATATTTGTAAAATGTTTGCTTTTATAGGACAATTGTTGCTGACTTCAAATAAAGAAAGTTTTACGACAACTTATTATTTTTTCTATTAATTTTATAATATATATATATATATATATATATATACATTGTTTATATAAATAAATCTGTACGGAGACTTTCAAAACAGTTTCTTTATTACGATTTAACAGTAATCTCTGAATATTCATGGGATATTTTTTAATTGCATAATTTACATGAATTCTATAAGAAATATATGATTTTCATTTTTTATGTTACAGTTAATTCATGATACTTGAATAGGATCCTGTTCAGTTTACAAGAAACAAATTAAATGCTCAAAATTTTTTTATAGATTATAGAACTATATTTTTAATAGACATCTTTAATGGAATCAAAGGTCAAAGAAAAATACTTATTGTCGGCATTAAGCTGTACTTCAGGTGTACTGTCAAAATGTGTTATACACAATAATTCGGCAAACAATTCTTATCGTAACACATGTTAGTTATGCAAACATTTTAATATAACTTTGTAACTTCAAAATGATCTTAAAGAAATACCTTGAAAATATTAAGGTCATTTATGCATTATTCAAATACTAAATTTCGAACTAAATATTACGTGAATCAATTTAAATGATCATCAAACTTTCACAAAAATTTCGAGAATTAACTTTAAATAAACATCTATAGCTTCTTCGAAAATTATTTGTACATCTTAAATGAATGTTCCTTGAAAAGAATATAGGTATAAAATGGAGGATGACTCACCGCTGGCTATCTGCTTGGCGGCCGTTTTTTTTTTTAAACATCTGCGTTCTTACTCTTGTAGTTGTGCACTGCTGACGCAGGGGTCCGAATTTGACCTTCGTACTAACCAATCATATGTGGGGATTTTCACTCTTTTGCCTAGCTACAATTGAAACTGCATCTAAAGCTCAACCAATTTCCAAAAGAATTTAAAACGTTTCTTTACTTTACTTCAGTCTCGTACTTGCCATACGGTTAACAATTGTTTAATATCATACATAATTTCCATTACTTTAATACTTGAAACTTGAAATTAATATTTTAAAACTTGGAATTAATACTTTAAAACTTGCGCTGAAATCAAACGGGAAAATTGAATTTAAAGGTAAGTTTGCGAATTATTTTCTTACCGTAGAAATGTATTTACAACTATCTTAGGTCGATGCTACAACTAAAACTGAACCCATGGTATACGTTGATTCCACTTTACTACTTGCTGGGACGGCATGTTTAATTAAAAACTAGCAGGCCGTCGATAACACTTCTATACGGATTACATGCTGATATCAAAATGGAGCTTGTCCACGAGGCAATGTTAACTATTCAAGCATGCGTCGAGAAAGGTGATATTGAATCAAGATACAAGCAAATAGAAGAGCACTCAAAGTTTACTTTGACTATTCAAATGTAGATGGGGCACTATGTATGAATTCGTAATATAAGGTTTCAATAGAAGTTTAATATTTATTGAATAGGTGTATTGAACAAAAGCGTATATTTAAATAGCAGAAAATCGTAATTGTTACACAGCCTCTCTCCAAAATGAAAAAAATCTTGGATAAACAAAACAAATTATAAAGAAGGATCAAAGATTTTTTTTATAATCGTCGCAATAATAATCTCAACATAGCTAACTAACTAATTGACGATAAACAAATACCTACTAACTTAGTCCTAAACATTGACGTAAGATCAACTCAAAAACAAATTTTTAACCTACTTGACTAGCAATATGGGGAGATGGAAATAAAAAAAAACAAAAAATGTTATGAGCGAATGAGTGTAATAGTAACTAATGCGTACAACACGTCCAAAAAGGAGACATATCCGGGAAGACCAAATAGATAGGGCTTAATTGGGGAGGTCTGACACTCAAAAGTCACTCAATGAAGTAGTAACAACAATAAGTAATTGCATATGTACAACTATACTACTACTCACTAACCAGAAAAAATGAACCAACGGAAAAAAGAAAGACTTATAGACCTATAAATACTTTACATAAGATTCTTTATGTCCTAAACTAACTTTAAGTCACGAATATTCACACACGGACAATTGCCATTTGAACTAGACTTTGTAAAGTCCTAAGAGCAACAAAAAATTTTGAGTTGGGAATTATGATTGTCTATTAAAAGAAATTTTGACAACCCTACCCACATAAACTTTCCCAAAAATTGTCTTTTAGAACTCGACAGCATAAACTTAAACAGAAAAAGAAAGTACTTGAGTGCTACGTCCTACCTTTCACAAAAAAATTCGGTAAAACTACCTCATTAGATTTTCGACTCCAAATCGCATAGTCCTACTTAGACTATCATATCTCAACAGTATACTTCATTAACTCTTAACGGGGTTCATAAAAATTTAACTTTACCATTATATGTCTGCACTACAGTGGACACACCAAAAACTATTCGATTTGCTATCAAATCAAATCTCTATACCAATATTGTGGTCAAAACCTTTACTACCCAAAATATAATCATCAACTTTGACCAACTTTACAAAAAAAAGCTCTACAAGATGCAAGCGACTCTCGCTTACCTATACTCCAAAATCTCAAACACAGTCAACATCATTGATGCCAACACAATCTCTATACTCAACTTTTTCAGCATCATCCAAAATCGACAACCTAAACTTAAACAATATCATCGCTATAGTCGTTATAACAAACATCAACATTACCAATAGAATCGACCTACTAATATAATCAACGTACTCAATACAATCAACGTTAACTCTATCGACATTATCTACGTTGACATAATCTACGTGTAAGTATCTCAAAGAATAACAACCTACTAATCATCAACATCAACTTCTTTAACATTATCTACGCGCAAGTCTTTAAAAAAAATCCTTATGACACTAAACTTATATATATTTAATACTAATATAGTCTCTACAAAAAAAATAGGTACAAACACGAAAGCATGACTGTTACCTAAGCAAAATTATCACCGAAATGCTCGACATACTTCAGACTGCAAAAGTTTTGTTTGACAAACAGAATTCAATGCCAAAATTTACTTTTCTGGAACGTCATTATCTAAATATAAAGCAGCATTCGGACACGACTTACAAAAAACTGAAGTTACTCCTTTATATCCACATTTATAACAAAAAATTTTCTTTGGAGCTCTACAAAACTGAAATGTATGGCCAAATCGCGAACAGTTCCAACACCCATTATTCTTCTTGACTATTTTAGGACCACTCGAGACCGGTACTGAATCATTACTCTTTAAAATTTCAGCTTGAGGGAATTGTGTTAGATTTCTGTCAACTTGACTTTTAGGTTTGGAGGAATTTTTAAACCATGCTGAAGATGTATTATGAAAATTTGATCGATTATTGTCCTTAGACCTGTACGAATAACTTGTCGAAACAGAAACAGATTTTTGTTTTAAATGATCAACTTCTTCCAACTTTTACAGAGTTTGGCCAGAGTCGCTATATCATCTATCTCTGACAATGCAAGATATGAAATGAATTCGGGCAACAAATTTTTCCTAACCATTCTAACCTTTGTAACCTCAGCAGGGCGTTTTGGCAGTCTACTAAATAAATTTTCCATATGGGCAATAAATAAAACAACTGATTCAGACTTTTTTTGATGCGTGCTTTTATCAAATCTCAAACGTCATCTTCTGAATGAGCGGGTAAAAAATCTTCTTTTAATCGCTTAACTAAAGAATTCCAATCTTTCACTGAACTACGAATACTTCTATGCCAAAGCAAACCATCTCCAACAAATAATTCAGAGGATCCACGATTTAAATCAGCTTCTGATACAGCTCGAGAATCTGCTAGTTCCTTTACTCGGTCTAAAAATTGATATACTTGTTTTGAATCACCAGAAAATTTCACAGGCCAAGAACTTATAGGTATAGAGGGGGTAAGATATGTAACAGTGGGAATAGGTGTACTAACAACTGAGGGAGATTCTATAGTCATATCTTTACGATCAACTGAACTATTAGCTCTATTAACTTTCTCATATAAGTCTGCTTCAAGAATAAAAATTGTAGCTAACGTTTCATCTTTAAACAGCACGGCTTCCTCTACATTTTCTGTAGAAAGTTTAATTCTCTTGACTCGACCGACGAGATGAAACAATCTAGATTGTACTCTTTTAAAAATAGAATCTGCAACATTACCATCAAATTCTGACAAAATATTTTTTATAGACTCAAGCGAAGAATCAATTTCTTTACATTCTTCTAAAAATGTGCTGTATACCCAAGAAGATTAATTAAACAACCAGTTTCTTTCACTTCCTTAGCCAAGTCTACCTAAAATTTTCCTTTTCTCTACTATGGACCTACTTCTTTCTATACCTCTAAAGTTTAACTCATACTCCAACTCTTCTTTGTGCAAATAAACAATCTGTAAAGTATCTGCTACTTCAAAATTTAAAAAGCTTTTCAACTTCTAAATTTCTAATACTATAGTCAAAAGTGAAAACAGCAATCTCGTTCCGCTAAATACCTTGTTCACCAACTACAAAAAAATTATTTACGTTGCAGTGTCAATAATTGAAATAACCAAATCGAGGCTTGACGTTAGAGTTGCTATAAATGTTTGAATCATCAAAAAAAAATTTTTACAAATCGCCTCGCGTTGGGCGCCATTGATGTAGCATACTAAATTTCTCAAAAGGTAAATAGTATGTATACTCTACCATATAGGCGGCAGAGCCTCGATAGATTACGAGGGGTTCCTGTTTGACAGTTAAGCCCAGGGTAAAAAGGATGTTAAATGGCTTTGAGAAAACAAAGGTCCCTCTAAAGAGATCTTCCAGCCAGCTAAGTTTCTCCAACTTAGGGCAGAGCTATGAGCTAGGGTCGTAGGATGGTATACGTTAAAAAGAAAGAATTTTTATTGGACGCCACCGTATCTTAATGAGTGTTATGATAAGAAACTATCCGAAGATCAGATACGGAAATCTTTGAAAGAAAAACTTAAGACGAGCAACAAAAAATACTTACTTTTGTCTCTGCAATCTGGAATGGGAACGACGATCTCGTACTATCTGAAAATTTAACCACACCCAAACATTCTCAAACTAGGGCTTCGTTAGAGCCTAGTCACTTTATCAGCAAAAAAAATTATAAATAGATCTACTAGTCAAAATTATACTTCAAAAAAAACTTTTAACTTTAACACCAATAATATCTTTCTTCAATACCAAATTTTCATATTTGTAAAATGTTTGCTTCTATAGGACAATTGTTGCTGACTTCAAATAAAGAAAGTTCTACGACAACTTATTATTTTTTCTATTAATTTAAAAAATATATATATATATATATATATATACATTGTTTATATAAAGTTATCTGTACGGAGACTTTCAAAACAGTTTCTTTATTACGATTTAACAGTAATATCTGAATATTCATGGGATATTTTTAATTGTATAATTTACATTAATTCTCTATAAGAAATATATGATTTTCATTTTTTATGTTACAGTTAATTCATGATACTTGAATAGGATCCTGTTCAGTTTACAAGAAACATATTAAATGCTCAAAATTTTTTTATAGATTATAGAACTATATTTTTAATAGACATTTTTAATGGAATCAAAGGTCAAAGAAAAATACTTATTGTCGGCACTAAGCTGTATTTCAGGTGTACTGTCAAAATGTGTTATACACAATAATTCGGCAAACAATTCTTATCGTAACACATGTTAGTTATGCAAACATTTTAATATAACTTTGTAACTTCAAAATTATCTTAAAGAAATACCTTGAAAATAATAAGGTCATCTTAAATGAATGTTCCTCGAAAAGAATATAGGTATAAAATGGAGGATGACTCACCGCTGGCTATCTGCTTGACGGCCGGTTTTTTTTTTTAAAACATCTGCGTTCTTACTCTTGTAGTTGTGCGCTGCTGACACAGGGGTCCGGATTTGACCTTCTTACTAACCAATAATTTGTGGGGATTTCCACTCTTTTGCCTAGCAACAATTGAAACTGCATCTAAAGCTCAACCAATTTCCAAAAGAATTAAAAACCTGTCTTTGCTTTACTTCAGTCTCGTACTTGCCATGCGGTTAACAATTGTTTAATATAATACATAATTTCCATTACTTTAATACTTGAAACTTGAAATTAATATTTTAAAACTTGGAATTAATACTTTAAAACTTGCGCTGAAATCAAACGGGAAAATTGAATTTAAAGGTAAGTTTGCGAATTATTTTCTTACCGTAAAAATGTATTTACAACTATCTTAGGTCGATGCTACAACTAAAACTAAACCCATGGTATACGTTGATTCCACTTTACTACTTGCTGGGACGGCATGTTTAATTAAAAACTTGCAGGCTCTCGATATCACTTCTATACGGATTACATGCTGATATCAAAATGGAGCTTGACCACGAGGCAATGTTAACTATTCAAGCATGCGCCGGGAAAGGGGATATTGATTCAAGATACAAGCAAATAGAAGAGCACTTAAAGTTTACTTTGACTATTCAAATGTAGATGGGGCACTATGTATGAATTCGTAATATAAGGTTTTAATAGAAGTTTAATATTTATTGAATAGGTGTATTGAACAAAAGCGTATATTTAAGTAGCAGAAAATCGTAATTGTTACAAGTTTAAATAAATTACCCCAAATTCTACTCACGTTATACGGCAAAAGAAGTGTTCATATTTGTAGCACTTATTTGTCACTACTTATTTTCACTATTATATTATTAAATATTAAATTTCGCGCGACTTTTAGATTCAAAGTAGCGCAGCTTTGCCCTCTTGAGTTAAAACTGAACTCTGTTATCATGGCTCGCTATTAAATATAGATTGATCCCACTTGTATGTGGATTGGGTTTCCACCAAGTCTGTCGCTATCTTAACCAATAAGGTCTTTGTATTTGATGCATCTTGAAGTGGTTTTCTGATGTAATATACTTGGCTTTCCGGGTAATGGTTGTTTGCTACAGATGCCTCGTTATTTAAACCATACGTTGTTTTGTTTAGATATCGCGTTTTTCATATTATACAAAAATACATGATGTAATTTCAATTTTGATTTTCGTGTATGTTTATTTATTTTGAACCTTGCGTTTTCTTATCAAAATGTTTGTTGTTTCTACGCACTTACACAAAGCTGCGTTAAGTTTTTTTCTCTTATCTCCGTATTATATTATAACTAATTAGAACCCTTTTCAATGCGTGTTTAATTATATTTGCTATCATTTTCTCTAGAATGCGCGTACTCCTACTGAAAGATATTGCTTAAAATTATTAAAGCTCTATATACCGAGTGTTAAATACTTGTTATTTACCTAATGTATGAATTACCTATTTCTATGCTAAATATGCGTCCTATTGTTGTGAGATGTGTTTATTTGCGTCGCTTAAAACTAATTATGCTCTATATACAGGGTGTTAAATGCTTACTATTTACATAATATCCAAATTACTTAATTTTTTGTTAAATAAATGCAGTTTTCTGCTTCCTATTGTGATTTATGGTTACTGCACAACCCTTGCTACATAATACACCCTTAAACAACCCCTTATCACAGCATTATATATAACGATCCTTTCAAATCCAGCTATTAATTGAAAGATGGAAAATATAAGGTCTTGGATAGGACTTGAACTGTATCTTAGTCTTTCTAGGACCATACGTTCACCAATTACTCCACCGAGACCGATGATGACAATCGTATTTAAAATCATAGATCAACCTAACTTTGAATTACATTTGGCATTTTTGTCAATCATATCTGATATTGTCAAGTTTTTTTTTATTTTTTTATTTTGCTATGGAATGTAGCGTTGATGAAAATGAATTCAATAAACCCCTTTATTTTGGGTATCAATGGAACTGATGTGAATTGTTGCCTGAAGATGCCCATTATTATATTGCTGGCTCAGATTAAATGAAACAACGAAACCAACATAAAAATTATAATAAGATCAAATATTCATTAATAAACAATTCCTCAAATAATAATAATTGCTACATCCATAAACATCTTTCTTAAACAATGTTATACTTGCATTCACTAGTAAATTATCCATGGACTCAAATTCTTCATTTCCAAATTGTTAAATAAATTTTCATATACATGTAATTCCATCCGTTTAGAAGCGGTTTATCAATAAAGTGCGTTTGAAAACCATACTGTTCTTCCCATGTCATATTTTTTATTTAAATTTATTGCACCAGCATATACTTCATTAAATTGACTGTTATTTACTTCCAATCAAGATTACTTTGACCATGGATAACTCTAAACACGTTGTTCTTGACAAGTATTTTAAGCATTTAACGTGAATGTAATTCAATTTAATTACAATTCGTAGTTAACCGATAAACGGACAATCGATCATTGATCCTTGTTGCTGATTACTTAACATTTTATATAGTATCAAGGTTTTTAACATCATTAACTTCTGGAAACCTCTATAATTTTCTAATTGTTCTGATTCAAAGTGGATGATGTAATTTTTGTCTGAATCGCACTAATTACTATCTAAATAGCTGTCAGTTTTTTAATTTATTAGGTCATTAATTGTTGCAGTTCATAGAATAAATGAAAATGCTTAACTGTAATAGCGTGTTATCGTGCTGCCTCATCTAATTTATGGTCTTTAAACGTGTTGCCGTGCTTTACAAACTGCTAATTGGAATTTTTATTCATATTGGTTGTTCTAATTGTCTCTCATGCTTGTGGTTTAACTTGATTTATGGATTTTATTGGTTGTCTTTTCTACCTGAGAATGAACTCGAAAAAAATCTAGAACAATTGGGATAGTTTCTATTTAAAATACACGCTTCTTGTTTAGCATTACAATCAGGAAATGAATTGAAAATGCTATTAGTATTGCTATGAAATGACTCAAATTATAAAATGAACTTGAACTGGTTTTTAATAACGTTGTCAGGAGGAGTATGCAATGCGTTTTAAAATTAAAAACACGAGTTTTCAACTTATATAGAACTTTAAATAACATTTAGTATCAAGAGATGATTTGCATTTTTTTGGTTTTTAACGTTTTTATTGTAAATACTCCAAATCAGTCTCAATACAAATTTTATTTCTCATATTTTCAATTATTGAAAAATGACATCCGGAAACTACTTTTATCGTAGCCTAGGGACAGGGACCTCTTTTGGAATACTTGATCAAGTTAAGACTTATCAGAGTGCTTGATTAAATCTGCTTTCAAATTAATGTATGTTTTGTAGTTTGTTATAAAATGCCATTTTTATGTCAAAATATGCTTAATCTAATATGTTATATCTTGTCTTCGTGTTTGCTATTGTTTAGTTTATTTTTTTTTTAATGTAGATAAATCTATAAGAGAAAGAAATAACTTTAAGACCTGGCCAAATCTACTATGTTCAAAGCTTACTTCGTAAACAAAAAGACCAGTTTATGTTAGATAGGTGATACTACTTCAGAATGGAACATTTAACCGTACAAAAGGAAATTCAAATGGTTTTGGTTTATGCAGAAGCTGGCAGGAGTCTTGATAATTCTATTAATCTCTTTGCTCAGTGTTTTCCATATAGAATTTGGGCACTTGTTTCATTTTACCGTACTGTCAACCAATGTACTACTGGTGGAAATGTTCAACCAAAAAACAAAGGCCCCTTGAATAACAGTTACTTGGGAAAATAATGAAATTCCTGTACTAGCTTCAGCGGCAGCTCATTCTCGTGTAAGTGCATGAGAAATAGTTCACTATGCTCGATAGTCTCAGAGCAGTGCTTTATAAATTTTAAAACCATAAATATGTAACGCTAATGTTTTAATTAGGCATGCATTTGGATACAGGAAAACATTTATTAATTTAAGTTAATTAAAATGAGCTTATCAGGAGAATGCCTGAAAAATTTTCCAGAAGACGGATGGTTTACAGTTGATAAAGGAACTATTTAATTATTTTATTAAAGTAAAATAATGACATAAACAGTAAACGTACTCGGTGCATCCTTTTACAATAAGCAATGAAAGGCACTTTACATATTGAATATCAAATTAGAAAAACACCCAACATATTTTTTCATAAATAATCATCCTACAAACGTGTATTCGAAAATATTTGTCATAGTATCCTATGCAGACAAGAAAAAAAGCAGTAAAGTAAGTAAAGAAAATTGCCTACATTGAATACTGCAACAAAACAAGAAAAGGATAGAATAGAAATCCAAAAGAATTATATTTCAGACTAGCTCAAAATGTCGTAGAATGGGTTGGGTCATACAGAAAGAAAAATTGGAAATCTCAGTAAGTAGTTTTATTACTAACCTTTTAAACATACAGTCTCAAAAGGAATATTTACAAAGGCCAAAAATGCACATTTACATAATTGTCCTGTTATAAACAAAGGGTCAATTTGCACATAACATAATATCAATATAAACATTTAAGTATCAGTTTCAAAATCTTAAAATTTAAATAATAGGTACATATATACAAGTATACTTACAAAATGTTTCCAGCCCTAAATATATACAAAAAATAATTTGACATAATTTATACAAAAATTTGTATCTGCTTTGGGAAGTGCACTTTGTAAGAATCAGAATGTAACATTAAACCTGAATCATGTAACCCTAACTTAAATGAACCAAGTGTTAACTAATTTGGTAAACAAGTTGTTGACGTTAACATTCATGTATGAAGAAAAAAGGAACAGTAAAAAGTGATCTAACACAAGCTTTGATTTAACTAATTTTGACCTGGAGAATAATTACATATTTGCTCGTGCATTGTGAACGTGAATTTGTAACGTGCAGTCTGCAATTTATTGGGTAATCATGAGTACGAATCTACGGAACTATCAAAACAAGTGTCTGTCTTCCACAACAGCAGCGAAATTAAAGAAAACGGAAAACTGTACCTTAAACCAACCTGTCTGCCTCTCTGACCATCTTAAAGAATTCGAAAATACGGGCTGCACTCATCTACGAGCTGGATACGGGTTTAATCAATTTTACTAAATCAGAACACTACGTACAGACAGCATCTTAAAATCGTCACTCACAACATTTCTTTTTGCTAAAAGGATGTATCGAATAGCACATTGTGTAGAATCGAATCGAATAGAATAGAACTCTTTCAAAAGCTCAGTTTGTATTTATGCAGATAGACCAACGTGCTTCGAAACCATTCCCACCGATATTGTGTGAAATATTCTGCAAACACAAGTAAAAATATTTTTTCCAGTCAGGAGCTGCAAAATATTCCTGGAAGAATAGCCAATTAACACAATCAAACATACTATAAGACTTCCATTAAAAATTGTTGGAAAATCAATATCTATTTTAAAGGATCCTGTACCCATTCAACTTTGCATACAGCATAATGGTGAGAAATGTATAACAGGCTGCCTAAAGCTTATAACAACGAATACGATTTGTTATATTATCGACTGGGGATACCGAGAATGAATTAATGAGGGTACGATTATTGCTCATAAAACTTGAGCGATCTCAACATGTGCAAGTTAACGAAATAAAATTTCGTAATATAACCATTAAAAGCTTTTATATTTGTACACTGCAGCTGTTTAAAACGTGGTTCGAAGAATAAACCATTGGAAATAATATGCAGCCGCTTGCCCTATTTCCATGAATTTATATAGCAGGGTTGTTTTAACGATAAGCAAGTGGCCGTTTAGACATATTTCAACGAACTTTTAAAACGAAGTTGTTGAACAATAAGCAAATATTTCAAAGATTTAGAGCGTGGTTTTAGAATATATTCCAAATGTACACTTAAGAAAATTTTTTATAGGACGGTTTAAAATATTCATTTTAATTGGAATAGCATAAAAGGCAGGCCGCCGCTTGGATTAGAATTTGTAGAAAGCGTTTATTAATATGAAGTAAACAAAGTAAAAAAATTTTATGTAGGATTGCAGAAACCACTCGATTTTAGAAATTTAACATAACATATTCTAACGCATTGTAAAGACACCAAAATCAATGTAGATTACTTAAATATACAGAAACCATAGTCTTAAAATCCAATGCGTAGGAACTAATCAATAACACAGATGTGGTATTAAATGGACATTGTAAAAATACCAATGGATATATTCTCATGCAAAGAAAACTTGACCTCAATTTTAAAGCGGTTCAAATCTTATGAACCATTTAATAAACCAAAAAAACCCGTAAACCCCTGAGGACATTTTATCTTATAAATACCATCGAATCATGTTAGAGGGAATCAATCAAACACAGTCTATCAGTCATGCATTTCAAGCGGTGTAATTCAACTGACAAACATTATAATGCACTTAAGGGCTGCTATGCTTCCGGCCACGTCCCCAATGCTTCACCCGAAGGTACTACATTGGGTTTAAACGCGAAAAGTAAACGTGCTCCAAATTTAATCTAACTTCAGGTTAATCAATACTAAATAAAAATCTAACAAACTGAAACTAAAAATAGGGTTTAAAAAATGATATCCCTAGCGTTGATTCTGGAGTTAGCCCGATCCACAAGACACACGCAAAAATGAATGGGGAGGGATCCGTAATACCGGATAGCAGCTGTCAGCTCTGCTTACCGGTTCGACCTGAAGGGTTGTCTTAAAATTATCCAAATCTAGCTAGCTAATATTAAAAATGGATTCAAATTTTCTAATCATTCGCCAAATGTTTAATAGTGAATCCAGCTATTTTGCCTGTTCTATATATTTACAAATTCGTCCTTTCTGGTCTAAGTATTTATTCAAATTTCATCCGAAATTTGTCCCTAGCGTTCCCTATCATTCCCTAACTGACATATTATAAGTACAATCTTCTTTCCTGTATATACTGCCACCAAAAATTGGCGGCAAAAGGTCTAGCAAATAAAATCAAGCCACAGAACAAAAATACAGGCAAAATGTAAATATAAATATAAAATAAGTATAAATATAATGTAAGTATATAAATAAACAAAATAAATATATAAATAAATTAATAAATATCTAAATAAGCAGAAGCATGCAACAGTGCATAAATTAGCAAAAGCATCGCCCAAATTATTAGTTGCACTCGCATAAGCATTATGATGGCTAGCGCCATTACGCACAAAACATGCTCGTTAGATTATTTCAAAATCTCCTTATTAATACAAGTCAATGCTTATGCGAGTACAGCCGCCACAACTTTAATCCTACCTCGTATATAAATTTCCCAAGCATCCGAAGATTCGTCGTCTTCTTACATCTATTTGTATCTTACTGCTAAAGGGAGATGATGCACTGTTAAAGTTCTGGTGGGTATGCACTAAACGCTCTAGGGGGGATCACAATCACTATCACTTTTAAGTCCTGGGGGGATGCACGGTTTCACTCTATTTTATTTTCTTTATTTATTAGCTGATTTAGGTTAATTAGAGTTTACTGATTTATTTTGTTGTAATGTATTTGTTTTAGTTTATTCGCGGTTCCGATTTTTCCACGCGTATAAGGTGGGACAGTGATTGTTTTAGTGGTGTGGGGTTTGTCGTGCATATTAGATTTTGGTTATTGATTTTTGCTTTTGTTTTTGTTTTTCATTTTTTTTAATTTTATTTTTTTATATATATATTTTTTATTTATTTTTTTTTATAAATTTTTTTTTTATTTTTATACAGGTTTTGGTTATATCATGCTCATGTCCGTTTCTCATGCCAAGTCAAAATCAAAAATTTTCAGTCCTCCCCTACCCCCTCCGATTTAAGCGTGGTTACCACCGTTTAATCTCGAGACCCTTCCCGAAAATTCTTTGAAGACTGTCCAGAACGCCTTCTGGTTAGCCGCTTCCCAGGCTCTTTGGCCATGCTAGTCCTGCGATAGCTAATTTTATATCAGCTAACCCTCGATTTGCCACCTCAGTGGGCAGTCGAAGAGCACGTGCCCTGCGCTTTCTGCGCCCTCGCCGCATTCGCAGCGGTCGTTATCGGTTAAACCGAACTTTTGTAAATCCGCTTTCAGGGTGCCGTGCCCTGTTATCAGTTGCACCATTTTATGACCGAGTTTCACTTCGATCTTACCTCTAGCTTCTATGCTCGGTATGAAATTGTGGATCAACCTGCCCGTGGCAGCGTTGTTCCACCTCTCTTCCCATTGTCGGATTGATTTTCGCGCAGCTTTCTTTAATTATAGACTTCGGTATCGACGAACGTGATATCCGAAAGTCGCCCGTCGCGGCCTGTTTCGCTAATTCATCAGCCCTATCGTTTCCTACGTTACCATCGTGCGACCTAACCCAACAAAACTTTAAATGCAGAAACTCCAGCGTCGTATGCGCTATCCTCCAGACGTCTGCTTGGAGGTCTGTCGAGGTATTCATGTTTGTTAAAGCCGTCAGCGTCGATTTACTATCACTGATTATATAATATTCGTCTTTGCCCGTATGGTTTATTACGTAATCGATAGCCTCTCGTATGGCTACCAATTCGCATTGGAAGATAGTGCTCCAGTTCGCGAGTTTGGTTTGAAACCGAAACACCTCCATTTCCTGCTTAAACACGACAAACGCCGCGCCTGCTTGTCCGTCATCCATACGTGAACCGTCCGTGTAAATTCTGATACCCGTCGCGTCCCCATCACCTTCGACAAACTCGATTCCTCTAATATCGGCCGGGTGCCTCAACTCTGATACAACGATCTTTCTCTCTACCTCCCTATTACCAAGATTAATATCTTCGATAATTTCGCGCCCTTTCCCTATATTTATTAATCTCCTATTTCTAATCTCCCTAACGACATATTCGATAGGAAGAGTCCTACTGATCACCAGGACCGCCTTGAGCGCGGTTATGCGTTGCACGCTCGTCAACTGACGCATCTTCCGGACTTTAAAAACTTCCGCCCATACAGAAGCTGCGCACAGCATTGCCGGCTCAATTGCTCCGGCATAAATCGTTCTCGGCGATTCGCCTCTAAAACTCAGTTTATTTTCGCAGCCGCCATCATTTTGTTTGATATTTCGCTGCCTTTGCTTTTAACGTACTGCACGTGAGCTTTCCAATTTAACTTATCGTCAATCTTTACGCCGAGGTATGTAATCGCTTACTTAAACGGTATTTTCTCCCCTGCCAGCTCTAACCTTGGGGGTCGCTGTCCCTGTTTCTTTCCGAAATAAAATGCCTATGACTTCGCCGTGTTAAATTTTAATTTTACCGCCTGCGACCATTTATGAAGTTTATTAAGCGCCTCGTTCAGTTTTGTGCGCATATCCATTAATAATCGCGATCTGACAATTAAAAGCGTATCATCCGCAAACCCAACGATTGAGCATCCTGTTGGCAACTTGACCCTAAAGATGCTTTCATACAACAACTTCAAAATGTGGGACCAGAGCATGACCCCTGCGGGCATCCTCTTTCCACCTCACGCGACAAAACTTCACCCGGAATTTTAACCTGTGCCAATCGCCTCGAGATAACTCTTGACCAAAGACATCAAGTTTCGCGGACAACTCGCAAACAATCAATGGCCACCAGGCAGCATCAAATGCTCCTGAAATGTCCAAAGCTACAACAACACAGTAGTCTTTAGCATCTCTCGCCTGTCTTTTAGAACTCGACAGCATAAACTTAAACAGAAAAAGAAAGTACTTGAGTGCTACGTCCTACCTTTCACAAAAAAATTCGGTAAAACTACCTCATTAGATTTTCGACTCCAAATCGCATAGTCCTACTTAGACTATCATATCTCAACAGTATACTTCATTAACTCTTAACGGGGTTCATAAAAATTTAACTTTACCATTATATGTCTGCACTACAGTGGACACACCAAAAACTATTCGATTTGCTATCAAATCAAATCTCTATACCAATATTGTGGTCAAAACCTTTACTACCCAAAATATAATCATCAACTTTGACCAACTTTACAAAAAAAAGCTCTACAAGATGCAAGCGACTCTCGCTTACCTATACTCCAAAATCTCAAACACAGTCAACATCATTGATGCCAACACAATCTCTATACTCAACTTTTTCAGCATCATCCAAAATCGACAACCTAAACTTAAACAATATCATCGTTATAGTCGTTATAACAAACATCAACATTACCAATAGAATCGACCTACTAATATAATCAACGTACTCAATACAATCAACGTTAACTCTATCGACATTATCTACGTTGACATAATCTACGTGTAAGTATCTCAAAGAATAACAACCTACTAATCATCAACATCAACTTCTTTAACATTATCTACGCGCAAGTCTTTAAAAAATCCTTATGACACTAAACTTATATATATTTAATACTAATATAGTCTCTACAAAAAATAGGTACAAACACGAAAGCATGACTGTTACCTAAGCAAAATTATCACCGAAATGCTCGACATACTTCAGACTGCAAAGTTTTGTTTGACAAACAGAATTCAATGCCAAAATTTACTTTTCTGGAACGTCATTATCTAAATATAAAGCAGCATTCGGACACGACTTACAAAAAACTGAAGTTACTCCTTTATATCCACATTTATAACAAAAAATTTTCTTTGGAGCTCTACAAAACTGAAATGTATGGCCAAATCGCGAACAGTTCCAACACCCATTATTCTTCTTGACTATTTTAGGACCACTCGAGACCGGTACTGAATCATTACTCTTTAAAATTTCAGCTTGAGGGAATTGTGTTAGATTTCTGTCAACTTGACTTTTAGGTTTGGAGGAATTTTTAAACCATGCTGAAGATGTATTATGAAAATTTGATCGATTATTGTCCTTAGACCTGTACGAATAACTTGTCGAAACAGAAACAGATTTTTGTTTTAAATGATCAACTTCTTCCAACTTTTTACAGAGTTTGGCCAGAGTCGCTATATCATCTATCTCTGACAATGCAAGATATGAAATGAATTCGGGCAACAAATTTTTCCTAACCATTCTAACCTTTGTAACCTCAGCAGGGCGTTGTGGTAGTCTACTAAATAAATTTTCCATATGGGCAATAAATAAAACAACTGATTCAGACTTTTTTTGATGCGTGCTTTTATCAAATCTCAAACGTCATCTTCTGAATGAGCGGGTAAAAAATCTTCTTTTAATCGCTTAACTAAAGAATTCCAATCTTTCACTGAACTACGAATACTTCTATGCCAAAGCAAACCATCTCCAACAAATAATTCAGAGGATCCACGATTTAAATCAGCTTCTGATACAGCTCGAGAATCTGCTAGTTCCTTTACTCGGTCTAAAAATTGATATACTTGTTTTGAATCACCAGAAAATTTCACAGGCCAAGAACTTATAGGTATAGATGGTGTAAGATATGTAACAGTGGGAATAGGTGTACTAACAACTGAGGGAGATTCTATAGTAATATCTTTACGATCAACTGAACTATTAGCTCTATTAACTTTCTCATATAAGTCTGCTTCAAGAATAAAAATTGTAGCTAACGTTTCATCTTTAAACAGCACGGCTTCCTCTACATTTTCTGTAGAAAGTTTAATTCTCTTGACTCGACCGACGAGATGAAACAATCTAGATTGTACTCTTTTAAAAATAGAATCTGCAACATTACCATCAAATTCTGACAAAATATTTTTTATAGACTCAAGCGAAGAATCAATTTCTTTACATTCTTCTAAAAATGTGCTGTATACCCAAGAAGATTAATTAAACAACCAGTTTCTTTCACTTCCTTAGCCAAGTCTACCTAAAATTTTCCTTTTCTCTACTATGGACCTACTTCTTTCTATACCTCTAAAGTTTAACTCATACTCCAACTCTTCTTTGTGCAAATAAACAATCTGTAAAGTATCTGCTACTTCAAAAATTTAAAAAAAGCTTTTCAACTTCTAAATTTCTAATACTATAGTCAAAAGTGAAAACAGCAATCTCGTTCCGCTAAATACCTTGTTCACCAACTACAAAAAAATTATTTACGTTGCAGTGTCAATAATTGAAATAACCAAATCGAGGCTTGACGTTAGAGTTGCTATAAATGTTTGAATCATCAAAAAAAAATTTTTACAAATCGCCTCGCGTTGGGCGCCATTGATGTAGCATACTAAATTTCTCAAAAGGTAAATAGTATGTATACTCTACCATATAGGCGGCAGAGCCTCGATAGATTACGAGGGGTTCCTGTTTGACAGTTAAGCCCAGGGTAAAAAGGATGTTAAATGGCTTTGAGAAAACAAAGGTCCCTCTAAAGAGATCTTCCAGCCAGCTAAGTTTCTCCAACTTAGGGCAGAGCTATGAGCTAGGGTCGTAGGATGGTATACGTTAAAAAGAAAGAATTTTTATTGGACGCCACCGTATCTTAATGAGTGTTATGATAAGAAACTATCCGAAGATCAGATACGGAAATCTTTGAAAGAAAAAAAACTTAAGACGAGCAACAAAAAAAATACTTACTTTTGTCTCTGCAATCTGGAATGGGAACGACGATCTCGTACTATCTGAAAATTTAACCACACCCAAACATTCTCAAACTAGGGCTTCGTTAGAGCCTAGTCACTTTATCACCAAAAAAAATTATAAATAGATCTACTAGTCAAAATTATACTTCAAAAAAAACTTTTAACTTTAACACCAATAATATCTTTCTTCAATACCAAATTTTCATATTTGTAAAATGTTTGCTTCTATAGGACAATTGTTGCTGACTTCAAATAAAGAAAGTTCTACGACAACTTATTATTTTTTCTATTAATTTAAAAAAAAATATATATATATATATATACATTGTTTATATAAAGTTATCTGTACGGAGACTTTCAAAACAGTTTCTTTATTACGATTTAACAGTAATATCTGAATATTCATGGGATATTTTTAATTGTATAATTTACATTAATTCTCTATAAGAAATATATGATTTTCATTTTTTATGTTACAGTTAATTCATGATACTTGAATAGGATCCTGTTCAGTTTACAAGAAACATATTAAATGCTCAAAATTTTTTTATAGATTATAGAACTATATTTTTAATAGACATTTTTAATGGAATCAAAGGTCAAAGAAAAATACTTATTGTCGGCACTAAGCTGTATTTCAGGTGTACTGTCAAAATGTGTTATACACAATAATTCGGCAAACAATTCTTATCGTAACACATGTTAGTTATGCAAACATTTTAATATAACTTTGTAACTTCAAAATTATCTTAAAGAAATACCTTGAAAATAATAAGGTCATCTTAAATGAATGTTCCTCGAAAAGAATATAGGTATAAAATGGAGGATGACTCACCGCTGGCTATCTGCTTGACGGCCGGTTTTTTTTTTTAAAACATCTGCGTTCTTACTCTTGTAGTTGTGCGCTGCTGACACAGGGGTCCGGATTTGACCTTCTTACTAACCAATAATTTGTGGGGATTTCCACTCTTTTGCCTAGCAACAATTGAAACTGCATCTAAAGCTCAACCAATTTCCAAAAGAATTAAAAACCTGTCTTTGCTTTACTTCAGTCTCGTACTTGCCATGCGGTTAACAATTGTTTAATATAATACATAATTTCCATTACTTTAATACTTGAAACTAAAAATAGGGTTTAAAAAATGATATCCCTAGCGTTGATTCTGGAGTTAGCCCGATCCACAAGACACACGCAAAAATGAATGGGGAGGGATCCGTAATACCGGATAGCAGCTGTCAGCTCTGCTTACCGGTTCGACCTGAAGGGTTGTCTTAAAATTATCCAAATCTAGCTAGCTAATATTAAAAATGGATTCAAATTTTCTAATCATTCGCCAAATGTTTAATAGTGAATCCAGCTATTTTGCCTGTTCTATATATTTACAAATTCGTCCTTTCTGGTCTAAGTATTTATTCAAATTTCATCCGAAATTTGTCCCTAGCGTTCCCTATCATTCCCTAACTGACATATTATAAGTACAATCTTCTTTCCTGTATATACTGCCACCAAAAATTGGCGGCAAAAGGTCTAGCAAATAAAATCAAGCCACAGAACAAAAATACAGGCAAAAATGTAAATATAAATATAAAATAAGTATAAATATAATGTAAGTATATAAATAAACAAAATAAATATATAAATAAATTAATAAATATCTAAATAAGCAGAAGCATGCAACAGTGCATAAATTAGCAAAAGCATCGCCCAAATTATTAGTTGCACTCGCATAAGCATTATGATGGCTAGCGCCATTACGCACAAAACATGCTCGTTAGATTATTTCAAAATCTCCTTATTAATACAAGTCAATGCTTATGCGAGTACAGCCGCCACAACTTTAATCCTACCTCGTATATAAATTTCCCAAGCATCCGAAGATTCGTCGTCTTCTTACATCTATTTGTATCTTACTGCTAAAGGGAGATGATGCACTGTTAAAGTTCTGGTGGGTATGCACTAAACGCTCTAGGGGGGATCACAATCACTATCACTTTTAAGTCCTGGGGGGATGCACGGTTTCACTCTATTTTATTTTCTTTATTTATTTGCTGATTTAAGTTAATTAGGGTTTACTGATTTATTTTGTTGTTATTTATTTGTTTTAGTTTATTCGCGGTTCCGATTTTTCCGCGCGTATAAGGTGGGACAGTGATTGTTTTAGTGGTGTGGGGTTTGTCGTGGATATTAAATTTTCGTTATTGATTTTTGCTTTTGTTTTTGTTTTTCATTTTTTTTAATTTTATTTTTTTTTATATATATATATTTTATTTATTTTTTTTTATAAATTTTTTTTTTATTTTTATACAGGTTTTGGTTATATCATGCTCATGTCCGTTTCTCATGCCAAGTCAAAATCAAAAATTTTCAGTCCTCCCCTACCCCCTCCGATTTAAGCTTGGTTACCACCGTTTAATCTCGAGACCCTTCCCGAAAATTCTTTGAAGACTGTCCAGAACGCCTTCTGGTTAGCCGCTTCCCAGGCTCTTTGGCCATGCTAGTCCTGCGATAGCTAATTTTATATCAGCTAACCCTCGATTTGCCACCTCGAGTGGGCAGTCGAAGAGCACGTGCCCTGCGCTTTCTGCGCCCTCGCCGCATTCGCAGCGGTCGTTATCGGTTAAACCGAACTTTTGTAAATCCGCTTTCAGGGTGCCGTGCCCTGTTATCAGTTGCACCATTTTATGACCGAGTTTCACTTCGATCTTACCTCTAGCTTCTATGCTCGGTATGAAATTGTGGATCAACCTGCCCGTGGCAGCGTTGTTCCACCTCTCTTCCCATTGTCGGATTGATTTTTCGCGCAGCTTTCTTTTAATTATAGACTTCGGTATCGACGAACGTGATATCCGAAAGTCGCCCGTCGCGGCCTGTTTCGCTAATTCATCAGCCCTATCGTTTCCTACGTTACCATCGTGCGACCTAACCCAACAAAACTTTAAATGCAGAAACTCAAGCGTCGTATGCGCTATCCTCCAGACGTCTGCTTGGAGGTCTGTCGAGGTATTCATGTTTGTTAAAGCCGTCAGCGTCGATTTACTATCACTGATTATATAATATTCGTCTTTGCCCGTATGGTTTATTACGTAATCGATAGCCTCTCGTATGGCTACCAATTCGCATTGGAAGATAGTGCTCCAGTTCGCGAGTTTGGTTTGAAACCGAAACACCTCCATTTCCTGCTTAAACACGACAAACGCCGCGCCTGCTTGTCCGTCATCCATACGTGAACCGTCCGTGTAAATTCTGATACCCGTCGCGTCCCCATCACCTTCGACAAACTCGATTCCTCTAATATCGGCCGGGTGCCCCAACTCTGATACAACGATCTTTCTCTCCACCTCCCTATTACCAAGATTAATATCTTCGATAATTTCGCGCCCTTTCCCTATA
Organism: Platerodrilus igneus; assembly: GCA_036346225.1. Taxonomy (NCBI): domain Eukaryota; kingdom Metazoa; phylum Arthropoda; class Insecta; order Coleoptera; family Lycidae; genus Platerodrilus; species Platerodrilus igneus. The sequence continues at coordinate 1,887,094 of JARFIW010000821.1, read as the reverse complement.
TTTATTAATCTCCTATTTCTAATCTCCCTAACGACATATTCGATAGGAAGAGTCCTACTGATCACCAGGACCGCCTCCGTGGAGGTGGTCCTGTATGCCCTCGCCGCCTTGAGCGCGGTTATGCGTTGCACGCTCGTCAATTGACGCATCTCCCGGACTTTACAACCTTCCGTCCATACAGAAGCTGTGCACAGCATTGCCGGCTCAATTGCTCCGGCATAAATCGTTCTCGGCGATTCGCCTCTAAAACTCCAGTTTATTTTCGCAGCCGCCATCATTTTGTTTGATATTTCGCTGCCTTTGCTTTTAACATACTGCACGTGAGCTTTCCAATTTAACTTATCGTCAATCTTGACGCCGAGGTATGTAATTGCTTTCTTAAACGGTATTTTCTCCCTTCCCAGCTCTAGCCTAGGGGGTCGCTGTCCCTGTTTCTTTCCGAAATAAAGCGCCTCTGACTTCGCCGTGTTAAATTTTAATTTTACCGCCTGCGACCATTCGTGTAGTTTATTAAGCGCCTCGTTTGGTTTTGTGCGCATATCCATTAATAATCGCGATCTGACAATTAAAAGCGTATCATCCGCAAACCCAACGATTGAGCATCCTGTTGGCAACTTGACCCTAAAGATGCTTTCATACAACAACTTCCAAAATGTGGGACCAGAGCATGACCCCTGCGGGCATCCTCTTTCCACCTCACGCGACAAAACTTCACCCGGAATTTTAACCTGTGCCAATCGCCTCGAGATAACTCTTGACCAAAGACATCAAGTTTCGCGGACAACTCGCAAACAATCAATGGCCACCAGGCAGCATCAAATGCTCCTGAAATGTCCAAAGCTACAACAACACAGTAGTCTTTAGCATCTCTCGCCTGTTTAATTTCCCCGAACTCTAATGCATTGATAGTCGACTTTTCCTCCATAAAACCGAACTGTCGGTTATTATAACCGGCGCTATCACGCACTAAGTGCTCAACTCGCGTAGTCATAACGCGATCCAAAACTTTCCCCAGCACCGGTAGCAAGCTAATTGGACGATAGCTGCTCGGGTCTGACGTATCCGTCTTGTTAGGTTTAGGTATGAATTTCACGTTCTAGACCTTCCAGCAACGCGGAAGGACGCCCCTTTCTAAACAAAGATTAAACAACCCGACAAACACACACGGGGCTAACAGGCACGCCTTCAGAGCTGCGTCTGAAGTGATTCCGTCATGCCCCGGTGCCTTTTTAGGGTTCATCTTCCTAAGAGCTCTGACGACCTCGTGAACTAGGATTGTCTTATTGGCACCTGTTCCTTGCGCCTCTGTAGCTTCCCGACGTACTAAATCGTGCGACCCTTCATTCCCCTCGGGATTATCCGATAGGAAGAATTTCTCTAATAAATATTCCGCCGTGGTTTTAAAACCTTCCGTATATTCACCATTTGTCTTTCTTATGTTACCGAGCGCGATTTTCTGTTGTTTACCCCTTATTACGCGGTATGCGGTTCCCCAAGGTTCTTTCTGTGAGTTTCGCGTGCAGAATATTTGGAATTTATTTGTTCGCGTTTCTTCTATTAATATCTTATATTCGCGGTAACTTTGATTGTATTCTATTATCCGTTGTTCTCTTATATCTTCCGAAGCGCGTTGATAGCGGCGCTTTAGGTTACGCTGTCTTTAAACAACTGACAAACAACTAGCGCCGTGTGTATGAAGTAACAATAATTTTATAAATTCGGGCTTGCTAGTGAAATAAGCTACCGAATGCGAATATGATCGCGAGGATAAATAAATTGCCGATACTAGTAAAAGTGGGCCAATAGTGAATGCTTTCTGCAACACCTGTTGCATTCAGTGGATTACTAGTAAGCCCAGTTTTGGTCTTGCACGACAAGGTCGCTTGAGTCTTGTAAAAATAAGCTGTAAGTCATTGGGTTTTTTTTACCTACTACATATTTTAAATTGTTATTTTATATTTTGATGCAAGTTCGTGGTTGGTATAATTTTCAGGTTTTTGTATTTTCAAAAAAAAACAACTCATTGAGCTACTAACATGACAAAAAACTCTAATTACCTATATCCAATTACAATTAAGTTCCTACGCTGCTTTTAAGTGTATTACTTAAGCACATAGGTAAAACACAATAGTTACACATACTTACATCTAACCCCGGTTATGAGCTATGTAAGGAAAAAGTACATTTAACTTAAAGTAGGATATCGCATTCTGCTTAATTGCTGAATTGTAACAAACGCAAAAAAATTACATCAGGCACTCAATACAGTCGACCAACGTCAGCATTATGAATATTATTTTTTTGTGATTATTATCTAAACATGCGAATTTTAGAAAAAATTTTAAACTTATTTTAATAGCAGCTACAGTGCATTGAGTTATTTCGTTTGGCAGCAAAAATGCACTCTATTTCACTAATTTAAGTTTGTTTAAGTTCACAACTTAATTAGTCGACTTTAGAGCATGATGTAATTGTATATTTTATTTGTAACCTAGTTAACATTGCAGTTGTTTTAAAACAATTTTAATCCTTTTTATGTGTCCATTTGTAGCTATACTATTTGCTTTAGGCACCAGGTTTATTAACAACTTCGTTTGTCTTATCGGTCTCTACACACCTTTAATTTAATGACAAAACTAATGTCACCCTGTATATATATATATATATATATATATATATATATATATAAATATTCTTAGTTCTTGGGAGTAGGTCAATATCAACTAGATCACATTGAAATATTCATATACTACATGCAGAATCTTCTCTATTTACACGTTTTGGTCTAATGGACCATTTTCAAAATAGCTACAACTTCACAACATATACAATAAATAAATACTAAAATATATGTTACATACCAGTTGTCAATTGAATACATTTTTTTTTTTAAATTAATTTACATGCTTGAAACTTATTTTTACTAAAACTTATATACATATTAAAATAGAAGGTTTTAAATTACAAAGTTAATTTATAAAATGCCACATATGCTTACTATAAGTATACTTATTGTTATGTATGTTATATATATATATATATATATATATATATATATAAAAATTATACATATTTAATTCATGGAAATTTAATATATAGGTTATATAAAATACATCACATAACTGCAGTAGTATTTATTTTGTGGTTTTATTTCCAATATTAGCCAGATTTTTGGGCTTGTTATTTACATATTCTTTTCAATGGTATTCAACTAACTTCTAACAAAAATTCAAACACCTGCTTTTCGCATCTAATCACATCTGATTATCGGGATCAAAATTTCGAACCCGGTATTGTGTTATCGGGTACATACCTACCCATAGTATCCGTCATTATTTCTATTAGTTATTTTAATGTATCATGAACTTGTTTGTGCAAAAAATATGTGATTCTTAAACAAGTTTCTTTTTAATTTTAGACTTCAAAAATAACTTTATAATATTATTTAAGATACAGAAATAATGGAAAATTTCCTAATGTAATGTTAATGTGTCATTAATAATAATAAAACAATCAAAGCTTGTTCTACTGCGCCCACTGTAATGTGGTTCTTCCTGTTTTATTAGATTACCATCTGACTTTTGACCCAAGATCAATAACTCAAATGAACAACACTTATTATTTATTTATTAATAATAATTAACTCAAGGACACAGCATCTCATGTGTTTACTTTGATTTATTACAAAACTCTTATTCTATTGCTCTCACTTTTAGTTCTACATTCCACTTATTGTATAACCTTAAGCAGGTAAATATCATAATTATAGAATGCTGACAAATAAATAACTATTATTTAAGTAGCTTTGTGGTTCATGATATTGCATATGGAGTGTGCACAACAATTTTTTACTGTTACTGGGATAAACTGCTTAATTACTTACAGAATGATTTTACCTTGCAATACAAGTCACGAACAATAAATTAGAATGTGTGCTGAAAGTATAAATGGTTAAATTGTTTATAAATAAATTTCTATACAATTACAGGACTAATAGTTGCGTATTGTTTTATAAACTTAATATCTATAACCATCTTATTTGTGAATTCTTCACTATAATTATATTGAATTTTATTCACTACTAACCTAATTAAAATGCTAATGCATTTATATCAAATATTGATAATGCTTATTATAACAATTATGTGTTACTTGATCTAAACTTAACAATTCTGTTCATATGCACCGTTTGAATTTTCCCTAACGTGTACTTGATTGTACACTTAAATTTGTTACATTAGATAATAGTGTATGCTTCCTTAAAATAACTGTCGAGCTTTGACTGATTCCCTATGTTAACAGGACTAAGTCTCCAACCCTTATGACTTTGATGATTTTGTTTCTATGATATTGTACCTTTATGTCCTTCTTTGCTTGCTCTATGTATTGTTCTACTTTTTTTGCTGTGACTTGTAGTCTCTACTTTAATTCTTTACTCTAATTTTCGATGTTGTATAATAGGTTCATCTCCTTTGTTATTCTGAGGGTAGATATATTGTCTTCTTAAAAACAAGTTTGAATTGTGTGGTGTTGTATTGCAACAAAACTAAAATATTGAGTTCATTCATCCCAATCGGTTCTGGATTCATTTATGTATGATCATAGATATTCGTTTAGTGTGTGATGAAGTCAGTTTACTCCTATTGTTTGTGGGTGATATGATGTAGAGAATTGATACGGTATAGATAACAACTCAGTTACAGTTTTGAAAATTTTATTTTTCTACTCAATACATGGATTGGTTTGTATTTATTTCATTGGTCTATATACTAGTCTAAAATTGTCTATTAAGGTTCTAGCTATTGTGGTACTTTCTTGGTTTGGTGTTGGAATTATTACAACATACTAACATAGCTTACATGATATTGTTAAATCATATATGTTTTCTTTATTTGATTTTACGAGGACCCTATCTTGCTAATGGTTGTTATATCAAAACATTTTTGAGGTGTAGGCATTATTATCATTTCTTCTTTGTGCCCTAATAATGTTTTTATTGGTTTGACATTCTTGACGTTTCGCTGTTTATTATGTCACATCTCGTGATATTCCTTGCCAATTGTACTGGGTTTTTAATTTTTGTAATAATCGCTGTTACCACAATGTTTTCCGAAAATTGGGTTTCATGAACAAGTTTTAGTAATTGCTGCCATTGCTGCTTGTTTTCTGCACTCATTGGTTTCAAATATAGTGTTACGCAAACTTTACTCAATATTTACTACTCTGATATCTTGAATTTATTAATTGTTGGTATGCTTCCTTGTGTTACACATTTTATTTTGATAATTAGATAAAGGGGAATTTTCAATCCACAATTGAAAGCAATCCATCCTTAATTTATGTAGGTTATGATACATGAAAATTGTGGTTGTTGAATTCTCACACACCGTAGATGAAGAACCTTTAGTTTATTGTATGCAATCTGTTAAATAAACATTTTCTCACATTTGAGTAATGTGTGTTTATTGTCTCAGCCAATGAGCAAGTTTGACGGGTGGAGAATCTTGATGAGTTTATGGGAAAGTATGCTATTATCAGGAGAGTTTATCTTGGATCACCTTAGTGAACAGGCGTATTGACAGTTGGTGTTGGTTAATTGCAGCAAATTACCAGTGATTTCATCCTTTTCTGTACCTCTATCTGAATATATTTGTTCCAAAAATGTTGTAGGTTTCAGCAACAACTGTAATGCAAATTTGTAGAAAATCAGCACTGACTCCGGTGAGAACCATATTGTACGTGTAGAGAACAAGAGTTGGTTTATAAGGATCGAAGGATAGTGGCCCTAGTTTAGTTAATTATTGTTCTTTCTTTATTGAAAAATCTGTGTAAGATTACACCTTCTGTATAACCAAGCTTTAAACTAATGTACGTTTATCTTTAAATGCATTTGACAGTTATATTGTATACTGCTTAAAATGCTCCTTAATGTGGATAATTTAATATTTTGATATCCTAATTCATCAACTGTCTCTTGCAACTGCAGTAGAAGTTCCTCGTGTGAGAAGCTATCCTTAATGAAATGGATTATCTCCTCTGTTTTAAATCTTCATTTCTGCTCAGATGCATATTTATAAGTTCGGTACTACCATAAACTTATCCACAGTATACTATTTAACACTGCATTGTTACGTATCAATTTAAAAATATTTTATTCGAAATCTTTTCTCTTTTCTCCTCATGATCTGTTTTTTTAGTTAACTTTTTGGGTTGTCTTGGTGCCTGACCATGGCTCATTTTACAACCATAACTTTTTCTGATAACTTCGTTTGGTCTTTGCCCTTATCTTCTAAATCGTTTGTAGTTAATTGCAACAGACAGTCGGCTGCAACATTGTTTGTACTTGGGATATGTTCTATTTCGAAATCATACTTCAATAAATCTAGCTTCATATGTACTAGTTTTGGTTTTACTTCTTTGGGGTCCTAAAAAATTAACATTGTTATTTTCCTTCTTTATTTTAAGTGTAGTTTGGATCTCCATAATCTTTCAATCTATTTTGGCTTTAAAATTTTTACTAAATTCTTTTCGTCTGAATGTTCATTCATTTTTTTCTAGTTTTTTGGTTGCAAAATCTTGTAATTCTCTAACCTTACAGTCTAAATGACTTATTTTTGTGACAATTTCCTAAAAAGATAACATACTTTGCTAGTTACCCTTATAATCTGCTTCCAATAATTCTAGTTCTGTCAACAATAACTGAAGTTTTGCTAACGACATATTATACTCTTTTTTTAAATCTGTGTCAGATAAATGATTTTCCATTGATAACCGTGAAAGGAGAATTTGCTTAATGCTTGAACGTTTAGCTTCAGTTTTTATACATAAACTGTACTGTTTTGTTAAAACCTTTTTCTAACTGATTATTGCTAAGGTTTACTTCTAGCAAATCAAAACAATTTTTATTTTTTTGCAACTTAGAATATTTGCTCCTATTTAACACTATAAATTAATTAAATATGACCTCATTACAAGCTTCTAAAGTCTCATACTGTTTATCCGTCTTTCCATAATACAACTAATCTATTACATTTATATGATTATAAGGGTATTGCATACTTTACAATAAAGATTGCTTAATGATTTTATGCAGATGTATTTATATTACTCATCTTTTTACATTTATTTACTAAATGTATATAAAACTTATTATAAATAAAACGATTATTATAATTAATAAGTAGTTTGATAATTTTAGACCATCGCTCAAATATTGTGTAATGCTATTAGTACCTATTCTCATAGCTTGCACAATAATTTACTCTTATCTTGACTGGTGCCCATAACAATAATAAAATAAAATTCGAAAACAAATATTTCTTAATTCTATGCCTTTTATTTGTGAGTTTAAAATATTTTGCTTAAAGTATTATTTACTTACTAATCTAGTTAAATTCTTAGAGTTAAATCATGACCTACTTTGCTAAATTTCACTCCATACTTATTTTGATTTAATTTAAATTCCCAAACGGCAAAAATTTCTATTGTCCATCTTGGAATTTTTAGAGCCACGGGCATGGCAGCATCGCTGTATAATGTGATTCTTTTTATTTTATTAGATCATCTTCTGACTTTTTACCCAAGAATTTTATATTAAATGAACAACACTTATTATTCATTTATTGATAATAATTAACAAAAGAAATGCTTAGCATCTCATGTTTATTTTGATTCACTACAATACTCTTATTCTATTGTTCTCTTTTTCAGTTCTACATTTCACTTATTATATTACCTTAAGTAGGTAAATGTCATAATTATATAATGCATACAAATAATTAACTAATGCTTAAGTAGCTTTGTGGTTTATGGTAATGCAAATGGAATATGTACAACAATCTTTCAATGTTACTGGGTTAAATAGCTGAATTACTTTACACTATATTGAAATAATGTGATCCACTCTATTACTTTAGTTTATTTAGTTCACATTCATAGTGTACCAGAGTCTTTCAAATTATTTTGTTTTAAATTATTCTAGATGATTCATTTAAAAGAATATTATTTTGTAAATCGATAAAAAAACAAGTGCAGTTTTTCATAAAATCAAAGTACTCGCAAGGAGTAGGTTGTATACCACCAGGCTGCTTAACAGATGTCAATGAACCTGGTAAATATAAGTATCGGTTATTTTCATTTACCACCAGGCAATATACCGAGGAGGAAACTACTCGTGGCAATTATACATGTACAAATTACTGGAAATCATTGGCAGTCTTACTAGAAATCTGTAGAAATCACGAAAATCTGAGTAGAAATCACAGAAGTTGTGGCAGTCTATTTGAAAATCATTGGCAGTTGCAGGTAATAATGGAAATAAGTCGCAATTACAGCGGTTTAGATGGGAAGCCTATGTGTACATGACTAAATTAATCTAATCCGCACTTGTTTTGTCAGTATTACAAGCGCATGTAAAGAAGTAATTTTGTCAACTATGTTAATTCTGCCGGATTAAGTGTTCTTAAATTAACAGTGCAGTGAATTAAAAAGTTTAAATACATACATAATTATCAAATATTCTTAATGTTTCTACCTAGGTTTTCTTCATATATATATGGGCATGACCAAACTATAACGAAAACAAAGGTAGCTCAAGTATCCTAATTTTAAAATTGTGGCCTATGGTTATAAAATAAAAAGGTTAGAAAATCGCCAATAGCAACAAGAAAACCTAATTAGACAAATGGCTAGTGGACTTATTAGGTCAACAGAGGCGATGAGCATGGGGTGGGGTCTTTGATGTATTACGAGATGGAAATTTATTCATAGAATCAAATATATGAACGATAGATGACATTAAGGCACCACTGTACCCTGTTGTATGATTTCTTAGAGGCGAGTATAGGAACCTCAAGACGACTAAATTTAACATAACAAAAATATAAGGCGCTTTGTAAAGTATTATTACTTACTGATTGTCCAAGTGAACACTGTACTGCAACATCTCTCTTGGATCTAACAAACTTTGATAACATAACCTCAGACTTGGTTTGAGCCTGTTTATATAAGTCACTCCTTGATTTTTAATTTATATTAGTAAATAGTACCTTTGCGGAAATAATAACCGCATAAGGTGTAAATGTTTTGATTAACTTAAATTTTTTCTCTTTCAGATCATGAACAAAGGTATCTATATTTCTGTATAAAAAATTAATCATAAGAATATTCTCTTATTAAAATAAAATATTACGCTTACATTAGTTTTGATCACAGCTGTAATAGATCTATTATGGATATGTTACATTAAAGTGCCATGTTGCATTTTGACGCAGCTGCATAAAAAAAATTATGAAAGATATTATTGTTAGATCTTATGACAGCACTTATTGAACTTTATAAAAAATATAAGCCTGTATTTTTAATACAGTCTTATAATGAGACTAAAAACATCATTGCTAGATCTTATGACAGTGCGTATTAAAACTTTATAAAAAATATATCTATATTTTTTATACAATCACTTAATGAAAATTATGTGAAATATTACTGGTAGAATTTTATGACTATACATAATAAACTTTATATAAATTAATGCTGCACCTTGATGCAGTTATATAAAAATTGTAAATGATATCGTTGTTAGATCTTTTAACTGGACTTTTTGAAAGTTATAAAATTTTTTCGATAACTTTTACAGATAAAATGTTTGTGCCAACACTGAGAGGCAATTAGAATGATACACTTATCCTGAAATATATAAATAATCAGTTATGACTTATGGGTAATTTACGCATCATTAGTTAGGTGGATTGACAATCACAAGCAGTTTCCATGTCAAACAAAAAGTACGTTTCCCCTTCTAAAGAAGTATCAATCCATTTTCCGTATGTACAATGCTATATCAAATGATAACCAAACTTGACTAATTACTGCTATGCTTTAATTGTGAATTTTCAAGATATAATACTACACCATTTATTATAAGAAACATTTTAACTATGCAAATTTAATTAAGAAGTTATGGGAGAAAAGATATAAGCTTTCGCATGGATCACATAACTATTGAATGATAAGATTCCAAAGTGGTTTTATTCAGTATTTGCATGCATCTCTTAATTTGTGAGTGATCGCAAATCCGAAGACCACATTTTCAATTATATGCCGATACGCCAGTTGGTAGAGGAGGAAATCAGAGACAACATCCTTTGACTAGGGTTAGATAGCAACTGTCTTTATGACAATAGGCAAACAAGATAGTCCGTTGTGAATATGCGCACTTACTATTGGCACTTCCAGTTATTACGTTTTGGAACAGGACTATCACATTTACGATAAGTGTATATTTGCTCAACGAAAATCTAGATGTACTTTTTTTTAAATGATACAACGTAAGGAATTTTTGCACAAACAAGTACAGATGTTGCAACATGGACATTACAATTTCTATTTTAATATATACAGGTTATATTATTATAGATAGTAATTATTTTATGCATAGTATTTATTTTTGATTATATAATTAGGGTTAAAAATCTCAGGCATGGTTAAAAAATTGCTTAGGAAATCTTACAATATATATATATATATATATATATATATATATATATATATATAAATATAAGCTTCACTTTTAGTTAATGAACTGGTCTATTATGTTGTTTTTTAAAAAAAAAGTTTTATTGATGAAAATTGGGATGATGTAGTCCAAATCAAAATGCAAATATTGTATTTAGGACAACATTTAATTAAAACCTTACGTTTCGGCAAAGGTTTTTGCCTTTTTCAAAGGTACTGCAAAAAATTGACATATAGAATGACAGTTAGTGAAAGATTAAAAATATTTACTTAAAAGTTGTTAATGCAGAAATACATATATATATAAAAGACAAAACTAACATACTATTTAAAAGTAATGTTATTTATAAAATAACTTGTTCCTGTTGAAAAACCTATATCGGCAACACCACCCAATGGTTAAAAAATCGTATTATTCAACACAGGTCTGATGCAAAATTAGATAAAAAAAGCTGTGCTTTTTCTCAACACATTAGTAACACCCTTCACACTCCAAACTACAAAGACATAGTTATCTTGGATTCTGAAAGTAATTATAAAATGAGACTTTTCTTAGAGGCTTACTATATATACAATGAACTTAATGCCATTAACTTCAGACAAGATACACAAAATTTGCATCCTATATATGAAAATTTGTACAGGATTTCAAAGAAATTACCAAACATTTAATAACAACCCGAATGTCACCTAATTAGCTTTTTATTATAACTTAATAGGCTACATATGATTCACACATTCTTTTCAAAATTGTTTCAGCCATTACTTGTCACTTGACATTATAATATTTATTGACAGTCTTCTATTAAAATGACTTTCTACACCCTAGTGAGTGCTCCATTTTGTTATTTTGATTTGAGACCTCACCATTTAAATGTTGGTGGTGTTTAACTATATATATATATATATATATATATATATATATATATATATATATATGTATTTCTGCATTAACAACTTTTAAGTAAATATTTTTAATCTTTCACTAACTGTCATTCTATATGTCAATTTTTTGCAGTACCTTTGAAAAAGGCAAAAACCTTTGCCGAAACGTAAGGTTTTAATTAAATGTTGTGCTAAATACAATATTTGCATTTTGATTTGGACTACATCATCCCAATTTTCATCAATAAAACTATTTAAAAAAAACAAAATATATATATTACTCAAATTTAGACCAGGGTAGAAAATTAATTAACGACATCAAATAATTTTAATCACCGTGTATAAGGAATTTTATTAGATAATACGCGTTATTAAAACGTGTAGCATACACATTTATTCATTTCATTAAAAATAAGGGATTTAAATTATTCACTAGGCGTTTTCTATAAAAAGAAGCAGAATTAAAATTCTCAACGTGTATTTAATTTAATTGTTCCAAGAAACAAATAGAAATTACGTGCAAAATTTATATTAATTAATTCAAGTTTCAAGTAACGAGTATTAAACAAAATGTACAAATAATAATTAATATTTAATTAGGATTCACTAAAAATTAAAGGGTAGAAGTCAATGCCATTCATTATTATTTTAATTGGAGTAAATTGAACGATTATTAAGGTATAATAAGCATAAATGCCTGTGAAAATCCAAGGTTAAAATACCACGAAATAAAGCTCTGAGAATTATGTTAAAACGTTCACACACCTGCGTATTTTTAAAAGTCAATTTCAGTTTAATTTGTTTGGATAAACATGCAGATTCTGTGTATATTGCAAACGGTTGGATAAACCGTAGCTTATATTAACGGGAAGGCTAGATACGGGGTTATTTAACCCAAATAAGAATACACGTGGACTGAAATAATCGATAATACAGAGTATTGATTTGTACCACTCAGGCCAAGGTAGAAAAAGACAGATAAAATGCGCAAGGCAGAGACACAAATAGTAAAGGGCGTGATTTGAGCAACGTCACGAGGTTGCGATTGGTTGAAAATCAGATGCAGATATGAGGTGTAAACGTAACGATTTCGATACAAAATTAATTAGTTATTCTCGGACGTGGTTGCGTGCCGTGTGGAAAATTTCTCAGATTTTCAACTGGCGCGTGTGCAAAGTTAATAGAATCGCGTGCCCGACTATCGAAAAGGGAACGTAGAATGCGAAATTCTAAGAATTGTCTGTTTTGGGGACAAAAGCGACGAACAGGCTAGCCATTATATAAACCCGGACGTTAAACAGTTTCACTCTCTTAGATTTTGATTATTCGATGCTTTAAAAAGTGCTCTTAGATGCTAGATTTTGATTCAATACTTTAAACAGTTTGCTCTTATATTTTGGTGATTATTGAATACTTTAAAACAGTTTGCTATTTATGCGCTACGATGAAAGTTATTTAGTGCACTTAGAAAAGAAGATACAAGGTAATAAAGTTTAGTTATATTTGCGAGTATTACTGTACCAAGTATCCAAATTTGTAACGAGAAATGAATAAACAAAAGTAGGCAGTTTTGGGTATAGCGTGAAAGAAGTATGAATTTCTTTGCTATTTTCGGGGGTGTTAATAATTAAATGATTCGTAAACGTGACTGGATCCACAAAACAAGATTCAGATATACACAGATGAGTTCCGGAAAAGCTCTGAAACAACTTTAGATGAATGGTGGTGTAGAAAATTTTTAAAGGCGACCAGTAATCCGAGGACCTAAACATAACCCAGTTGGAATGGTGTGATTAACAAAGGACGATGTACATTGGAGCCACGAGTGCATTAACCTTAAGGTAACTTATGCTTTGTTGTTCGATTTTTGATGTTTTGGTGTGTGTTGAATAACTTTGTAATCTATTTACTTAAAATGGACAGTAGTGAATTTGTACTAACAACAAATTTTTAATTTTAAGGTGAAATTTTCTTGTTTAAGTAGAAAGGAGTATTTAGTATTTATGTTCTTGATTATGATGAAAATTTGGGTATGTCTTTGAGCTCAATTAGACGAACCTGGTTAATTAACGTAAAGGGGTGGGAGATGCTCCCTTTGTACTCAGACTCAGGTCTGCAAATATTGTTATATTAATTAGTAGGCATCCTACAAGGACTTTAATTCTGGATGCTAATTAAAATGATGACAAATTTAATCTTGAAATTTAATGATACTGAAATTTATGCTACAATTTAATTTTGAAATTTTAATGTATTATAAATATTGATGTAAATAGAGTTAATGTTGATGTTTGTGGTAGGAATGTGTCTGTTTTTTTTTATGAATGAGGATGAGAGTTTTAACTAGGTAAGCAGCCGAGGCGGAAAGAGTAAAGAGGCGATTATCAGAAGAGAATCACAGCAAATCGTAGCGCCCAAAAGCGAGGCTCGAGTTCCAAAGAAAATTTTATTCCAGGAAACTGGCGAGGCGTTTTGTACATTTCACAGAATTTTATGACGGCCCAACGCTGGGGCTCGATTCGAAAACCTTAGTTCCCGAATAATAGAGAGGATTCACAGTATATATGGCGACCAGAAAGTGAGGGCTCGAATTCCAGATAGTGTGTAACTATTCCAAGAAACTGTCGATCTGAGAGAGAGAGTTTCTGTTTGTGTATAAATTTAAGAGTATTTTAGAGTGTGTGTGAGTGATTTGAACGTATGCAGAGAAAGGAGTGGTTAAGGAGTCAAGGAGTGAAAATTGGAAGTGACGATAGTGCATTGTGTGAGAAAAATTCGAAAATGGAAGAAGCTGGAGGCAGTAGAGATCAGTCGAGGATGGAATCAGGGGATCAAGGAAACGAGATGATAATGAGGATGCTTGAAAGAATGAATGAGACGTTAAGTGGGGTTAGAGAGGACTCAAATCGAAAATTTGAGCAAATGAGTGAAGAATCGAACAGGAAGTTAGAGGAGATTAGTCAGAAAATAGATAAGACGAATCAAGAAGTTTCAGAATTTAAAAATAGTCTTACCGTAAAGATGGGGGAAGTTGAAAATAGGGTTGATAAAAATGAGCGTGATATTACAGGTCTTCGACAGGAAATGGGACATTTAAGGTCCGAAGTACGCATTTTTTGTGAAGAAGAAATAAATATAAAAATGACTGAAGTAACGGACTCATGTAGGGATCAGTTAGGCAGGGTAGACCGCGAAGTTAGTAGTATTAAATACAACATGTCAAGTTTAACGGGGGATGGTCCCAGATTTTATACAGGTGGCGTATCATTGGACCAACATATGAAATTTTATGGCGGTAACAGGGTAAATCCACAAATTTTTATTAATAGTGTAAGAAATCTAGTGGGAAATTTATTTGACGAACAGACTAAACTGAATACGATAAAGGCTTTATTGAAAGACAACGCGGAAGCATGGTACAATTTAGTAGGACAGGACATAGACACGTATCAGGACTTTGAAAACAAATTTTTACAGCATTACTGGAGTGATCACAAACAGGATCAGATTAGGGACGACTTGATTACAGGAAAATTTAAGGGAGAGTTTACAGGATCTAGGGAACAATATGCCATTCGAAAATACAGTGTGGCCAAACAACTGAATCCACCATTGACGGACAGACAGATAATCAAGTACTTATCACGACATTTTGAACTGGAAATTAGACAACACGTAGCTTTACAAAATATCACAGAACGGGAGACCTTTTTAGAGTATTTGCAGAGATATGACGATGTATGTGTACGACGGACAAGAGAAATACGAGAACGAAACGTTAACACAGTTAGGTTTGACAACAGGACACCGAATTATCCGAGACGGCCTGACTATAATAGGAATTTTCGACCGAATTGGAAAAGACGAGGACAGGAATACAGAAGCAATAGTGCGACTAGGGGACCGACGCCAAGACCTAGTTACACGAGACAGAATAGTTTACCGGAAGCAAACAGGACAGTGACGAGCACGACAAATAGAGACAGGGACACGGATATTAATACGAGGAGGACGTACGCACAGGTTGTAGAAGGACAACCAGGACCGAGCACAGAAAACAGGACAAGACAGGATTTTTAGAACGCGACAGACCACTAGATTTCTGTGTAAATGTATATGAACATCCACGGGAATTTTTCAAAATTGAGGAGGAAGTAGAGCCAGAAACTGAGGAAAAATTATGTTTGCCAATTATTAATATAGGGATTTTTGAGAATAATGTAGAAGTATTACTTGATACAGGGGCAGAGGCGAGTTTAATATCGGAGGAATTCGTCAGCAAAATTAGGGATAAGGTTTGTGATAGAATTATGCCTATAAAGCGTAGCCATTTAGTAGCTCCAAATAAAAAGAAGTTTGCTGTAGTGAATAGTGTTGTGGTGCTTAGGATAGATATAGGAGGTTTAAGCTGTGAACAGGAGTTTGTAATTGTACCTGGACTGAAGTTTCAGAGCATTTTAGGTGTTGACTGTATGATGCAGTTAGGGGTTTTGATAGATATGGAAAGGAAGGTAGTAAGGATTAAGGATAGGGTAGTGCCATGGAAGGGCAGTTATGAAGTCACAGAGGATGACACGGGGTTGAATATTAATGTAGTAGAGGTAGAGGATGAGGGAGTTAAACAGATCAACACAATAAGATGTCCAGAGGATAGGAGAGTAGAGTAGTACAAAAACATGCAGAATTAGTGGGGGTAGAAGCAAGAGCAGCATATCGGGAGCAGGTAAAGGCAGAATTAAATAAAGATGCACGAAAATTTAACCAATGGACCAAACCACAATTCCATTGTCCACCATCCATGGACACACTTTTGACGAGGTTAAGTGGCAAGTTTGTTTTTAATAAATTAGATTTAAGGAATTCATTCTGGCTGATTCCATTACACAAGGATTCTAGAAGGTACACAGGATTTTCCGTAGAGAAAAAAATCTATAATTGTAAAGTAGTATTGTTTGGTTTGTCGGCAGAAAAGAAAATAATAATAAATGAGAAACAGACAAGTGTAGGGACTGAAAAAGAAGCAATATTTAAGAGTCAGGATAATAGGGATGATAAGTTTATTGTATGTGAGATAATAGGGATGATAAGTATAGATACAGAAGGGGGAGAAATAGGGATGAAGAGTACTAGGATGGTGAGAAGAAAGACTTGGAGGGTCAAGAAGAGAGCTAGATTTAAATAACTTGATGAACAAAGAATAGAGATAGGTGAATTTTAGTATAGATATAGAATAGAGAGTAGATAGGTGTATAATAGAGTAAAATTTAAATAGGACAGGAGAACCATCACCACAATAGAAATAGGTGTATATAGAAGAGTAGAAGTAAGTGTTTATAGAAAATAAAGCTAGGTATAGGATAAATATAGGAGATAGTTAGAAATAGGTATATAGGATGAGAAGGAAAATTAAATGTAGGAAGAAAATAAGATAGGTTAAGTGTAGATATTTCTTATAAGATTAGTGGAGAGTTAGGAATAGAATAAGAATAGGATAGGTATATAGGATTAGGTAGGGGGAAGTGAGTATAGTGAAGATTAATTAGAATTTAGGAATAGGATAGGTATATAGGATGTATATAGGATTAGATGGATAAGGAGGATGAAGTTAGGGATAATTTCAGTTTATAAAATTAGGTGAGAGTTAGGAATAGGGTAGGGATATAGGATAGGTGTAAAAATTTTTAGGATTGGATATAAGTTAGGTAAGTTAGAAAGATAAGGGTAGAGTGAGATAGACAATTTTTTTTGTAAATTTTGTTGGCAGTCTAAATGTTTTATATTTGCATTCAAATAAGTGGGATTATTTGTATTCAAATAGGGGGAAAATACTCAAATTTACACCAGGGTAGAAAATTAATTAACGACATCAAATAATTTTAATCACCGTGTATAAGGAATTTTATTAGATAATACGCGTTATTAAAACGTGGAGCATACACATTTATTCATTTCATTAAAAATAAGGGATTTAAATTATTCACTAGACGTTTTCTATAAAAAGAAGCAGAATTAAAATGCTCAACGTGTATTTAATTTAATTGTTCCAAGAAACAAATAGAAATTACGTGCAAAATTTATATTAATTAATTCAAGTTTCAAGTAACGAGTATTAAACAAAATGTACAAATAATAATTAATATTTAATTAGGATTCACTAAAAATTAAAGGGTAGAAGTCAATGGCCATCATTATTATTTTAATTGGAGTAAATTGAACGATTATTAAGGTATAATAAGCATAAAAGCCTGTGAAAATCCAAGGTTAAAATACCACGAAATAAAGCTCTGAGAATTATGTTAAAACGTTCACACACCTGCGTATTTTTAAAAGTCAATTTCAGTTTAATTTGTTTGGATAAATATGCAGATTCTGTGTATATTGCAAACGGTTGGATAAACCGTAGCTTATATTAACGGGAAGGCTAGATACGGGGTTATTTAACCCAAATAAGAATACACGTGGACTGAAATAATCGATAATACAGAGTATTGATTTGTACCACTCAGACCAAGGTAGAAAAAGACAGATAAAATGCGCAAGGCAGAGACACAAATAGTAAAGGGCGTGATTTGAGCAACGTCACGAGGTTGCGATTGGTTGAAAATCAGATGCAGATATGAGGTGTAAACGTAACGATTTCGATACAAAATTAATTAGTTATTCTCGGACGTGGTTGCGTGCCGTGTGGAAAATTTCTCAGATTTTCAACTGGCGCGTGTGCAAAGTTAATAGAGTCGCGTGCCCGACTATCGAAAAGGGAACGTAGAATGCGAAATTCTAAGAATTGTCCGTTTTGGGTACAAAAGCGACGAACAGGCTAGCCATTATATAAACCCGGACTTTAAACAGTTTCCCTCTCTTAGATTTTGATTATTCGATGCTTTAAAAAGTGCTCTTAGATGTTAGATTTTGATTCAATACTTTAAACAGTTTGCTCTTTTATTTTGGTGATTATTGAATACTTTAAAACAGTTTGCTATTTATGCGCTACGATGAAAGTTATTTAGTGCACTTAGAAAAGAAGATACAAGGTAATAAAGTTTAGTTATATTTGCGAGTATTACTGTACCAAGTATCCAAATTTGTAACGATAAATGAATAAACAAAAGTAGGCAGTTTTGGGTATAGCGTGAAAGAAGTATGAATTTCTTTGCTATTTTCGTGGGTGTTAATAATTAAATGATTCGTAAGCGTGACTGGATCCACAAAACAAGATTCAGATATACACAGATGAGTTCCGGAAAAGCCCTGAAACAACTTTAGATGAATGGTGGTGTAGAAAATTTTTAAAGGCGACCAGTAATCCGAGGACCTAAACATAACCCAGTTGGAATGGTGTGATTAACAAAGGACGATGTACATTGGAGCCACGAGTGCATTAACCTTTAGGTAACTTATGCTTTGTTGTTCGATTTTTGATGTTTTGGTGTGTGTTGAATAACTTTATAATCTATTTACTTAAAACGGACAGTAGTGAATTTGTACTAACAACAAATTTTTAATTTTAAGGTGAAATTTTCTTGTTTAAGTAGAAAGGAGTATTTAGAATTTATGTTCTTGATTATGATGAAAATTTGGGTATGTCTTTGAGCTCAATTAGACGAACCTGGTTAATTAACGTAAAGGGGTGGGAGATGCTCTCTTTGTACTCAGACTCAGGTCTGCAATATTGTTATATTAATTAGTAGGCATCCTACAAGGACTTTTCAGGATGCTAATTAAAATGATGACAAATTTAATCGTGAAATTTTATGATACTGAAATTTATGCTACAATTTAATTTTGAAATTTTAATGTATTATAAATATTGATGTAAATAGAGTTAACGTTGATGTTTGTGGTAGGAATGTGTCTGTTTTTTTTTTATGAATGAGGATGAGAGTTTTAACTAGGTAAGCAGCCGAGGCGGAAAGAGTAAAGAGGCGATTATCAGAAGAGAATCACAGCAAATCGTAGCGCCCAAAAGCGAGGCTCGAGTTCCAAAGAAAAATTTTGTGATTTTATTCCAGGAAACTGGCGAGGCGTTTTGTACATTTCACAGCATTTTATGACGGCCCAACGCTGGGGCTCGATTCGAAAACCTTAGTTCCCGAATAATAGAGAGGATTCACAGTAATATATATACAGGGTGAGTTTTTAGTGTGGCAACGGTCGATTACTCCGTTATTATAAAAGCTACGTAAACCAAATTTGGAGGCATATTAGGCATGCCTAAAGTGCACATTTTAAAAATATTTGGAATCATACAGGGTGTTTCATAATTCCAGGGCATGTTAAACTTATATTTTTTTAAATAGAACATCCTATATATTATTACATTTTTGAAAAGCCCATAAAAAGAGCTTTAATTTGATATCAAATTCTATCTGTCTATTCCTTTTAGTTTTTGAGATATTCAACTGTTTTTAGAAAAAATGACCCCGATTAGATACATTGCCACTGCACTAATACACAACTTATGTTAATTTTCAAAATGCAGAAAATTTTACCATATACCATAGTATATTTGTAAATATCACTTTTTTGAAATTTCTTCACAGTATACAGGGTGTGTCAGGTTTCGCAAAATGCAATTTAAAAAATTTTTTTTTAAATGGCATCCCACCAATTTTATTGCTACAATGGATAGTTCATTAAGTGTCCTTTCATTTTTGTTAAGCATTCCCTATACCTAAATCCATTACTTTCTGAGATATTTTTGATTTTCTTCAAATTTTATGAATGTTTTTAGTTTACATAACTAAAAATAACTTACTATTGGAGAATATTATAAAACAATTAATACATATTGATTAACAATCAACTACACTTATCCAATAACAATTTTCACTAAAGATATAACAATCTACAATAATACGCTATCAACAGAATTCTGCCAGATCAACAATATGCATTTCATGGAAAATGTTCAAGCAGGAAATCAGGCAGGCTTTGAAAAAAATAACTATTACATGTAAAGTGTCATTTATGTTTATTAATTGTAATGTGTTGTCATTTAACAGGATATCTCTCTTGGTATATTCTTGATGCAAGTAGGAAATTTTTTAAACTTGCTCCCAATACCCAAATCATATTTACTTGTTCTTCCACTGTAAAATTCATTTTCAAAACTCCTTCAAAGATTACATTTAAAACAGAACTGATAATGTGTTAAATGACAACACACTACAATTAATAAACCTAAATGACATTTTGATCTGTAATTGTTATTTTTTTCAAAGCCTGCCTGATTTCCTGTTTAAACATTTTCTATAAAATGCATATCGTTGATCTGGCAGAATTCTGTTGATAGCGTATTATTGTAGGTTGTTATACCTTTAGTGAAAATTGTTATTGGATAAGTGTAGTTGATTGTTAATCAATATGTATTAATTGTTTTATAATATTCTCCAATAGTAAGTTATTTTAGTTATGTAAATTAAAAACATTCATAAAATTTGAAGAAAATCAAAAATATCTCAGAAAGTAATAGATTTAGGTATAGGGAATGCTTAACAAAAATGAAAGGACACTTAATGAACTATCCATTGTAGCAATAAAATTGGTAGTGTGCCATTTAAAAAAAATTTTTAAAATTGCATTTTGCGAAACCTGACACACCTTGTATACTGTAAAGAAATTTCAAAAAAGTGATATTTACAAATATACTATGGTATATGGTAAAATTTTCTGCATCTTGAAAATTAACATAGGTTGTGTATTAGTGCAGTGGCAATGTGATCTAATCGGGGTAATTTTTTCTAAAAACAGTTGAATATCTCAAAAACTAAAAGGAATAGACAGATAGAATTTGATATCAAATTAAAGCTCTTTTTATGGGCTTTTCAAAAATGTAATAATATATAGGGTGTTCCATTTAAAAAAATATAAGTTTAATATTCCCTGGAATTATGAAACACCCTGTATGCTTCCAAATATTTTTAAAATATGCACTTTAGGCATGCCTAATATGCCTCCAAATTTGGTTTACATAGCTTTTATAATAACGAAGTTATCGACCGTTGCCACACTAAAAACTCACCCTGTATATATATATATATATATATATATATATTGCTATAATAAGGGGGTTATTTAGGAATGCATTGAGTTGTAAGGGTCGCGTAGTAAATGTAAATAGCAATAGGAACTAGAAAACTGCTTTGATTTAGCATGAAAAATAAATAATTCGCATATTATGCAAAGAGCAAACATTTAACCCCTTTATAAGGACCGCAATTAACTTTGATCAATGCCAGTGAGCATGTCTTTCAATAATAGAACACATATTCAGCAGAGAGATAACTATACATGCAATTAAACTACTTTTAAGAAGCGTTCATAAATTTATAAACAAATAGATATATATGGAATAAGATAAAACCTAGTAAGTCATCGCGCAATTAAACGTGATAAAGAAAGTATATAGTAAAGCGCTTTGATAAGAAACGCACATTTCAAAATAAGTTTTAAATACAAGACATAAACAGAAACATGTCGATTTACATCATTCATGTTACATCAGTTTACTTGTTCAATTCCCCAAAAGCTTTATCTATACAAACAAGAGCCATATGTAAAATTAAAGACCAATTAAAATTTAAATTTAATTAAAATTTCCTATAATAATAACAAAACAAGCGGTCAAAGATCGAGAAATAATAGAAATACGAGCAGAATACGTAACCACGGAATAGTTTCATCAGAATTAAAATTGTAAAACTCCTAGGAATATCCAAAACAACTTATGGTTGGCTACAAGACTTTGAACGACAGTTCAGATAAACCAATGAAATTTAGATAGCATAAGCTATATAACGCGCAGAGTTTGATAAGAGGCTCAGTCTCAATTTGAACCACGTCGAAGCTGCATTACTGTTACTCAAAAATTTACGCGTTGGAATAAATTTCAAATTAAATTATTAAAATTTGTGAAAAGTGATGTTATATAATATTTGAGAACAAATTATAGTGAAGATATATAAAAAAGCTTTCGCCGTTTGCTTAAAACGTGAGTAGAAATTTGTTAATCAATTTAAGGTTAAATGCTTATAATATAGGGCTATGGACCTCTCTACTTAGGACATTAATCTCGGTCGGAAACCTGTGCATATTTTAGCGCTGTATTCGTAGTTCGCGACTTGCCGCTAGGGAAATGGAGGGCGATTTTTACATGTAGTCTTATGGAGCATTTGTTATTTTTCTCATAAATAATTATAAATTCGGATTTTATTCAAAATTCCAGTCATTGGAAGTTGAAATATACACAAATTCTTAACAATTACCAATTTAATACTTCTGTATTCCTATAAGAATCTCAAATTATTAAAGAATCAAAATAGCATGCTGGGCAATGTAACCATACATAAATAATATTTATTCAAAGCATTTTATGATACAATACAAGTGGCTATAAAACAATAGGAGATGTCGTTCATACGGAGAAAGGATGTTTTATCTCTGGTAACACTAGTTTTCAATTTAAAGTTATTGTTAATTTGTGTAGTTAAGTCCTATACTATAAAAATTAGAAATTTTAAGACTTTTAGAATCTTTGATGGTCCAGAAGGATGAAGTACATGTATCATTGAGCACACAAAAATCTGACCATCCATTTGGGGATAAAATAGTGATTTTATTGAAGCAAAAAGTATTATATTAAATAAAATAAAACAACAGTATATCTAGCTTTTTTTATACACACTTTTAATTAGAAATAAAAATGTATTATCATAACAAGAATCGTATTAGAAACATATATGCTCAGGTAGATACTTAAATTACAATTCTTACCATCCAATGCACATAAAAAAAATTTCATTATACATTAATATATACACAAATAAGAAAGAACCTTGTCACTTCGAGGAACAGCTTGTCTCCACTTTTCTAATGTTTCCACATCCTACAAAGACATGTATTTAGAAACTCAATAGTATCACTAAACACCAAAAATACCTTGGGAGCAGAATAAATACTTCTCCTTATGTGTTTGAATGATTTATATCCGGATTTGCACCCAGGGACAAAATAACACTTTATATTTTATATCTACAGATAAGTTATAGGCCTCAAATTTTACACACAATTGACTATCACAGCTATAAAGTACCAAATATGATGTTCTTAGTCTAATTAGACTTCACAATTTTATAAAAATGCAATTTTAATGCTAATACGCCATAAGACACAAAAGAAAATTAACCCTCCTTTTCCTAGCGGCAACATTATTAACTAGAGATTATTTGTCACAGTTTTATAGTATTGCAAGGATAGGAAGATTAATGTCCTAAGTAGAGGGGTCCATATGTAGGGCTCTAAGTTGAGAAATCTAAGTTGGGAAATCTAAGTTGCACCCGAGAAATCGAAGTTGGGAAATCTGAGTAGCATCCAGGGCAATCTGAGTAGCGCCCTGGAAATCCAAGTAAAGCACGAGGTAAATTTTGGGAACAAAAATTAACAATACTGAATAAAATTATTGGTTCAAACTCACGTGAAGGAGCACAAAGCAGAACATTGTTTTAACGAAGCCACTCGATTGAAGATAATGAAGGCGTGTTGATGCACAACACGTAGCAGCAGACCAAAGGAGAAAAGGACACACCAGAAAAACCACAGTTCAGGGCTAACTAGTATAAGAAATCATTTCAAATTTTAATTTAAACACTGACTATATTTTTCTATTTTGTAAGGAGTCAACAAAAATATTTTTTAATACATAGAAATTTACGTAAAACGATGGAAAGGTCTTGAACGTTCTAGATTTTTCAGTAAAAGCGTCGTTTTTGGTGACTTTAAATTAAAGAAAGGGAGATACAATTTTTGGGATAAATAATCGAAATAATATTGCTTGATTTAAGGGTTTATTTGTCAGATTACAAAACTGTGAAGTGTAGATATTATTTCTTTTCATTATACAAACATTGATCGACTTCGTTTTATCATTCTAAGCAGGTAAGATTTAAGGGAAAAGGGGTAAATTATTTGATCATTGTAACATTATGCACTCTGTGTGAATTAAACTGAGCTGGCCGTGGCATAATTAAAATTAGAATTTAAGAAAAACACAGCGGTGGCAGACAACAGAAAACTGGACGTTCATTACATCGGCGTGCGATATATATATATATATATATATATATATATATATTATATATATATATATATTGCTGTGATATCCTTATTAGGATCAACGAGCCCCTACGATGGGCGTTATAAAATGCTGTGATATCCCCTGAACAATCAAGCATCTATGATGTGGAATGTTTAATTAGGGTTTTGCCCCGACTAGCTTATTTAATTAAATAAAGCAATTCTACAATACACAATATAATGATTAAATATTTACAACTCAAAATTTTTCCCATTTTCAGAATATTTACATGTACCAGATTTATGAGTTTTTAAGCTAGCGAACTATCTTTTTACTTATTTAGGGACCTTCGAACGTTCCAAGATGCCTATTTCCTTTGTCACAACATTGTAGATATTCTAAGAAGATTTTCTGATTTACAATATTTTGAATCATCACATAATGTCTTATCTCTTCGTCAAAATGTCCCGCTAAGTACTTTATGGTTTGTGTTTCTTCCATCGGCGGATCTAATTGCTTCGCTATACTGAGTTTTTGTTGGCGTATAGTTCTCGTGTCATCCCTAAGTTCTGATTATATTTTCCTGTAATTAAATTATCCCGCGCCTTGTATTGTTGATTGTCTCCCCAAAATTTTCTTAAAAATCTACTCTCAAATTCCTGAAATGTCCCTATCTCATTTTCTATTAAGTCAAACCATATTTCCGCGCTTCCTTTCAACATTGATATAACGAAATTTAGATTGTACCTTTCATCCGTTGATCCCTGTATTAATTTTTTTATATTATTTAAAAATACTTTTGGTTTCACCTTGTTGTCTCCATAAAATTTGGAATATTGTTCAACTGAAATTTCCGGTCTATTTATCCTAGTGTGTTGCCCCTGATTCCTACCAGCATTTTCGAATTCTGATTTTAAATTACCTAATTCTCTGTTTACATCATTAAGTCCTATTTCACAGTTTCTCTGAATTTCCCGCATCTTTTTACCTAAATCTGTAATCTGATCATTTGTTTCTTTTTCACACGTTTCCTGATCTACTTTAACTTTCCAAACCTCGTCCCTAACTTTATCCACATCATCCATCATTCTAACGAATTTATTCTCAAATCGTACATGCATTTTCGCGATTGTCTGATTTGTTTCTTTTAATACATCACTTATAATTTTCATTTCAGCATCGAGCTTTTCTCCATTTTCCTCAATATTTTTCATGGTCTCTTCGCTTTTGTCCATTTTTTTATTTAAGGCTAATAAAATAGACATAATTTCAGATTGTTGTGACATCTGTTGTTCTTCACTTTGACTTCGCGTCAATTGTGGTCCTTACATTTCCATAGATACATCTTGTAAAATTACGCTTTCTTGTGACCCTATTTCTAGTTTTCTACCCCTTGGTTTCTTAATGCCTCTCTGGTTTCCTTTATTCGTTTATTCATTTTTAAATTATTAATATTTCAAATTCCTTCAGATTTTAAATTCCTAACCCTTATTAAATTAAATTTTTATTCGTGCCTCTACAAATTTTAATTTCTAAATTTCTCGCTCCTACAATTTTAAATTTTTAATTTTCTTTTTGTAAATGCTGTGATATCCTTATTAGGATCAACGAGCCCCTACGATGGGCGTCATAAAATGCTGTGATATTTCCCCTGAACAATCGAACACCTATGATGTGGAATGTTTAATTAGGGTTTTTGCCCCGACTAGCTTATTTAATTAAATAAAGCAATTCTACAATACACAATATAATGATTAAATATTTACAACTCTCAAAATTTTCCCCTTTTCAAAACTATCTTTTTACTTATTTAGGGACCTTTGTACGTTCCAAGATGACTATTCCCTTTGTCATAAATTGTTAAGTGACCCTATTATATTTTGTTGACTTACAGATCCAAAATGATAAATGTTGAATTAAAAACAGTTTTCAATAATAAATAGTGTCAAGATTGCTAACCTGGGATGGTTCTGTAGTTCCTTCCTAGCCTGTGATCTGCATCTCCATGAGTTGTTTCGCGCCAAGTCTGAATATGTCCAAATTGAAAGTCGAATTTAGAAGTTGACATCAAAACCAAAATTACAATCCAGATCCAAATTACATGTAGGTATTAGAATCCAATTTTTAATATCGGTATTAGAACAATTTCGATGTAGATATTAAAATCCCATTTAAATGTAGGTATTAAAACAATTTCAATCTCGGTATTAAAACATTTTCCATATCGGTATTAAAATAATTTTCATGTCGGTATTAAAATCCAATTTAAATACCAGTATTAAAATCCAATTTAAATATCAGTATTAAAAACCAATTTAAATATCAGTGTTAAAATCCAATTTAAATATCCGTATTAAAACCAATTTAAATATCAGTGTTAAAAACCAATTTAAATATCAGTGTTAAAAGCTCTGTTTTATTAATGTTAGAAATGAATTTTTAATTAAGTCGTTATTACTTACGTCTATAATAGATCGGCTTATTCGTTGCACAAATTCGTACACTTTTCAAAATAAATTTTACCTTAATTTTGTTTCACTAGTTACGTAAATTATTAGTGCTTTCGAACATAGTCGTAGCCCAGTTTGAATGTATATTAACTCGTCGTTTCATCATTATCGTATTTTAAGGCGTATCTCCACCTGATTTTCATTGACCTATCCACGTTCTGGGATGACACCTTTACCTTTATCTTGCATACCTTGGAATTTACACCAATTATTTAGTTCAAATCTTTTAATATATGCCTTGACTGTCACGTACTCCATTCGCATATCGTGGTATTATTTGAGACATTCCAACAATTGCCTTTATTAAGTCACGTATTCGAATGTTTGTTATTTATTATTATCTAAACTGAATAGTCTGGTGCTTGTTCATTTCTCATAATATTGAATTTTTGAACAAATGTGATTCTTCCTGTTACTTAATGATTTTCTAATAATGCATAATTTAGATTGCGCGTACGATGATATTTAAAACGCAATTGTTAAATATTTGTAATGCCAATTCGTATAGGTTTCTCGGTGATTTAATTTTAATGCATTTTGTTGCGTTTTCAAATCTTATCTTAACTTGTAAACTACTCTTAGATATTTCTACGTTCTTATGTATTTAATTCCGCGTATTTTATATACAGTGTGCATCTCAATTAACAATATGTAGAGTGACCGATTTACTCTTATAATTTCTGGAATTATGTGCTTTTCTTGAACTGGAAGTTGTTTTTATTTATTCTACGACCCCTATGACTTAAACTACCCCTAAATATTTTTCATATCCTATAGGTAATGTTTTGTAGAACATAATTGATAATGGTCCTGATGACCGAAACGCGTCTTAAAAATAAAAATAATAAATGCAATTACAAATTGTTATAGTTATTCTACCTACTTTTAGAAATAACTATAGGTATACATTGACCAACGTCCAAGAAATTACAATGTTATATATATATATATATATATATATATTATGCTGTGATAAGGGGTTGTTTAAGGGTGTACTTTATAGTAAAGGTCGTTTAGAAATGAGAAATTACCATAGGCAGCAGAAAGCTGCATTTATTTAGTAAAGAATTGAAGAATGGAGATAGTTTGTAAATAGTAAGCAGTCAACACCCTGTATATAAAGTATAAGTAATTTTAAGTGACGCAAATAAACATAGGAAGACGCATAGTTAGCGTAGAAACCAGGAACACATGCATTAGGTAAATAGAAAATCATTAATACCCTGTAGATAAAGTTTTAGTTAATTTAGGTAAGGCAAATAAAGATATTTTTCAGTGGAAGCACGCGTATATTTATATGTAAACATAATAAAGTGTAATTAGACACGCATTCAAAAGAGTTCCAAACAATTAGATTAATACGGAGATAGAAATAGAGCTTCAGGGAGCATAATATAAATGCGTACAAATAGTCAACCATTTTTGATAAGAAAGAAGATTAAAAATTGCGTAAATAACATGCAGATATGAAAATTAAAAGTCGAATTGCATCAGTTGTTTATGGAAAAGCAATTAGATTTATCAAAACACCGCATGTTGATAACGAAGACAGCTGAGACCAGGTCACAATTATTGGGAAACAGAAAATTACATCAGAAACTACTTTAAATGTAATTATTTGATTCGTTAAAAATGAGCAACGAGTTTGTAGACCATACCCACTGACGGAGTGGGAACACAATAATATATTAGCAGGTACAATGATAACGAGGTCAGTTTACAACTCAACAAAGGCCGCAGTGCGCCACTATGAAATAAAGTGATACGTAATAATAATAATTCAAAGTGAAAAATTGTAAAAGTGACAAGATGAAAATTATGATTGCCGATTAAACGTAAGTAGATTTTGGTGAATTTATTTTAAACTAAAACATATTAATAATAGGGCTACGAGTAAGGGGAGAAAATAAACTACGATATTCAAGTACGTGGAGAATAAATGTAATAGGGAAAATAAATGATGATAATACAATTCTAAGTTTGGGGAAATTGATAAGAAGTAATTCTGAGTCTGAAATGAAACGACAATAAATTGGGGTGCATAAGTTAATAATGGTAGTCCAGAGGGTGATGGCAATAATTTAAATGCAATGGTTCAAGCGTGTGGATAGACAATATAATTCTGAATTGGGGGAAGATAATTTTTATTCAAATGGATGCGTCGATACGAAGAAAATAGACCCGGTCAGATTTTTAGTTATAAGACATTTTATTTTTCTATATTTTTTTATTTTGAATATTGAGTTTGCTTATTATAAATGAATGTGAAAAAGTCAACAAAGGATTTGAATACGTATAAAGTGCGTGATATGATAACATGTTTAGAACGTTCTACACTTCGTTTATAAAGATAATAGGTTTTTTGGTGACTTTGGGTTTTGAGTAAAAAGTATATGATTTTTTAATAAATGAGATTTATAACATTAATTATTTGAAAAGTGTATTTCAAATAATTTACAAAAACTGTACATAATATTTGTTTCATTATATAGAATCGAAATTAACTGAATTTTATAATTCCAAATAAATGCTAGTCGAGGTCATAAGATAAAGTTAATGGGAGTGATTTGTTAATTTAAACAGTTCAAGGAGGAGCTACAAGTTGAATAGGAAATTGATAACAAGTAAGGCGGTAACGTATCAAATTTTGTTATTGGTAGACAAGGTTGGTTCAAGATAAAATCCAGTTAAGTTTCTGGAGGGAATTTATAGCGATATTAATAAGACGGCCCAACGTCGGAGGAGATAATTACAATCTTATTTATACATAGCATAAATAAAATGGTCGCCCAAACGATGGGGCGAGAATAATTAAGAGGAGCATAGCATAATTAATATGTCGCACCAACGTGAGAGCACGAATTAAAACACGATTTTAACACAATAAAATATAACCTGAGATTAAGAGACACGAATTAAAACTCAATAAAATACAACCTGAGATTAAGAGGCACGAATTAAATTAAAAATAGTTTTAAAATACAATCGCGAGATTTAAAACAGAATAATTAAATTAAACCGGACATTTAAAGAGTTTCAATTAGCGGAAAATCAAAGAAATTTGTACAGTAATTAAAGTTAGGTAGATTTATTTAGTATTTAAAAGTTTAGCGTAAATATAATAATTTCAAAATGGAGAAAGGATCCCAAGAAAACAACGTTGGAGAGAAGTTTGAGCGAAGAACCGAGAATATCACAAGAAGCCAAAATGTTGGAGATCTTAATAGCATTAAATAATAAGATGGACAGGAGTAAAGAAGCCATAAAGATAATTACAACAAAAATGGATGAAAACAGCGAGAAATTGGGAATGAAATCAAAATTCTTAGTAATGGTCTGAAGGAAACGAACCACACTATCGCTGAAATTAAGACACAGATGCAGGAAAGAATTGGGAGAGTTTCTGAGGAAATAGACGGTCTATGGGACCATATTATATTAGTGAAAACGAAACAAGAAAAATATGAAAGCGAGTCCAACGATAAAATTACGAATTTAAATGTTAAATTAGTTAAAATTGAAGAAAATTGCGAAACGGAGTTCAGATCGATAAATCAAGAAATAAATAATTTAAAAAGGAATCCAATAAATTTTAATAGAGAACCAAATAGGCTAATTCAAACAAACCTTACAATTGAACAGTTTACTAAATTTTACGGGGACGGAAAATTAAATCCGAAGTTATTTCTGAAAAATTTTAAAATGTTGATACAGGGATCTACAGATGAATTATACAAATTAAATTTAATCAAAGTAATGCTGAAGGGAGATGCTGAAAAATGGTACAATTTAGTTGAGAGTGAAATAGAAACATTTGAACAGTTTGAAAGCAAATTTTTACGTCAATTCTGGAGTGACAATCAGCAAGATCGAATTCGAAGTAACTTGAGTATGGGAAGATACGATTCGGCGAAAGGGATAACGCGAGAATTATATGCGATTGAGAAATTTACTGTAGCGAAGCAATTGGATCCTCCTTTAGAAGATAAAAATATTATAAGATATTTAGCAGGTCATTTTAATGCGGAAGTAAAGCGATACATAACGACGCAGAATATAGTAGATAAAGATACGTTTATTGATTATTTGCAGAGATATGATGATTTGGAACTTGATTATAAAATGGAAAATAATGTTAGGGATCGACGCACGAATTTTATAAGGAATGATGAGACTCGGAATAATTATCGAAGGAACAATTATAATTATGATCGTGGAAGAAATTTTAATAGGGGGAACTATGGCAATTTTGATAATGATTTTAGGCAAAACAGGAATACTGGTCAGATACCAAGGCAACGAATGGAGAGAACGAATCATGAAGGAAATTATAATAATAGAGGAATAAATAGGCAAGAAAATGATGATCGATGGACGCAAGCTAGAAATATTAATGGTATGGAAATAAGGAATACGAATCGCACAGATACAGGGATAATGAGTCAGGCAGGACCTTCAACGCGAAATCAGGATTTTTGGGTACGGACGAACCAAGGAAAATTCTACGAATTAACGGATATGAACACCAGCGCGAGTTTATTAAACATGAAATGGATAATGGATTAGGAAGATTTGAAAGGAACTTATTACCAATAATTAATTTAAAGGTGGAAGATAAAATAGTTAAAGTGTTAATTGATACTGGAGCAGAAGCATCACTAGTTGTGGAAGAATTTGTTAAACGAGAAAAATTGGGGGATAAAGCGATACCTATAGCGAGGTGTAATTTAGTGGCACCAAATAATAAGAGATTTAGTGTGATAAATGAAATGGTAATTCTGAGATGTGAAATGGGAGATGAAATATGGGAAAATGATTTTATGGTAGTACCTGGACTGAAATTAGATGTTATATTTGGGATGAATATGATAGATAAGTTGGGGTTGAAGATAAATGCGAAATGCAAAAAGATTGAGTGTAATGGGAAATATATTAAATGGTATGAAAAGGGGAATATTGAAATAGAAGACGACTGCGTGAATATTAATCAGTTTAGTGATGAAATAGATAATGGGTTGAAGTCGAGAATTGCCACGGGTTATGTGCACAAGTTGGAAGTAATAAATACAGAGCCGTTTAACACTAAAATATATCCTATTCCAGTAGCATATAGGAATAGAGTGAAGGAAGAAATTGAAGAAATGTTACGTGAAGGTATTATAGAAAGCTCCAGTACGAATTTTGTGAATTCATTAGTAGTCGTCGTGAAGAAAAGTGATAATAGTATTAAGTTGTGTATAAATACAATTGAAATTAATAAGCGAACGAAGCTGCAATACAATTGTCCACCAAAGATAGATAGAATATTAGGGAGAATAGGTAATAGGAAGATTTATAGCAGATTATATTTAAAAAGTTCATTTTGTTTGATTCCATTAGCGTGAGAATCAAGGAACTATACGGGTTTTTCGGTAGAAGGAAAATTATACCAATTTAGGGTGATCCCGGTTGGTTTGTCCTCAAGTACGGGTGCATTAGAGAATGTGATGAAGAATATTTTGGGACCGTATGAGGAATTTAGTATCCACTATATGGATGAAGTATTGATATTTAGTGACAGTGTAGAGGAACACTACGTACAGTTAGATAGGATATTGTCAGAGCTGAATATAGCTGGTTTGATTTTGAATTTAGGAAAGTGTGAATTTTTTCAAAATAGGGTTAGATTTTTAGGACATAGGATAGACAATAAGAATAGAATTAGGAAATACGAGTTAAAAGGACCTCGATTTAAAAGTATAAGTAGGAAACATGAATTGAAAGGACCCAGATTCAAGAATAGTAAGAGGGAAGTTAGAAATAGATTTGATTTAGTTGAGATACCCATGCAAAGAAACATGAATAGATGAATAAAATGTAAAATAAAATTATGAATAGGTATATATAGGATAATAGAATAGGATTTGAATATAAGAATAGGTATAGGTATGAATAGTGTAGTATAATAGGACATAGGTATGAGATTAGATGAATGTAAATATGGGATTAGTAAAGCAAAAGTTAGATTTTCAAAATGGAAATAAAAATATAACAATTTAATACCAATGTGCGTTTAAGTTCACGTTGGGCGCCAAAAAGGACATTGTTATAAAATTTTATATTTTAATTTGGGGGAATTATGTTGTGATAAGGGGTTGTTTAAGGGTGTACTTTATAGTAAAGGTCGTTTAGAAATGAGAAATTACCATAGGCAGCAGAAAACTGCATTTATTTAGTAAAGAATTGAGGAATAGAGATAGTTTGTAAATAGTAAGCAGTCAACACCCTGTATGTAAAGTATAAGTAATTTTAAGTGACGCAATTAAACATAGGAAGACGCATAGTTAGCGTAGAAACCAGGAACACATGCATTAGGTAAATAGAATATATTTAATACCCTGTAGATAAAGTTTTAGTTAATTTAGGTAAGGCAAATAAAGATATTTTTCAGTGGAACCACGCGTAAATTTATATGCAAACATAATAAAGTGTAATTAGACACGCATTCAAAAGTGTTCCAAACAATTAGATTAATACGGAGATAGAAATAGAGCTTCAGGAAGCAAATAAATGCGTACAAATAGTCAACCATTTTTGATAAGAAAGAAGATTAAAAATTGCGTAAATAACATGCAGATATGAAAATTAAAAGTCGAATTGCATCAGTTGTTTATGGAAAAGCAATTAGATTTATCAAAACACCGCATGTTGATAACGAAGACAGCTGAGACCAGGTCACAATTATTGGGAAACAGAAAATTACATCAGAAACTACTTTAAATGTAATTATTTGATTCGTTAAAAATGAGCGACGAGTTTGTAGACCATACCCAGTGACGGAGTGGGAACACAATAATATATTACCAGGTACAATGATAACGAGGTCAGTTTACAACTCAACAAAGGCCGCAGTGCGCCACTATGAAATAAAGTGATACGTAATAATAATAATTCAAAGTGAAAAATTGTAAAAGTGACAAGATGAAAATTATGATTGCCGATTAAACGTAAGTAGATTTTGGTGAATTTATTTTAAACTAAAACATATTAATAATAGGGCTACGAGTAAGGGGAGAAAATAAACTACGATATTCAAGTACGTGGAGAAATAAATGTAATAGGGAAAATAAATGATGATAATACAATTCTAAGTTTGGGGAAATTGATAAGAAGTAATTCTGAGTCTGAAATGAAACGACAATAAATTGGGGTTCATAAGTTAATAATGGTAGTCCAGAGGGTGATGGCAATAATTTAAATGCAATGGTTCAAGCGTGTGGATAGACAATATAATCCTGAATTGGGGGAAGATAATTTTTATTCAAATGGATGCGTCGATACGAAGAAAATAGACCCGGTCAGATTTTTAGTTATAAGACATTTTATTTTTCTATATTTTTTTATTTTGAATATTGAGTTTGCTTATTATAAATGAATGTGAAAAAGTCAACAAAGGATTTGAATACGTATAAAGTGCAATATATATATATATATATATATATATATATATACATATATATATATATATATATATATATATATACATATATGTATAATATATTGAATGATATTAGCAGGTTGTAGGTCAGCTGGTTATTCAAGCGTACTCTTTATTATATTCTAAGCTTTT
This sequence comes from Platerodrilus igneus, assembly GCA_036346225.1. NCBI lineage: Eukaryota > Metazoa > Arthropoda > Insecta > Coleoptera > Lycidae > Platerodrilus > Platerodrilus igneus. The sequence goes on along the minus strand of JARFIW010000821.1, from coordinate 1,852,503 downwards.
GGTTTATTTCAAACCTTTATCAAAGAAACTACAAAAACGTCATTATGGGCATCAAGCAATATACAATAGGTACTTACTAAATTGAGGTTGAATGCACATCAATATCATTGAACTATATAAAACTTAAGGTATACATCGAATTTTAAAATTAAACAATAAAACATATAAAACTGTGAACTATAAACTATTTGCCTTGTGAAAATGTAAACTGTAAATAACCTTAAACTATAATTCCTTTATAATTTTGACAATACCTGATCATCTTGTTATCAGGTCATTTGTATTTTAATTGATAGGGTGTCGGTGTGTTGAATGTGCATGGATGTGTGTGGGTATGTGTGAATATATATGTGTGTGTGTGTGTGTGAGTGCGCGCACATGTACGTGTTCCTGTGTTATTCTAGTAGTCTAATTAAGTTAGTTCTAGGTTTGAAATTAAGTAGATACGTGTATATACAGCTTAGTTGATCTATATCTGTCCTTTTATTCATGGTATCCGTGTTTTTGAATATGTGACACATTTCCAAAAATTCTCTTTTTGATCACTTACCTTCCATTTGTAGTAATATATATATATATATATATATATATATATATATATATATATATTGCTGTGACTCTAATGCCTTTACATTATGAGCCACAAAGGATGCTGTGACTTGGGTACAGCCGAATTGTATTAATGAGGATGCAATAGAAAATATTAACTTTCTATTTTACCGTGTCCTTCTACTTGCTTGGCTAACTCAAAGGAAAATATGTTGTGGTTTTATCAAAAAGAAATGAAACACAAGCTTCAAGAGAAATCTATAAACAATCCTCTATGCATTCAAAAACATCCTTCTTTTATACACATCCAAAGAATCTCTTACGTACACTGATATAAATAACACCTATACTAACAATTTGCAGTTTAAGCTTAGACAGATTTTTAAAATAATCTTCACCTAATCCTTATTAACAAGTACAGAACCTAAACATTTCATATGCGAGCCACAAAAATTTTCTTCAAAATTTTCGGGATTATTTATCTATCCTTGTATTATCCCGTTTGTCACTGTGGTTGGCCAACGACGCTGGGCAGAAAATTTTGTAAAGGTCAAAATGCTTCGAGCTCTGACTCCATGCTGGAATAAATCAACCCTTGACAAATAATTTTTATAAAAATAAAATTTTATTCTAGCTTAATTTACTGAATGATACTCAAATATCCTATTAGGTTACAAAACAAAATTATACTTGCAGTTGGTATTGTCAAATAGCGCTTATAAAAATATCATTTCCATTGCAATTAATGGCATTGAATACTTCACGATTCCATTTTAAATTTCCATTTATAATCAATTTTGATGTAAAAATATCAGTTTGCAAAGTGCATTTGTTTTTAATCGATTAAAATCTGCAGTAGATCTTGTGCCAAGATTATTTATACTAATGTGATGAATCTTTTTTGTACTTTATTAAATAATTATGCTTCATATCTTCTTGTTACTTGTGGAACACCGACAGAGTAGATTACAGATTACTATAAACGTGTATGTTGCATGTCGTAAAATTAATTAAAGAATCCCTTCTTTCCCGATTACTTCCTCCTTATATACTAAAACAAACTCAATACGCCATTTTCGATTATATTCTCGAATCCTGACTCATCCGGGTAATGCAATATTCCACCGCAATTTTGCGCTTTATCTCTAATTAATTGCGGTCGGTACAATTTACGACTACCGTAAAGCGTTTTCCATTCTTTGTTGATGCCTTAAAACCTAGCCGTTTTTATCTCTCTTTTAGAGCTATTAAACACGTTCTTATCTATTTTTATAGCTTTCCAGATAATAGCGCTTCCTCAAATTGGAGCGTTTATTCATTGATAGAAAATAATTAGCCTATCTAATAGCGTTTAGCACATTTTTAGAAAAAATGACGTATTTTTTATTAAATAACATAAATGCTTGAACCTTCTGGACTGTTGGTCTTTCCATAAATGCACTAAATGTTATTTTATGTATTTTAAAGAATATCTACACACGGGAAATATGCTTTGCTTTATAAATGCGTAAAATTGATATTTTTTAAACGCGTGATATGGTAAATGCAACGAACACATGTTATTAATAGGTATTTTTCAGGTGAATAGAATACTTATTTGTACACGGATGGAAATAAATGCCTTTATTTTCGCATATTATTGGGCTTCGCTTTTATGCTTTATTTAAAATGAAAACTAGTTTTGTGGTATCTCTTATGAGTAATTATTTACAGACTGCTGAAATGAATTAACATAATCGGTGAATTTAAAATTGGGCTTCATTCTTAAAGTGTGTTATTTTACACGGGAATCTTATTTTATGCGATAATGGAATACTCCTATTTGTTTATACAGCATGAAATTTAAATATTGGGAAATTTTAATTTCTTTAATTTGGGTGGGGTATTCTTTTTCGTATAATTTGTGTGCAATCACCTCTCGTGACCTCATAATCAGTTCAATATACAGGGTGAGTTTTTAGTGTGGCAACGGTCGATAACTCCGTTATTATAAAAGCTACGTAAACCAAATTTGGAGGCATATTAGGCATGCCTAAAGTGCACATTTTAAAAATATTTGGAAGCATACAGGGTGTTTCATAATTCCAGGGCATATTAAACTTATATTTTTTTAAATGGAACACCCTATATATTATTACATTTTTGAAAAGCCCATAAAAAGAGCTTTAATTTGATATCAAATTGTATCTGTCTATTCCTTTTAGTTTTTGAGATATTCAACTGTTTTTAGAAAAAATGACCCCAATTGGATACATAACCACTGCACTAATACACAACTTATGTTAATTTTCAAGATGCAGAAAATTTTACGATACATCATAGTATATTTGTAATTATCACTTTTTTGAAATTTCTTCCCAGTATACAGGGTGTGTCAGGTTTCGCAAAATGCAATTTTTAAGATTTTTTTTTTAAATAGCACCCTACCAATTTTATTGCTACAATGGATAGCTCATTAAGTGTCCTTTCATTTTTGTTAAGCATTCCCTATACCCAAATCCATTACTTTCTGAGATATTTTTGATTTTCTTCAAATTTTATGAATGTTTTTAATTTACATAACTAAAAATAACTTACTATTGGAGAATATTATAGAACAATTAATACATTTTGATTAACAATTAACTACACTTATCCAATAACAATTTTCACTAAAGATATAACAACCTACAATAATTCACTATCAACAGAATTCTGCCAGATCAACAATATGCATTTTATAGAAAATGTTCAAGCATGAAATCAGGCAGGCTTTGAAAAAAATAACTATTTCATGTATAGTGTCATTTAGGTTTATTAATTGTAGAGTGTTGTCATTTAACAGGATATCTCTCTTGGTATATTCTTGATGCAAGTAGGAAATTTTTTAAACTTGCTCCCAATACCCAAATTATTACTATTTGTTCTTCCATGGTAAAATTAAATTTGAAAACTCCTTCAAAGATTACATTTAAAACAGAACTGATAATGTGTTAAATGACAACACACTACAATTAATTAACCTAAATGACATTTTGATTGTAATTGTTATTTTTTTCAAAGCCTGCCTGATTTCCTGTTTGAACATTTTCTATAAAATGCATATTGTTGATCTCGCAGAATTCTGTTGATAGCGTATTATTGTAGGTTGTTATATCTTTATTGAAAATTGTTATTGGATAAGTGTAGTTAATTGTTAATCAAAATGTATTAATTGTTTTATAATATTCTCCAATAGTAAGTTATTTTTAGTTATGTAAATTAAAAACATTCATAAAATTTGAAGGAAATCAAAAATATCTCAGAAAGTAATGGATTTGGGTATAGGGAATGCTTAACAAAAATGAAAGGACACTTAATGAACTATCCATTGTAGCAATAAAATTGGTAGGGTGCCATTTAAAAAAAAATTAAAAATTGCATTTTGCGAAACCTGACGCACCCTGTATACTAGGAAGAAATTTCGAAAAAGTGATATTTACAAATATACTATGGTATATGGTAAAATTTTCTGCATCTTGAAAATTAACATAAGTTGTGTATTAGTGCAGTGGCAATGTATCTAATCGGGGTCATTTTTTGTAAAAACAGTTGAATATCTCAAAAACTAAAAGGAATAGACCGATATAATTTGATATCAAATTAAAGCTCTTTTTATGGGCTTTCCAAAAATGTAATAATATATAGGGTGTTCCATTTAAAAAAATATAAGTTTAATATGCCCTGGAATTATGAAACACCCTGTATGCTTCCAAATATTTTTTAAATGTGCACTTTAGGCATGCCTAATATGCCTCCAAATTTGGTTTACGTAGCTTTTATAATAACGGAGTTATCGACCGTTGCCACACTAAAAACTCACCCTGTATATATATATATAACGCCGCTCGCCAGATGTATAACGACTAATTGCTTGCTGATCGCCACCTCTCTGTGCCTTTAAAATAATTTGTATTTAACACAATTAATTTTATGCCTTGACTAGCGCAGTGATACCCCCCGCACATGTTCCCCAACATGAATATTTTTAACTTTATCTTCTAAAATTTCAAATTTATTACCTATGACTGTTTTAAGATTTGCCATTAGTTTCTCTTTCACTTGTTTCCGGATTTGATTTTATCTGAACAATTTTTTCTTTAACATCATTTATATCCTCTAGCTTTAAATTTCATTTTTCAATGTTTTTGTTATTTTCCTCTAAACTTAAAGTTATTCTTTCACTAATCTCTTTAAATTTCCTTTCATTCTTTTTGCTTTCCAATCTTAGACTTTGCCCCAATTTTACAATGTTCTTTCCAAATTCTGCTCGTAACTTTTGAGTATTTTTTTCAGATCTTTCAGTCATTTCCTTGATACATATTTGCCCCATTTCTGTTATATTCTCTTTCATTTCCTTCATATTTTCCTTTTGCTCTTACATAATTTTTCATTCTTTTCACTTATTTCTTTTGTGTTTTTCTCATTCCTTTTACTCATTGCTTTCTGTTCCTGCATATTCTGATTTAGACGTAGTAAAAGAGCCATCATTTTTGATTCCTGGGTCTCTCCTACTCTCTTGGCCTCTGGATTCACCTTTTTCGCTTCTTCCATATAAACGCTTTCCTGAATACCAATTTCTACTCCCTCAGCTCTCAAACTTTCACGAACTTTTTTCATTCTGTCAGTCATACTGGAAAATTAATCAGATTTCACAAAAGAAAAAATAACTAAAAACAAATCCTACGAGACAAGAAACTCTAATTTACAGACGAATTAATCGAGCCACAGGTTGGGTCGCCGCTATAAGAGTGATGTGGTAACGCCTCACGTTGTGTTGCCGCTAAAAGAGTGATGTGACAATGCGTGTTTGAGAGGGTCGCTGAAAGGGTGCTGTGATACAGATGCAGCAATTTGTAAGACTTGAACTTGTTCACTTACCTTCGTTTTTAACTTTGCCTGGCTAGCTCAACGAAACTGATGGAGTTTTCAAAATGAAATAAAACGCAGCAATATCACAAAGCATTTATACAATATGAATTATTTTCTTTCATACAGAAGCATTTACAACATCGTTTCTTTCAAACATAGAATAATTTCTAAGAAGTACTTGATAAAAAAAATATATTGTTTCTTACCTTATTTTAAATTTACAGAATTAAACTTATTCTTTTGAGGATCGTTTACGTGGTTATAAATTATTTCCACGCTGGTAAGATTTGTTTTGACCAGAAAAAGTTCTTGACATATAATCTATTAAAAGGTCAGAGTATTTCGAACGCGGAACACAATCTCCTGGTAAAAAAATTCCTCACACAAAAAAAATTTATTAGGACTATCTTAAACTAGATCCAAATACTCTAATATCACTTAAAAATAAATCTAAAATTGATACTTGCAGAATCCACAAAAACGCTTCTCTTAATTAAAAATATTATTTTAAATTGATCTCCTAATCAGCTTGCAAGATTCTCCATAAAAATTCTTATTTCAAACAGCAATTCCCAAAGTACATTTTTGCTTAAATCTTCCCTCCGATTATTTTATTAAAGTAGCTTTATATTGAGGAATTTTGCCTTTTCATCATAGTTAATAAATTCCATTTTTCTTTATAAGTTATGTTTAAAACATCGCTTCTTTATTCATTACAACCTTGCAACTTGGTTAAATTACAGTATGTTTACTATATACTAAAATACTATAGCAACAGCTATACTATACTATAATTTCGGCGTCGCATACTAATGCAAAAACAATCGACTATTTGTCGGTTATTCCAGGAATGTTTAAGCTGCTTCTAGGAATAAAATGTTTACTTATTAATAAGTTATACGAGTTTGACGTATTTTTAAATACCGATGACTCATCTTTTTATATTTTAGAGAATTCTTTATTTAGAATAAATTGCAATATTCATGGGGCAATTAATTTAAACTTTAATGCGTGGATATATCATCTTAAACGCACTCAGAAATTATGCATTATTTGAAAAGCGTACGTGATTTAAAAGTATCACATTTGCTAAAAAACCAATTTATTAGGAAATAAACAAACACCAAATTTATTCAATTTAGATTAGAATAAGGCCAACAACAATAATACTACGTGATCGATTGAATGAAGATTCCTTGGATTTCTGAAGTAAATGCATAGGTATAATAAGAATTTACGTGACAAAGTGAGCATCGCGTCATGCTATTGAACTAGAAAACGGGTAAAATTCCCAAAATAACAAGTGATAATACACTTGTCTCGCCCAGCACGTGGAGTCAACGAATCAGAAACTAAAGGGGGCCGATCCTATAAATATCTTAACAATTGAATATTGAGTTCGTATACTTTGAAACTGGGCAGTCACTATACTTAAATGTGATAAATATTTACGTGAAAAGTTAAGTGTAAATTATTTTAAAGAATGTATAATTGTCTAAAAATACGTAAGTAAATAAGATTTAGTGAAATTATATCATTTCTAATAAAAAATAAAACAGGGCTCTGGTTAAATACGTTCTGAATAATTACCATCTGATGAAATACCTTCTAATTAAATACCTTCTCATTAAATACGTTCTAAATTACATTCTGAATAATTACGATCTGAATAACTACGTTCTGAACCACAATCGAAATAACGTTACGATTCTTGTTAAAACTTTTAATAACGATCCATTACGATCTTAAATACAATTTTGGATACGAAACTCTGGAAAATGTTGTCTGTTCAAACAATTTAATAATCTTTGAAAATGGTAAATATTCTATTACGGAAATGAAAAATTCTCATTGGAATAACGATTTGGATACTAAATTTTGGTTGAATGTCGACTTCAATTCTTAGGAATGCAGAGCTCCTACAAAACCACTTCAGGTTAGATATTTTTTGATGATTTATTTTAAAACTGTTTTATTTCAATAATAATTTAAAAGTGTAAGAGCCGACAAATTGGGGTTTCTTGAATATATTTATGAAAAGTTATAGACATTTTTGAAACGTTTCAACAGGTCTCTAAATTTAATAAAAGCTCGTTTTGCCGGCTTCATTTTCTAGAAATCTAATAGATGTAAATAATTCAAAAAGGGAGAAGATATTTAAAAGGGGAAAAATTTGTAAATATTTAATCATTATACTGTGTATTGTGGAATTGCTTTATTTAATTGAATCAGCTAGTCGAGGCAAAAGAAAATTATAAATTAACATTTTCACAAGTGTTTGAGCAACATAAGGGTTATATCACAACTTTTATGTACGCCCAAGCCGTGGGCGAGATATCACAGCAATATATATATATATATATATATATATATATATATATATATATATATATATGATTAAAAGTCAAAGATGTCATATCGTATCATCTGATAAACATCCGATGTCGTAAACTAGAGAAAAATTGAGAAAATTCAAATTATGTAGTTATTTATTTGTAGAAAACGTATTCGCGAAGTGCCTGATATATAATGTATCAATGCATAAAAATCATGATTGTTTGCTAGTTTAATAACGAAAGGATCGTGTTGTTGATAGGAACAAAAAGCATTTATTATGTTTAATGTATAAACGTGCGCTTGTTGAATGTATTCATTCATTACAACCTCGCACGTGTAATAAAGGCTATTAAAATGAGTCTTCATTTGCAATTAATAATTAAAAAGTTTCATTTGTGATTAATCCTGTTCAAAGGCGTAAATATTGTAAGAGAAATTTATAATTAAATTTTATGTAAAGTCGTGTGTTAAAATACTTGTAAATACATGTCGATCAAATGTTAAAATAAAATACATGTTAACAACATGAATAGCTCGGAGCAGCAATTAACTGTAGAAAATCGATTAACTTAAAATTTTTGAAAGCGGTAAGATGTTAAGCTAGATAGATGTTGTTCAATTATTAACTAGCTCGAGGCAGTAGTAACACAATAAATTTTCGAATGCTGATAACAGATGTGAATACGACGCACCTTCTAAAATGAACGGGAATGGCCGAATAACACGCCCATCTTCGCAAACAAATAACAATGCAGAAACAACACGCTAGATAAACCATAAAAATTCTCACTGCATTGTTACACTTTTTTTTCTATAGTGTATTTACTCTACCTTATAGGCGGCAGAGCCTCAATAAATTATGGGGGATTCCTGTCTAAGGTTTAAAGCAAAGGCAGCGAAATATCAAACAAAATGATGGCGGCGGCGAAAATAAACTGGTGTTTCAGGGGCGAATCGCTGAGGACGGTCTATGCCGGAGCGATCGAGCCGGCAATGCTGTACGCAGCATCTGTATGGACGGAAGGTTGCAAAGTCCGAGAGATGCGTCAATTGACGAGCGTTCAACGCATTACCGGGGTGAAGGCGGCGAGGGCGTACAGGACCACCTCCACGGAGGCGGTCCTGGTTATCAGTAGGACTCTCTCTATCGAATATGTCGTTAGGGAGTTTCGAGATAGAAGGTTAGTAGATACAGGGAAAGGACGCGAAATTATCGAAGATATTCATCTTGGCAATAGGGAGGTAGAGAAAAAGATTGTCGTATCAGAGTTAGGACACCCGGCCGATATTAGAGGAATCGAGTTTGTCGAAGGCGATCGGGACGCGACGGGTATCAGAATTTATACAGACGGTTCACGAATGGATGACGGGCAAGCAGGCGCGGCGTTTGTTGTGTTTAAGCAGGAAAGGGAGGTGTTTCGGTATCAAACCAAACTCGCAAACTAGAGCACTATCTTCCTGTGCGAATTGGTAGCCATACGAGAGGCAATCGATTACGTCATAAACCATACGGGCACAGATGAATATTATATAATCAGCGACAGCAAATCAGCGCTGACAGCTTTGACAAACATGAACACCTTAACAAACCTCCAGGCGGACGTCTGGAGGATAACGCATACGGCGCTCGAGTTTCGACGTTTAAAGTTCTGTTGGGTTAGGTCGCACGATGGTAACGTAGGGAACGATAGAGCTAATGAATTAGCTAAAGAGGCCGCTACGGGCGACTTTCGGATATCACATTCGTCGATGATACCGAGGTCTCTAATTAAAAGAAAGCTGCGCGAAAAGTCAATCAGACAATGGGAAGAGAGGTGGAACAACGCTGCCACGGGCAGGTTGACCCACAAATTCATACCGAGCTTAGAAGCTAGAGGTAATATCGAGGTAAAACTCGATCATAAAATGGTGCAACTGATAACAGGACACGGCGCCTTAAAAGCGTATTTACAAAGATTTGGTTTAACCGACAACGACCGCTGCGAATGCGGTGAGGGCGCTGAAAGCGCTGAGCACGTGCTCTTCGACTGTCCGCTTGAAGCGGCAAATCGAGGGTTAGCTGATAGCAAATTAACTATCCTAGGTCTAGCATGGCCAAACAGCCTAGAGGAAGTTGGGGAAGTGGCTAACCAGAAGGCGTTCTGGACAGCCTTTAAAGAGTTTACGGGAAGAGTCGCGAGATTAGACAGCGATAACCGCGCGTAAAACGGAAGGGGGTGGGGGGAGGATTGGAAATTTAGATTTTGACCTGGCGTTAAATGATATGAGTTTTGCAACTAAAACCTGTATTTAAATAATTAAAAAAAAGTAAAAAAAAATATAAAACAAAAACTAAAAAACAAAAAAAACAAAAAAAAATATCATAATATTTATAATAGTCCATATGCACGACAACCTCTGCACCACTAATACAATCACTATAACCACTATATAACCTTATACGCGCGGAAATCGGGAATAAATAAAAAATACTTAAAACAATCCGGGCAAATAAATAAATAAGAACATATAAATCAAAAACCTCATTAAATTAAATCAGTGAAATAAAGAAAGAAATAAAATAATAAATAAAATAGAGTGAAACCGCGCAACCCTCCAGGACTCGAGACCGGTATTGAATCATTACTATTTAAAATTTCAGCTTGAGGAAATTGTGTCAGATCTCTTTCAACTTGACTTTTAGGTTTGGACGAATTTTTAAACCATACTGAAGATTTACTATGAAAATTTGATTTAGGATTGTCGCTAGACCTGTACGAATAATTTGTTGAAGCAGAAGCTGACTTTTGTTTTAAATGATCAGCTTCTTCCAACTTTTTACAGAGTTTAGTCAGAGTCGCCATATCATCTATCTCCGACAAAGCAAGATATGAAATGAATTCAGACAATAAATTTTTCCTAACCATTCTAACTTTTGTAACCTCGGCAGGGCGTTGTGGTAGTCTACTAAATAAGTTTTCCAAATGGGCAATAAATAAAACAACTGATTCCGACTTTTTTTGATGGCACGCTTTTATTCAATCTCAGACGTCATCTTCTGAATGAGCGGGCAAGAAATCTTCCTTCAATCGCTTAACTAAAGAATTCCAATCTTTCACTGAATTACGAATGCTTCTATGCCAAATCAACCCATCTCCATCAAATAATTCAGAGGATCCACGATATAGATCAGCTTCAGTTACAGCTTGAGAATCTGCTAGTTCTTTTACTCTGTCTAAAAATTGATATACTTGTTTTGAGTCACCAGAAAATTTCACAGGCCAAGAACTCATTGGTATAGAGGGGGTAAGATATGTAACTGTGGGAATAGGTGTACTAACAACTGAGGGAGATTCCATTGTCACTTCTTTACGATCGCCTGAACTACTAGCTCTACTAACTTTTTCATATAAGTCTGCCTCAAGAATAAAAATTGTAGCTAACGTTTCATTTTTAAACAGCACAGCTTCATCTAAATTTTCTGTAGTAAGTTTAATTCTTTTGATGAAACAGTCTAGATTGTACCGTTTTAAAAATAGAATCTGTAACATTACCATCAAATTCTGACAAAGTATTCTTTATAGACTCTAGTGAAGAATCAATCTCTTTATGTTCCTCTAAAAATGTTACTGTATACCCAAGAAGATTAATTAAACAATCAGGTTCTTTCACTTCTTTAGCTAAAAGTCTACCTAAAATTTTCCTTTTCTCAACTATGGGCCTACTGCTTTCTATACCTCTAATGTTTAACTCATACTCCAATTCTTCTTTGTGCAAATACAGAATCTGGAAAGTATCTGCCATTTCAAAAATTTAAAGCTTTTCAACTACTAAATTTCTAACACAACTATCAAAAAGCGAAAACAACCCTCTCGTTCCGCTAAATATTTTTGCTTGCCAATTACTAAAATTTCTAAGTTGCAGTGTCAATAATTGAAATAACCAAATCGAGGCGCCATGTTGGGCGCCAGAAATGTTACACTTTTTTTTCTCTAGTGTATTTACTCTTTCTTATAGGCGGCAAAGCCTCAATAAATTATGAGGGGTTCCTGTGTAAGGTTTAAGCCCAGGGTAAAGAGTATGGAAAATGGCTTTGAGTATAAAAGGACCCTCTAAAGAGATCTTCCAGCCAGCTAAGCTTCTTCAACTTAGGGCAGAGCTATGAGCCACGGTCGTAGGATGGTATACGATAACAAAAGAATTTTTAATGAACGCCGCCTTATCTTAATAATAGCTATAATGAGAAACAATCCGAAGATAAAATACGGAAATCTTCGAAAAGAAAAAAATCCTTAACGAGCAAAACATAGAAATATAACACTTACTTGTGACTCTGCAAACTGGAATTGGAACGACGATCTTGTACTCTCTGAAAATTTAATCACTTCATAGCATTTTAGAGCTAGGGCTACATTAGAGCCTAGTCACTTTATCACAAAAAAATAATTTCCAAAAAGATTAACTAGTTAAGATTATACCTCAAAAATATTTTCAAACATAATACCAATAATCTATCCTTCTTCGCTACAAAATTTTTATAAATATGGTTGCTTGCTTTTATAGAAAAATTATTGTTGACTTCAATGAAAGAAAGCTTTTAAACAACTTAGTGCACTTTCTATTGATTTACAAATATATATATATATATATATATATATATATATATATATACACATCATTTGTACAATTTTACACGTATTGAAGCTTTTTAGATATCTACTTTTAATAATGTCTAAGAGTAGTCTCTTATTATTTGTATGAATTTTGCAAGCGCTAATTTATTATAGTTCTTTAGGAGAATTTAAGTGTTTTTGATAATGTTCTACAAGTTGTGTTTGATACCGAAATAGGATCCTGTTTTGGCTTACATATAATTAAATAAATATATTGACTTTTCATGAATTGCAGAACTTACATTTTTAATTAATTTAATTTTTTGAATCAAAGGTCAAAAATACTTATGGTCTGAACTAATCTGTATTTCAATTGTACTGTCAAAAAAAATCTTATAATGTGACAAACAAATATGAACGGGTCATCTGCTTAGTTATAAGCACATTTTAGTGTAACCTTTTTAAATTCAAATAAAGTTATCTTATATAAATTTCTTTACGTTCTTACGAACATTTATGCAATATCCAACTATTAAATTCTGAACAAAAATTACGTGTACCAATTTAAATCACTATATAAAATTTACAAAAAATTATTATTACATTTCCAGTAATGGTTCCGTGAAACAAAAATTGAATTAGAATTGGAGAACACTCACCACAAATAATTCCCTAGACATCAGCGTTCCTTAACCTTCGTGTGTAGTTACAACAACAACAGGTGCGCGAAGTTCACACGTGTTTGACATGACAGCTTGACTTCTATACAAAACAAATTTTACGGAAAATCTTTCGATACTCCATAGCAACACTCGTCAATTTGAACTTTCAATACTGCATTATAAAAAAACTTGTACTTCAGTGTTCCATAACAATTAGATTAACGCTTGCGGTTCATACTCCATAACAATTAGACCGCTATATTCCATAATTAAAAATACTTTATATATTACGTTTCTACATAAAAATTTCTACTTAAAACTTTCTACATAAAACTTGCGCTGAAAAAGAATCGAGAAAATGATTTAAATGCAAAATTGAAATTTATTCACCTACCGTAGATGATGTTTACTCTCCAGCAACAATAAGTCGATTAAACTATAAATTGATATAATGGTATTCGTTGGCACCATGCCACCTGTCTCTGGGACTGCATGTTTTCTAGGAAACCTGCTGGCCCACCTCGCCGCAAACTTGATTATCCGATCACATTCGTACGTTGAAATGAGAGCTTTAGCCTCAAAGCAAGTTATTACTAGAGCACGCGCAGAAGACCGAATTGTTGCATCAACACATATACAGATAAAAGGAAACCTAAAGTCTACTTCGAGTCTATAGACATAGGTGTAATTCTAAGTAACAAATAGATATTATATTGCTAAAATAGGGATTTGGTATTTTCTGTATAATAAAGGATTTTTGTTAAATAGATATTTAGAACAAAAGCGTACATTAATGAAGCAGGTAATCGTATTCAATACAGCATACTCCAGAAGAAACTCATCTTCATATAAGCCAATGAATGTTGAAGGAAGTCATTCTTGATTGAAACGTCGGCATGCGGTCGAACTAATTAGATAATATGTCTTGTAGTATAAAGTAATACATAAAATGTATGGGTATTTATTAGTGAAATTTATTTAAATACTCTAAAATGAAAGACAGACGATTTTAAAAACTATTGTAAAACAGAATTTACCTGAAGATTTCCATATACAAAAATTTAATGAAAGATCAGTGTTACCCGAATTGTTGACATTAAAGTGTTCATTGATACTCAGACAAGATTAAAAATAATTAAAAGTACCTTAAGATGTAGTTTTTTTGATTGGAATAAAGCATATATGATTGAAATGATTTGTTATAAGTTATATTGATAAATTAGCATGAAAATGTTTACTTTTAAATGATTTTGGTGTATGGATTGGTAATTACGTTCTGGAAAAACCAAACAACAAGTAAATCTGTAAGGGTAAAATAAATATATCTTGTTTAAATTTCTAAATGGACTCATACCTATCAATTAATTAGTTAAATTATATAATGAGGTTTCTATCTGCAAGTGTTTTGAATTTATGAGTAATAAGAGTTCTGTGTAAAAGTGAAGATAATTTAATTTAAAGGGTTGACAAACCTACGATACAGGTTTCGCCATTATACAGGGTAATTATTAAACCTAGCTGAATTTAGATAAGGTGAATACAGTTTTTAGGGGTAGGATATTAAATTACATGATTTGTTAACATACATTTTGTACATATTAAGGAAGATTTGACTATAGAGTTGTTTATGAATGATAGTCCAGAGATTAAGATTTATAAAATAAGTGATCATCCTAGTGTCAAAGACATATTCTGGTTGCTATTTTTAGTATATAAGATTTGGGTTGGGTGGAAGTTATAGTTTTTTTTGTCGATGTTATATTTAAGATATTGTTTGTAAGAGAAAGCTGTTGTGAATGCATTTATGTGTATTTGAAAGAGTGTTTGGTAGAGGGTATTTCGTATTATTATAAATCTGATGTATGATTACAGTGGTTTTATTAATTGAGAGCTAGCACAAATATTTAGACAATGGGCAATTTCAAGCATTCATAATAGGATTCTTTCATGATACATGTAACCCTGGGCCCATCACAACAATATGTATAAAGGAAGACATTTATAGATATGATATATCAAGATTATCAACCCAATAATATCAATAATATTCAACTTGTAAATAAGAAAGTTGCTCACCTTATGGGATATGAAAATCATTGTAAATTATAATTTGATAATTTTTCTTACTTTGTTTTTGTCATTGCCAACACTAATAATATTTAGATGTTTTAATAATATGTTAAGTTTTGTTTGTAAATAGTAAATAGTAAATATTCACGTTGTAGCATGTGGTCTTTAATTCAATTGTAATGAACTATTTTAGAATTTTTATAAATAATGAAATGTTTTTATATCTAACTGAAAAATGTTTTAGTCTCTAATACATACCATGCATTATACCAAATTCTGAAAATTCATTTTACGTTGTTTACTACTGCATATCTAACAATAAGTACTATCTGTAGCAACTTGTGCAAAATATCAGCTTTATACATATTTATGTTTCAGATTACAGTGGATTGCTCATTTGGAATTTTCTCATAATAAAGAAATATCCGATATGATATGGAACAAACTAGAAGTATATTTACCTCAAACCGATAAATTAAAAACAATGGTTCGTGCAGGGGTACCTCATTCACTGCGACCTCAGCTTTGGATGCGTATTTCTGGTATTTAATGTTCTAAATTTTCTTATGTGTAACAGCAGTATTGTAGGTGCATTACAGAAAAAGTTACAAACTGAAATAAGTTACAAGGAGATTGTTAGATTATCGAGTAGTGATTCTCTAGTAACATCCAAACAGATAGAGAAAGATTTGCTTCATACAATGCCTACAAATGCATGTTTTAGTCATATTAATAGTACAGGAATTCCTCGTTTAAGAAGGATTTTAAGAGGCATGGCTTGGTTGTATCCTGATATTGGGTAACTTAATATTTAGGAATTTTGAGGTTATTGTATGGATTTGTAGATATTGTCAAGGTATGGGAATGATTGTAGCATCACTCCTACTTTTGCTAGAAGAGGAAGATGCTTTCTGGATAATTTCTACAATTGTAGAAAATGTACTTCCTGCTTCATACTATTGCTCAACATTAATAGGTACGTATGAGAAGTGTTTGGAACTGATTTTTTACAAGTCATATATGGTATAAACAGTGTATATGTTTAAATATATGTATCAGTTTTTGAACTTATTTTGATAAACTGAAGCAATCTAAATCATTTGATTTATTGATATCTGAAGTAACCAACTGAAGTTATTTTAATATTGAAGCATATGGAGTGTTTTAATTTTTGTGTTTGTGTTCTATTTTATAATTTTTATTATGTCATTCGTATATACTCATGTTAAAAATTTAAAAATAATATTTTCGTTATTTGTGATTTATAAAAAAGAACTGCAAAGAAATTTTTCTTTTCAATTTTTAAGAACTACTTATATTTGAAGCATTCATTTTTTAATATTATACAATTTTTGATCTGTATAAGGTAACTACTTCGAGAAATAACAGAGATTTGTGAAGAATAATTCTCTTATATACTTTCTTGCTTTACATTTTCTAACATTTGTAGTTTTTGAAAAATCATGCTGTAGTTCATTAGTTTATGTGTTTTTATTCTAATAGCATAGGTATTCAAAAAGGCATGGAAATATTGAGAGGAATAATTTTAATTTATAGTTTTATGTATGTCTTGTCTAAAATATTTTTAGCTATTCGAATTTTTGAAGAACGTTTGAGTTTAGAAAAGTTTTTGTTGTCTAAGGTTTTTACTTATAGTTGATTAATTGAAAAATGTACATTGCTTAGTGTTAAAATAGGGATAATATACCTTTTATGTTGTCACTAAAATTGAAACAGAACTATAAGCAAAAATCTTACTAATGTTTAATAATAATGGCTCAGTCAAGAAAATTCTATATTACACCAACAAATATATAGTTCGCGAAGTTGTCCACAGTATTCTTCACGAATAAGAAATAGACAGCATTTCACTTTTGCTAACAGCATCTATTTGATATTTTTCTTGGTTTTAAGTGCGTATATTATTATGGCTTATTAGTAGATATTTTACTGATTGAACTTTGTTTCAAAAAATGATTGAATTTTACAAAATTATCATTGATAAGGATAAGATTGCTTGGCCAATTGTACACTTTTGTTTATTCTAGTATAAATCTCATGTAGTTCTTTTTTCATTACACTATTTGAACTAACTTAATGTCTATAATATTCAAAACCTATTATGAAAGTAGCCTAGTAGTATAAACCCTCTCAGCAGCTTCCAATATAGTGTCACTCTCTGTGTCCTTAGATACAGTTTAATTCAACGAGGACCCTGCAGCAGAATCATTTATATCTTATGGAATATTCACATACAGATATAATATAACAAATAAAAACTTAATAAAGTTTAACTAAGGTCTAATTATGCATTAGATGCGACTTGAACTCACAACTATTCAATCGCGGAGTATTCTTCCTTATGTTAGATAAGTATTTGGCAACATTTTGTACCTCATGACTCACAAAATCCTTTTGTAAATATTAGCCAATCCATATGAAGCTGTAAATGAAAATTGTAGAGTCTAAAGCAAGAAGTAGGCATTGAATTCCCGAAATAAATCAACTCTTAAAATTGATTAGTAATTTATTAGTTTAGTTCATATCAAGGGATGTAAACAGAAGACAAATTTTATTACATATTTGCATAAGAGTTTATTTTTGAAACATGCAGCATAAGTTAATTTTTACGTAAAAGGATGTCATACATATATGTTCTATCAACAGCTTCTTTATTGTTGGGTTTTATTCGGCAGTTTGTGTTTGTGCATCAATTCACATAGTTGACACAATTCATAATTTGGCATCTGTTTCCAAACAGTTTTTTGTATTTTCTTGATTATAGTTACAACCGAAAACTTACCTTACATTGGATATATTGTTAGAAACATGTACATCTGTAGTATATTGTTTGATAGTATGATAAAATGAAATATGTGCCCGAACTCTATCGGGAAGGCATTGAGCATAGAGATTAATAGCATTATTAAGACTCCTGCCAACTTCTGCATAAACCAGAACCGTTTCAATTTCATTTTATATGGTTAAATGCTCCATTCTGAAGTAATATCACCTACCAAACAGAAACTAGCTTTTTGTTTGCATAATAAGCTTTGAACTGACTAGTATGGGCTATTTTTTAAACTTATTTCTTTCTCTTATAGGTTTATCTACATTAACAAAATACTAAACTAAATGATATAAATATGAAACAAGATATAACACATTAAGTTAAATGTTGAAACAAATTTTTTTCTGCTAAAAGGCTGGCCTCACTCATGGGTGCTAGTGAAACATATGCCCCACGTTGTGAGCCAGTGAAACGTATTTTTCTAAAAGCACCAGCCCCACATTGGGTGGCAGTGAAACGAAGTCTTCCGACATAACTAGGGGTCTATTCCTTGGGTAGAGCTATAAGAAATGGGGGGGGTAAGTCGAAATCTGTTTGTAGGTCAAACTTAATCTAAACCAAATAGGCGCCACCAAGTCCTGACTTATTTATGATAATGGCATGGCATATTTCTAAGGGCGGACGTGGAGACCCAAAAAAAAAGATCGCCTTCGATGACAAAAACCTGTCTTAATAAAATAAGACCCTGTTCCTGTAAGAAATTGTAATAATTAAATGCATAAAAAAGTGGAACACTATTTGTGTCCAGCAAAAATACATAAAGAAGTAGTAAAATGATATTTCCAATATAAAGTTGGCATCAAATACCTCTCATAAGGATGTTAGCTTTATGTGTTTAGGTTTGATTATACTTGATCAAAATAAAAAACTTTAATCTTGAACCAATTGTTTACTAAAAAGAATCTCTTTTAAAATAAAATGATTTGCAACAAAAATTTAATTAATAATTGTATCACTTCATAGTTTTCAACTTCAGATTTATCTTAATTATTTTTAATCAAATATTTTACAGTATATTGTAAGCTTGTTATACATATAGGGCTCCGACCTGTGCAGATCTGTTCAGGCAGATGACAAATTAATAACTTCTAAAAATGTTAGTACTCAAGCTTCTTTTAAATTACATATGCAAGTTTTAATTTCTATAAAGCAGATCACAAAAATACTCTTGTTTACATAACTTGTACTAAAGCTGTTCGAGGCATTTGCTTTCAAGAATACATCTGTCAGCAGTATACTGCAGAAAAATATGTGACGTCAGTAACACCTGTTGTTGTTACTAACGATTCATAATGAACCACGCGTGTTGTTTTCTCAAAACATCAAATCAATAAACTTTAATTTCGATACTGGAAAATCCAGCTCAGCAATAGTTGAAACTTTTATAATATTCATGCTTTTACGCATTAAAACAAATTAACGTGTTCCTAGTGTGAAACACATGAAAAGAACTTAAAGCTATCTACGAACCAAAACTGCATTTCTCGTCTTGTTGCAAGGAAGGATGAGATACTCGTTATTTCATGCAAAGATCACTGCGTCGTAGTGTGAACCAAATTCATACAGAACAACTTCTACTATGGAGTCGTTCCACGTGTAGAATCAAATACGGCCACGATACATTCTGCAGCCGTTGCAATCCTGTAGTTGAATTACGCTGCCTTACTAGAGTAGCATCTTTACATTGTCCTAGTGTGTCTTAAAAGTTTGTATAACAAAGTCGTCTTCATAAAATTGTTTCCTAAATTTTCTATTCTAAAAGTTGCATCGTAAGTTGTAGCAAAGTCGTCTTCTTAATAAACTGCCTTCTAAATTTCGTGTTTTCAGAGTTGCATTGTAAATTGTAGCATTATATCTTGTCGCGCTAAATAAATTATCTCAAATTAAACAAGTTAATAAACTTTATACGTTACCAACCATTATTCAAAGATGTGCTAACTCATCGAAGTGGATTCGCAAATTGCCGGCCTGCAATCTAGCCTACATGTTGTTGCTTCTTCCACGTATGGCCGACTGATTACAAAACTAGCTCGGGCGGCCGAGGCGTCCGAGGGGGGGACAGTCAAACAGAAACGCGCCTGCAAATAGCTGTAGATGACACAGATATTTTACCACAAGTAGAATACCAAAGGACGATGCGGCTTTAACGTATTACTTTTGTTGTTAAATGTAATTTACTATTGTTTTAATAAAATTGTTAAATTATTCTCGCAATTTTATGGAGGGATTTATCATCAAAAATAAAATTGTTACAATGTATTTTGACATGAGGAACTGCATTTTTAAAACGAACTACAAAAAGATACCTTAATATGAAAGCAGAGATTTGATCAAGCACTTTGATAAGTCATTAATTGACCAAGTATTCCAAAAAAACTCCTGTTCCTGGGTTACAATAATAGTAGTTTCTGGATGTCATTTATTAGTAATTGAAAATGTGAGAAATAAATTTACAATAAAAAAGTAGTATTTTTATTGCAAATGTATTGCAGAATCGTGTGCATAGGTTCTCAGTAGGAGATATTGAAAAAATAAAGTTTCATCCATTACAGCGTCATCTGCAATGAATCGAAAAAAATGTTTCATTATTGTATTTCCTCAGTGGATTGTTTAAATTTTGATTATGGCCAATTTTTTGATGAATGTTTATTATTTGCAATATTTGATAGTTTCAGGTGTATTCAGATTATTTTTGTGAACTGTCAGAGAATGCCTCTCATTTACAAATATACCTAATAGGTGTATTATAATGGTGTTTACAAATTTAAAGTTACGCACTATGGGAGTGGTTTTGGTCATCTTCTTTAATAAATTTTGTAAAAATAATCTTTTGTTCTTAAAGAAAATCTTTATGTTTTTGCAAAAGCAAATTCCTTGTCTCAGAATCAGCTATGAAACCCAAAAACACACCAAATGTTGTGGGGCCAAAAATCCAAAATCTGTAACAGCCACTTCTCTAAAAAAACATTTGGCTACTATTTCATAGTTTTTAATTTATTCGATAACAAAATTGAGCAACTGGCCACATTTATGGGTCATCCACTAGGATTTCATAAAAGATTATATAAACCTTCAGATCAAATATATCAAACAAATAAAATATCGAACTTACTAATGCTAGTGGAGAAAGGTGTTGCTAATGAATTTAAAGAGAAGTCATTAAATGAATTAAATATTGACATGGAAGAAAATTTGCTCAATAATAACCAAAATGATAACGAAATGATACTGACAACAGTTCTGAAGAAGATGACTTATCAATATATCAACTACATCTTACTTTAGCTCCTAGTGTGAGTAACGACGTTTTTGTTCCTTCTGCTTATATTTAAAAAAGGAACACATCGCGATTTGGTTCCTTGGATAACTAAACAAAAAATAGTAGTTACAACATTTTTTAGTATTCATATTACTAAATAGAGGTAATCTTAAAAAAATAAATGCAAAAAACTGAAGTCACGATCCCTTATGTTGCTGTAAAATAAGGTTTGGCTTAAAATTAAAGGTTTCGTACAAAACCAGTACATTAAAAGAAAAAGAAATTAATAAGACAAAATTTAAATATAGATTGGTATTCTGACAAGCAGCACATTTTTAATAACTGTAGGATTATACAAGTTAATACGTATTTAAAACCCTTACCACACTGTATTGTACATATTGTAACGCTAGCTTGTCACGTAAATCAACATTAAATAGCGGAAACAAGTTTATTAATTTCAGTTAATTAAATGAGTTTTTATTATGAAAACAGTTTGGAAATGTAGAATGTTTGTTAGTTTACATCATTTTGTGTGGTTATTTCAATAAAATATTAACTTAGGATCCAGAATTAAATTACTCAAGCACCAAATATATTTAACACAAACGTTAATGAATATCGAGACTTACACTCTTCTAATTAAATTTAGGAAAATACAGATAGGTCTCGGTAGATAACCAGCATAGGAAAGTTTACTATTATGCATTTGCACAGGTTTAAAAACAAACCATTGAATCATTGAATCGTACAAACACGCCCTACAACATCAATAATCATAAAACCAGCTATAAAAATTAAGAATCCGCCACTATGGTAGATTACCTGCAATATTCATATGCTCAATATACTAATAAATAATAGTCACTAAGAATGGGCTAGGAACATAAACAAATTATGCCACTTTTGGTATCCAAATTAAAAGCATGAAAACATGATGGTCAGTCAAATAAATAGAACTACATTGATCTTGAAAATCTAGCCGTTAGACACACTACTCCGTGAGGAGGAAAAATATCATGTAGTGACCCTGGGACGAAAACTTATAAAACCCACAGATAATAAAAGTCTAAAATCTATTTCAAAATTAGACGACAATTCAAAAACCTTTATTAGAAACGCGTGCAAAATTCAACTTTCGAACAACTTACGCACTTGCGCAAGAAATGCCTCAGAACAAACAAGGAAAGATCATCTGATTATTAAAGATTTACGACAAAAGAATTGTTATTATTTAAAGGCTGATAAGGGGAATAGGTTGGTTATTCTGGATAAACAAGACTATATTGATAGAGTAGAGACTTTGCTGTCTGAGGGTCCTTACAGACTAATAGTCAAAAAACGTAAAAATGAAGTTCCTTTAAATAAAATGATTAAATCAACAGAGTCTGTTTTGAAAGAATGTCCAAACCTAATTTCGCCCACACTAAAATTAAAATTAATAATTTCAAATCCCGAAATGCCAAAACTTTACTGTTTACCAAAGATTCACAAAAATAATAAATCGATGAGACCAATAGTTTCAGGTATCAACTCACCGACTTACTATTTATCACGGTGGCTGTCAAATGAATTTAAGATTTTAAAGTTTATTAGTTTATCTGTACAAAACTCTTTAGAGTTCATTAATAAAATTAAAAATATCACATTAGAAGAGAACGAAATCTTAATTTCATTTGATGTCAGTTCATTATTCCCTAGTGTTCCAATACCACGTACTTTAACATATTTAAAGGATGTTCTTATAGATAGTGATATTGATGATGATGAAGTTGAGGACTATATCAAGCTTGTTTCGCATTGCATGTCCCAGAACTGTTTTCAATTCAACAACAAGTTGTACGAACAACATGAAGGCACAGCAATGGGAAATAGCTTATCACCTTTCATAGCAAATTTATTTATGTCTCGTTTTGAAACCGAGTTAAAAGAAAACTCCAAATACTTCCCAAGAATATGGTTAAGGTACGCGGATGATATTTTGCAGTTTTGACACTTCTAAATCAAATGTTGATGATTTTCTTAAAGAAATGAATTCAAAATTTCAAAGCATAAAATTTACGTATGAATTAGAGAATAATGGACAATTACCCTTTTAGATACATTAGTAATTAGAAATGGTAATAAATTAGAATTTGACATTTATAGAAAAGAAACCAATGTAAATCGCTTTATTTTGTCTTCCTCTAATCATAGCATACAACATAAGTTGGCTTCATTTAACTTTTAATTAATAGATTATTGAATTTCCTTTAAATAAAAACAGATTTAATAAGGAATTTGCTCTTATTAAACAAATAGCGAATTACAATGGTTTCTCTTCTGATATTATAGATAATATTTTTAGAAAGTGTAAAATAGGATCAACATCCGTAAATCAACGACTTTGCAATCAACCACTTCTAACGATAATGTTAAATATGTTAAACTTCCGTTTCACAAAACCACAAAGGGTCTTGATAAAATATTCAAACAGTGTAATTTCAAAATTGCTTTCACTAATACTAATAAAATTAAAGATTTGCTAGGTAATCCAAAAGACAAGGTGGAAAAATTGCAAAAGTCGGGGATTTATGAAATTAGTTGTG
The DNA here is from genome assembly GCA_036346225.1 of Platerodrilus igneus. Lineage (NCBI taxonomy): Eukaryota > Metazoa > Arthropoda > Insecta > Coleoptera > Lycidae > Platerodrilus > Platerodrilus igneus. Next base: position 1,828,705 of record JARFIW010000821.1, on the reverse strand, counting down.
CAGGGCCAGGGTGTTTTCAAAATATATTGGTCAGACCAAGAGGAATATAACAACAAGATTTAAAGAACACATTGCTCACTTCAAATATGGTAAATATGAAAGGTCTCAGGTCGCCAAACATATATTTGAAACCAGCCACCCCGTTAAACTAGAAAATGTTAAATTATTAAAAGCGGTACCAGCGTTTTCCTCCTTAAATGCCTATGAATCAATTAAAATTGTTAAACATAAAGGACCCCTCTTAAACACCGATAAAGGGCCAATAGCGCCATCTGCTTTGCTTTCCCTATTGGTCAACAACCAATGAGAAAGCAAGATTAAATTGGTTCCGCTTCAGTAAATTTAGAATTAGTATAAATTAAGTAGATTTAAGTTATAATGTCTCAATTCACTTGTTTGTTGTTGAGAACACAAGCCTGCGGGTGAGGAGAATATCCTTGATAGTGTTTAAAGCAACAATATAGTAAATTATAGGTTGGGAAGGTTCACTTCAGCCTAAGTGGTGAGGAGAATATCCTCTGAAGTGTTCCAGAACAACAGCTAATTATTATTATTGGTTTTTTTTTTAAGAGGTTTCCTACTGATGATGACCACATAGTGGTCGAAATACGTATCTAGTAATTTAAATATTTTTTGTGGTTAAGGGTTTTTATTTAATTTTATTTAGTTGATTTTCTATACCTATCGAGAATTCTTATAAATTATAACAAGCCCAGGGTAAGGTTGGATGACAAGCGGCTTTTAGAAAAAGAAAACTCTTATGACTTTTAGCTAGCTGAGCTTTTAACCCACGGTCGCATGAGATTGGGTCAGTGGGTTTAATTAAAGTTTAAAAAAATAAGATAATGGACACCACCTAAATTTTTATAAAACAACTGTCTAAACGAATTTGCTTAAAGGGAAAATTTGGAAACCTAAAAGTTATCTAACCTCTTTAGGAATTAAGTTTAATACCACCTATACGTTACTTACTTTCTTACTGCTCTGACGAAGTTCTAGGATGGCTCTGAAACATAATTATAACTAACAAACATATAATTTATTTAATAATTCTGTGACTACACGAAGTCCTTAATTTTGTTTCAAATACTTATCACTGAATCGTTATATGAATTCTTTTAACAGTCATAAAATCTTTGAGGGAAATTAAATATTCATAAAATAATGAGCCGAAGAAAAAAAGGTTTCTATATTCTCATATTAAACAATTATGTACATGATAATGCAACTCAACAAAGATAAATTCTTATGAATATAATTACTATGTTACTCAGGAGATGTAAAGTTAAAATTTTTAATTCTACTGAATTTTAATTGAAGTCTGTATATTATTAACACTATTTATTTATACTTAGTAGTTCGAAGTAGCGCTACAAGAACTGTACAAAAAATTCAAATTTTTATACATGCAATAATGTATTTGTTAATTAATCTCAAATTAAAATTTCATTTGTTGGAATGAAAGCACACAAACAACATGTTGAAATAAGGTTTCGGTAAACAAGATAAGAAATAACATTTAGTTAAGCAAATGCTGCAAACAACATGTTACTATCATTCATGTAACTTAGAATCTTTTTATACATTGTTTGACAATGAATGACTTCTAACTTTGAACACGTGATTAATGAAATAAAATCATTCTATATATTTTAAATATCAAACCCTTAAAAAAGTTAAGCTTCTTTCTATTAACAAATAGACTGCTAAATTATCTGTACGGGAAAGTACTTGCATATCAGAGCATAAGGTAATGTACAAATGAACAATTCAATATTACGTAAATTCATATATGTGTATACGAAATAAAATACAGCACATGCAGCAAAAATTTCAGGAAATCAAATGGGCTTACCCACCGGCGTCAACGACCTAACAACCTGTCAGCACTTGTTGCGACGTCAGCATTCTGTTACTTGTCGGCACTATCCAACAAATCTGCTTACAATTTTTGTACGAAATGAATTTCCATGTTGATAAATTTTATTTACACATCAACCAAGTAGAATAATCTTAATATTTCATTAGAATCTTTGTAGATTACGGAAGTTGCACTGCAATATACTTTATTATAAATCATAATTAATTACCTATAAAACAAACCGTTGTAAAGATCAAATTACTTCATAACTTTGTTGTGTTAGACAACTAAATTAACTGTTTTACTTGTTACGGCGCTTACGTCAGGAAAACTTAATTTCCTGTAACATCTCGTCTGTTTTATATCACAGACAAGTGACCTTTTGGCTCGACGAGAAGACAAAAAGTGTCCACCTATCACTAGTCGACAAACAACTTGAGAATCTTAGATATTCTACATACGAGTAAGGAACACGCGCAAGGTTTGTAATAGTGTTATCAGCTGTAGTAATAAAATGCTTTAATTTTATTGGTTTACTAAATATACAAGAGTATTGGAATTCATATTGGGTAAAGCGTTAAATAAATAAATACTAAATTAACGGGTTTGTAGCAGTAATGTTGACAAATAATTCGGTTCGGAATTTTTACATGTTACAATATATAAAAACTAAATTGGTTTAATGTCTATAATTGATAAACTAAGTTGTTCTTTTTATCTACATGCATATTTGACCAATTATAGGTAGATTTTAGTTTTTTCTATTTTGTTTGTTATTTACTGTAATATTCGTTTTTAATAATATAGGTTAGATTAGCAAAGCTTAGAGTTTTTATTAGTTGTGTTTATTTTAAATTAGTAGCTGGTGAGAAATGTATACACGAGGTTTTACAACTTGTACTGCAGTTAGAATCGTAGAAATCGTCCTTTGGAACACCCATTTTCCGATCGGGCATTATTCATGACTATTTAGGGGGAGTTAACGCTCAAAGGCTTTAGTAGACAAAGAAATTTAGAGACACTTCAAGGTAGGTGTAAGAATATTCACTAAAAGCGTTATAATCCGTATACCCCTAAAAGTTTTGTATTTGCTTTCATAAAACCCTTCTGTACCACTGAAAGTTATTCAAAACACTAATTTACTGTTATGTCACTTTGTCTCAGGTAGAGTAAAATTAATTCATGTACTTAACGTCAATTCAGCTTATAATTACATATCACATCAAGTAGGCAGGATTTTTAGATGCAGACAAATCAAGGGACGAAAATATAGAAATTAATAAATATGAACATGCACGTGAATTTATAAAATTTGAGTTGGAAAATGATGAAAAAGTTAATAAAAAAAAAAGATTTTTACCTATAATAAAATTGCAAGTAGAGGGAAAAGAGGTAAAATTACTGGTAGACACAGGAGCTAAAGCAACATTAGTAAGTGAAGGTTTTATTAAATATAATTCAGAAGAGTTAATTTAGAAAGTTATCTCTATTAAAAAAAATAATTTAATATTGCCGAATAATAAGAAGTTTGCAGTTATCAAGAGTATCATAATTCTGAACGTTAAGTTGGGAAAGATGGAAGTTGAGCAAGAGTTTTTAATAGTGCCAGGATTAAGAGTTGATGCCATTCTAGGAATGGATTTTTTAAATAAGATGAAAGGTAACATAGATACCGAGAATAAGGTGATAATTATGGGAAATGAGAGGATTAAATGGGACGAAGAGGTCCATATAGAAGTACAAGTAGATTGTATGAATTTGAATCAATTTGAGCAGGAGATGGAAGGTAAAGGAGATAGAAGTTTAAGTATTAAGTGCCCTGATGGAGTTAGAGGTGAAGTTGTAACATTTTTAGAGAAAAAGACAGAATTATTGGAAACTGCAGAAGATGATGTTGAAGAGATGGAAATAATAGATGAAGCTGTTGAAAATGGTATAATTGCAGGTGTTGAAAATGTGATAAAGAAACTGTCTGTGAATGCAGCTCTTAAAAATAAAATGAATAAAGGTAGTAAAATATAAAATAATGATGAAATAATTTGGAAAGTAGTAATTAATAATTCATTTGGGATAATTGCGAATAAAGAATCGAATCGTATTTTGAAATGGCGTTTGTACAAATATGGAGGAGTAGCATTTGGTTTGTCGAAACATTCATTCAAATGTGCGGATATAAGAAAGAATTGAAAGCATAGGAAAAAGAAAGAAATTATTGGTATGAAAGAGGATGAGAGAGTTAAGAGTATAAATGTGAATTATTTTAAAAGATAATTAGAGGAAAATGTAGACAAAGAAAACGTGGTTGTTTAATGTCCAGGTGAAGTTAAGAATGAAATAGAATCGTTGTTAAAAAAGAAATCTTATGGATTGACAGATAGAGAGTTAAGAATTACTGCTGATTGTGAAAATAAGTTAGAAGTTATTGATAGTGAACCATTTAAGATTGATATTTATGCATTTAATGAAGAGTAATTGAAAGATGTATAATTGGAGAGTAACGTAAGTAGGCTAGATATAGAGATTCTAGACCATAGTTTTTTGACGTGAGTAGTATAACTGAGTAGTTGCTGGAACAACTTAATGAAAATTTTACACTCCATATTTTTCCAAGATTATGATAGTTTAGAGAGAAATGTGCGATAATATGATGAATTATGCATGCTAGTGAAGAAAATTCTATATGAGATGAAACTTGATGAGACCGTGTGTAAATATGGAAAAGTTCGAAATATAGGATAGAAATGTTAGAGTGTAAATGATATTTGAATAGAGTTAAGGCAAGTATAGTTGATTACAAGATAGGAATGGGTGGATTGTTAAAAGGAGAAAAGCACTAGTATGAAAAGATTATGCGCGTGTATTATAAAACTTATAGAATTAGTTATAGATAGCAGGTAGTTAGAAATAAAAATAGTAAAATTACTTATGTATGCGGAAAAATAACGCCGATTTCGAATTTTATATTTTGATTTGGGGGAAATGACGTGATAACGGACCACGAGAGGTCATTGAAACCCAAATTCTACTAATAAATTCCACCAAAATATAATAGAATCCGGAAAAATAGAAATTTCCGTAAATTCATGGTTACGCCCTGTATTATACAAGCGTACTTTTATTCATTGAGGTACAAGTGCAAAAACGCAAATTTCGTGTGTATAAATAATCACCCTGTTTGATATAAGCGTATTGTAAATAAATAGCAAGTAAGGTAAGTTGTATATGTAAAATAATTAATTATAAGATACCGTAAAACGCATTGAATGCGAACGGAAATCGATCGTTTTAAGATAAATACAAAGCCATTTATTTTCATTTATTAAATATCAACACATTTTTGATGCATATAAAAAACCTTTTCATTTGCTGTAAATAGCATAGAATAGTACTAGCTTTACGCATTTAGCTTAAGAAACTACAATCACCGTGTATTAAAATTTTTAATAAATTTTGTGTACTGAAACACGAAAGCAAATATTTCTATAAAATGCAACCCCTTCTGCATTAAAAAGCAATTAAAGTTTAAATTAATTACCCTGTGGATTACAGAAATTTATTTTAAATAAAGAATTCTCTAGAATATTAGTCATATGTATTTAGAACTACTTAAATATCTGATCAATAAATGAAATATTTATTCCGAGAAACGGCCGGAACACAAGAAACCCATAAAATGTAATAGAAATCGATAAAAAAATATTTATGATCTTCGCATTCACTGTAGAATAGAAGGATACCACGAGCATTAACCTTGGGTGTTAAACAAGGACAAGCAGCACGCGTCACGAATAACTGGAACGAAATAACGAGGTGATAAACCTTACCAATTTTGAACGCTAATGAGGATCTCCAAGAAAATTACATAAGATAGGCATGTATGATTTAGAATAGAATCGCGCACATTCTGCTAGGTTGTGGAAACAGATAAATTTATGTACATAAGGAAGCGTTTATTAAAAAAAGGGATTCATTCATTCGATTCGATTCATTCGATTCTTAAATTCGATAGCGAAATGTTATTTTAAGTCGCGAGCTGTTGCTTTGCGCAGATAGTATTTGAAGTATGTAGGAAGTATACTGTAATTTAATAATTACGATGGTACAATGAATATAGAAGTGATTTTAAATGCAAATTACATTAAAAATGGAATTTATTAATTACAAGAGGGAAAATTCTTCAAGATAACGCTATTTTAAAAATTTTATTAAATAATCGAAAGGAAAATTTATCCAAAAATGTACTTTGGTAATTGCTGTTTGAAACGAGGATTTTAAATATGGAAAATCTTGTAAGCTGATTTGATGTCAATTTAAAATAAGAAGATATTCAATTACGAGGAGCGTTTTTGTGGTTTCTACAAGTATTACTTTTAGATTTATTGTTGACTAATATTGGAGTATTTGTATCTAATTTAAGATAGTCCTAATAATTTTTTTGTAAGGGATTTGTACCAGGAAAATTTGTGTTCAGAGTTCGAAACACTCTGACCTTTTAATAGATTATCTGCCAAGGATTTTTTGGCCAAACAAATCTTACAAGCGTGGCAATAAACAACCAGGTAAACCATCCATAAAATAAAGGAAATTTAGTTGTGTAAATTTAAAATAAGGTAAGGAACAATTTGTTTATAATAAGTACTTCTTAGAAATTATTTTATGTTGGAAAGAAACGATGTTGTAAATGCTTTTGTATGAGAGAAAATATTTCATACTGTATAAATGCTTTGTGATATTGCTGTTTTATTTCATTTTGAAAACTCCACCAATTCCATGGAGCTAGCCAGGCAAAGTTAGATAGGAAGGTAAGTGAACAATTTCAAGTTTTACAAATTGGTATCTGTATCACAGCACTCTTTCAGCGACGCACAACGTGGTCCTTACCACACACACAGACACACACACACACACACACACACACATATATATATATATATATTATATATATATATATATATATACAGGGTGTCCCAAATTGAGTAGGATAGCATGGGTATCTTTTTTATTATTTATGATAGAGATCTGCTTAAATGAGCAAAGTTGTGTCATTTGGATAGCTTATTTAAATTCCGCATAGATACATTCGAAATTCCAAACGGTTTAGAAATTATTTAAAAAAAACTGAAAACTGCCAATTTCTTCGAAGTCGAATATTTTTGTTATAATAAAAGATACGAAGAAATGTTTTTTATAAAAGTTACTTAGTTTAATTGTGTGCACTTAAAAGTGATATTAAAATTAAATTTAAGATGGCGGTTATCGAGATATTAGCATCAACTTTCATATTTTAAATGGACGCCATATTGGATTTTTAGATGGTTAGATAGTATATTTTTTTCTCTTTTTAACGATGTATCACAACATATGTTTAAATGAAAAAATTTACTGAAAATAAAAATTTAAATTTTTTATCAAGTAGGCATCAACACATCAATTTTAAAACAACTTAAACGAAAAAAAACATTAGAATAACATTAAAGACCAACTAATAAATCATAGCAATTGTTCAAAATGTTGACCGTTATTATTTAAACTCAATCGGCAACGTTTTAGAACACTTTTTGTTACGCGTTGTAATGTATTCCCATTAAGACCGTTTATTGCCTGCATAACCGCTTCCCGTAGTTCATCTACATTATTGTACTGGAAATTACTTCCATATATATTATCTTTTAAAGTGCCCCATAAATAAAAATCCAGGGGTGTTAAGTCTGCTGATCTAGGCGGCCATTTTACAGGTGTGTGGGTCGTGATTACCCTGCCATCAAAACGGTTACTTAAGTAGGTGATAACATCTCTAGCGTTGCGTGGAGGTGCGCCTTCTTGTTGATACCAAATTTGATTATTTTGTGCCAAAGGTAGGTCGTCTAATAAATCTTCTAAAGATGTTTGAAGCATTTCCAAATAACGTTAAGAGGTTAAGGCTCCATCGAATATTATAGGACCAAGTAAACGGTTTCCCAATATACCACAAAAAACATTACATCCAAATCGAATTTGATTTCGGCGTGGAACTGTTATGCGTGGGTTTTCCTGTGCTCAATAGTGTTAACTATGACGATTAAATATTCCACAGTTAGAAAAATAAAACTCATCGGTCCACAAAACGCGATTGATAAAATCATCATTCTCCCTAACTTGATTGATAAACCATCTGCAAAATGTTGATTTGCGGAGATAGTAGTTTGGTTGTAAGTTTTGAGCAATGTGAAATCTGTAAGGGTGATATTTATGCTTTTTTAAAATTCTTGATGCTTGAGACTTGGATACGTTTACTTGGGTTTCTATTTCCCGTGTTGAAATGTTTGGATTAGCTTCCACACAGGCCAGTACCAACACCTCATCTGCAATGTCTCCATTTATGTTTTGAGTAGGTTTTTTTTAAACATCCATACTGCTGCATATTTGTGTCCAATCTTTGAAAGATTTTAATGTTTGGCTGTCTTTTTTCGGGAAAGTTTGTTAAGTATGTTTCGGCAGCAAGGCGACTGTTCTTATTACATTTTATGTATGTACAAAACATATGATATTGTTCGCTTGTTGAAAAATTTGACATTTGAATATTTTATAGAATAAGTATATCACAACTTATAACTGGGAAAGAGAATACACAAATGCCAATTATTAGTACAACAGATACACTAATTCAACATGACAGTTTGTTATAATTTCATTTGTTTAAGAGAAATCTGATGATGCCTACTTGATAAAAAATTAAAATTATCATTTTCAGTAAATTTTATCATTTAAACATATGTTGTGATACATCGTTGAAAAGAGAAAAAAATATGCTATCTAACCATCTAAAAATCCAATATGGCGTCCATTTAAAATATGAAAGTTGATGCTAATATCTCGATAACCGCCATCTTGAATTTAATTTTAATATCACTTTTAAGTGCACACAATTGAACTAAGTAACTTTTATAAGAAACATTTTTTCGTATCTTTTATTATAACAAAAATATTCGATTTTGAAGAAATGGCAGTTTTCAGTTTTTTTTAGATAATTTCTAAACCGTTTGGAATTTAGAATGTATCTATGCGGAATTTAAATAAGCTATCCAAATGACACAACTTTGCCCATTTAAGCAGATCTCTATCATTAATAATAAGAAAGATCCCCATGCTATCCTACTCAATTTGGGACACCCTGTATATGTACAACGACCAATTGCCTGCTGATTGCCACCTTTCTTTGCTTTTAAAATAATTTAAAGTTAACACAATCATATTTATGTTTTGACTAGCTCAGTGATACCACACACAGAGATTACAATTTACAAATCTGCGTCCTTTTTAATATCATTTGCTTTTTATAGAACTTTAAAATCAAATTTAAGTAAATATTTCTATCGAATTAAGTCTTTACTAGGATTATAACTTTTTACACCTTTTTTATGGCAATTAAAGCCAGCAAAAAAACTGCATTTTACCACGAATAGTTTCGTTGAACGTTCAAAGAAATATCATCTTTCCTAAACATACTTCTATGTACTAATCAAATGTTTTGTTGACCTTTTACACAATTAATTTAATCACATGCAACTTTTAACCTCACTTTTGAACGCACAAATTATGTAAAATTATAAATGCAACATGCTATAAGTTGTATAAATATTTCTGACCTTATGTTTCTCCTGACCCAAATTTCCACTTGTTCTGGAACTGCCGACAATCCGGCTTAGAAAATCGCCCTTAATTGCATAACGGTCGTTTGTTCTGTAGCCGAAGATCGTTAACCAGCAACTTTAGCATATTAACCCTGTACTTTGAAATATTCACCAGTGACTCAGTCTTTTACCCGTAACTCAGTGTGTTAACCCAATAATTTAGTTTTGTTTACCAGTGACTTAGTATATTAACGTCGTATTTACGTAATAATCTTTTTTCAACTATTACAATCGGCGCGTCGATTATGGAATGATTGTCCTTTATCTGGTTCGGTTAATTTTGTAGACAAATTCTTTCCCGAATGTTTCTCGCATTCTCATTGGTTGACAGTCCACCATCAGTCGTTTGTCCGTGGAAATGGCGTTTCAATGGTTATCTGCAAGGTGTTGGATTTTAGCAGGTCTAATATATACGTTCTAATTGTCACATATCTCGCAACTTTGTAAAGGAACTATTTAACAAATGTTATTTTGTGCACGTCTCAAACTGCACGTATATCGGAATTTTAATTTCCATACTTTAGTTACATATACTTGTTTTGTTAAGTATAGAATTTTATACACGTTCCAAACCGCACGTATTACTGAACGTTCTAGCGGGATTTGTTTACCAAATGGTATATTATGTACTTTTTAAATCACACATATTACCGTCGTCTCTAATATCCATATTATTTAAACATGCTTATTTTAAGTGTTTGATTATTACAAACTGGTACAAATTACACGAATTTATTACTTTCTTTCTGCAAACACATTTAGATTGAAAGAAATTTTATTTCACGATTATTTTTTTCAAATATATCTAATTTGTTTTTATTTTGAGCTTAAAAATGTCTTAAATGTTCTAAAAATGATTGGATTGCTTCCGCAACCATTTATTTTCATGAATGTGGTGAAGTTATTACTGAATGAGCTTCCTTTGATTAATTGTGGCTTGTTATTGATTTTATACAGGTTGATTTGTATTTGTTTTTTGCATAATGAATGAATTATATACATTTTATGATTTAAATGTTTGGTTTTCGTGATGTTTATGATATTTACATGAGGTATTCCTCTCTTGTGACCTTATATGACCTCCAATAACCCTATTATCATATATATATATATATATATATATATATATATATATATATAATTAATTTTATTTTATATGGATATCAAGTATTTAAGAAATTGTATTAAACAAGTAATATATTTAATATTAAAGGTTTTGTTAATAAATTTTATTTCTTGATGTTTTCGTTTTCTTTTTTTTGTAACCCACACAACTCTACGACTTTCTAGCTAGCACGGCATTTTTTCGATTTCTTTTTTTGTTGCAATACTCAGTGTGGACGATTTTCGTTGCATGTTTTTTTTCTTGTCCACATGGAATATTGTAACATGTTTAGCATGTGTATATATACATGCCCATGAGTGTGGGTATGTGTGTTCATGCAGTCATGCATGTATGTATGACTTGCAGGTAGTTTTCATTGCTTGTGAGAAATCTACATATTGTAAAATAATGGAAGCTTCGTTAATGTATTTAATTCTATGAAATTTGTTTTCTTTTGTGAAAGATTAATGTTTGTATATATTTTTGTGCTATAGATGTTGATATTTCACTAAAATAACCATATATTTTAGGTATTCAAGCAGATCAGCGTGTGTTGCGTACTTTAGTTTCAAATTTTTTGCCTGATGTGGATGAAGTACTTAAAAATCATGATATCGAATTGTCATTAATCACATTACATTGGTTTCTAACATTATTTGCAAATGTTGTACATATGAAAATATTGTTGCGTATTTGGGACCTTGTGTTTTTTAATGGATCTGTGGTATTGTTTCAAATAACGCTTGGGATGTTAAAAATGAAGGAACCGCATTTGAAAACTTTAGAAAATTCTGCTCAAATTTTTAATGCTCTTTCTGACATACCAGGTGACATTGATGATGTAGAAGCGTTACTTAAGGTAAGTTCAATTTGTCACTGACTTTATAAATATATTGTTAATTTTTGACAAATAGGTATCACTAGAAGTTTCAAGTTCTCTTAATGAAGTTATGATTGAAACTTATCGCAAAAAGCATTTGGCATATTTAATGGCAGATCAAGGAGCTTTAGTGGGAAATCCAGATGTAGTTCCGAATTTACCGAAACAACACTTAGTAAGGTATGTTTCCATATTTTTGTTTTATTTTTTTGAATAGTGTTATAAAGCTTATTTATAATAACTTGAAAATAATACCACAATAATGTTGCTATTGTAAACATGTTTAATGCACATATAAGGAAAACTCCTGTGGAGCATTTTTTGCATTAAGTGGTTGTTAAAAAGTTTATTGCATCTTTGCATCTTGATGGAATTTACCAATATTGATGGCAAGTTTTTGTGCAGGAATTTTTTTGAACTTGTTAGTACTTTGCACTTATTGTACTTGGCTGTAATGCTATTTATAGTGCTAAATTTATCATGTGCTGTATCAAATTTCACTTGCTATGACATACAACTGATCTATTGTGCTTTTATTACAAAACAACACAAAATATGTAGTCTTGAAAGTGGAATTGAGCAAATACAAAGTACAAAGATACGTTAATTACATCCCTTACAGTAGTGAAAAATAGATAGTTTTGAATACTTTGTTTTTTAATATTCTGTTCTTTAACATGAGAATCTTAAGGCGTTGTCATTTTAAACATTTGGAAGTTTATTTTAATTTTGTTTACTTTAACAACTTAAATGAAATAATAATTTGGAATATGGCCCAGTAAAATATAGTTTAAGAAAATCTAAATACACATGCTAGGTGGAATTTTCCATCAGCAAAATATGTAAAATTGTTGCTTGAAAATGTCATAAAAAACAATGATCTTATTCTATTCGGTAATGTAAATTCACTTTTGTGAATTTTTTTCTACTGGATAGAGACTTCCGGATTTACGAGTTTATAAATGGAAGTAAAAGACGTTAGAGCAGCAGTGTAAGCATGACCATGCAAGTAATCGTCTGGAGAGGGGTCAGCTTTGGTGAGAAGATTTAATATACTATCAAAGAAAACACAAAATGGACATGTAGTAGTACCGCCACGAAAATTAATTAAGAGTGATTATGATCTACATCCCTCTTGAGTAATTATTAATTTTGCATAAAGTATTACATGAATGGTTTTATTACAAGAATCACTAAGTGTGTAGTTCTTAGAAAATCATTAGCAACATTGAAGAAGATTGCGTCTGGCGTTATAGTTGTAGTATTATGAAATTCAAGAAGATTAATAGTGAAATGAGTATGTTTATTCAATTATTAACAACATGGAAGAGTTGGCTTTGGTAGTTTGGAAAATTAAAGTTTATAATAACATAACTGATTTACGATTTACTTTGATTTCAAACAAATAATTTTCTGGATAATAGAATCAAACTTTAGTGAATGGGTAGTTTGCTGAACTTTAAATGTTAGTCGATAAAACTCTAGCAAGGAACTCTCATCAGCTGTTTAACTTTCCGAACAATTAGAATCTGAAATGCTTCAAATGTGGAATGATAATTATGTATAATACAAAATAGTTTGTGTATAAATAGTTAGAATTGTTTTATCAATTTGGCCAAAGGTAAGGTTTATGTTTTATAATCTCAACCCAGATTTGCCCATGTTTATTGACTAAACTTAATACAACTTCTCTAATATAAAAATCTAATTTATTTGAATCATCCCATGACACATTACATTGGCACATATATGCGTGTGTGTGTGTGTATATATATATATATATATATATATATTACTCATATTTAGACCAGGGTACAAAATTAAATAATCACATCAAATAATTTTAATCACCGTGTAGAATCTTTGGGAAAAGATACGCGTTATTAAAAAAAAAAACCGTGAAGCATAAAAATTCATTCGTTTCATTAAAAATAAGAGATTTAAATCATGTACAAGACGCTTTATATCAAAAGAAGCAGTATTAAAAAGCTCTACGTAAAGAAACAAAGAGAAATTACGTGCAAAATTTATATTAATTAACTCTATTTTAAGTAACCGGTATTAAACAAAACGTACAGATAATAATTAATATTTAGTTAGGATTCACTAAAATTTAAAGGGTATTAATTTTAATTGAAGTTAATTGAACCGTTAGTAACATATAATATCTATAAAAACTTGTAAAACCCAATAAAATGCAAATCGTAGAGGGTTAGTTAGAAGTAGGATGTTTAAACACCTGCGTATTTTTAAAAAGCTCATTCTGCGTAAATTTTGCAGATAATTAATGGTTACAGAGAATGTTGGAGAAACCGTCGCATAATAGTTACGAGAAATGCTAAAGGTGGGTTATTTCACACTCCACATGGACTGAAATAATCGATAATAAAGAATATCAATTTGCACCAATAAGAACAGGGTAGATAGAGACAGATAATATGCACAAGACCGAGACACATATAGTAAAAGGCGTGAGTGGAGCAACGTCATTGGGTTGCGATTGGGTGAAAATAAAAAGGCAAAATTGAGAGGTAAAAATAACATTTCTGTATAAAATTCAATTAGTTATTTCCAGAAGTTGCGAGCCGTGTCGAAATTTCTGAGATGTAACTGGGGCGAGTTCAAATTTCGTAAAAATCGCATGCCGGGCTGCGGAATGGGAACATAGCAGGCGAAATTCTTTAGAATTGTCCGTTTTGGGGAACAGACCGACAGACAGGCTAACCGCTATATATACCGAGGTTAATATGAACAAGCTCTCTTAGATCTTCGGCTTGATTCAACGCGTTAAACAGTGCTTTTTAGTTTTCCGGTTTTGATTAAATAATTTTAAACAGTTTGCTCGAATATTTTTGTGATGTAAAACAGCTTGTTCTTTACGTGCTACAATAAATGTACTTTAGTGCACTTAGAAAAGAAGATACAAGGTAATAAAGTTAGTATCACTGTACCAATTAGTAAAATTTACAACGACAAATGAATACACAAAAGTAGGCAGTTTTGGCGTATATTGGTGAAAGAAGTATGAATTTCTTTGCTATTTTCGGGGTATTAATAATTAAATGGTGCATAAACGTGTCTGGATCCACAAAACAAGGTTCAGATATACACAGATGAGTTCCGGAAAAGCCCTGAAACAACTTTAAATAAATGGTGATGGAGAAAATTTTAAAAGCGTTGAGAATCAGAAGCCGTAAATATAACCCAGTTGGAATGGTGTAATTAACAAAGGGACGATGTACATTGAAGCTACGAGTGCAGTAACCTTCAGGTAAATTATACTATTTTGTTCGAACTTTGATATTTTGGTGTGTGTTGAATAACTTTATAATTTGTTTATTTAAAATGGACAGTAGTGAAATTGTACTAACAATAATATTTTAATTTTAAGGTGAAATTTGCTTGTTTAAGTAGAAAGGGTATTTAGTATTGATGTTCTGGATTATGATGAAAATATGGGTATGTCTTTGAGCTCAATTAGACGAACCTGGTTAATTAACGTAAAGGGGTGGTAGATGCTCCTTTGTACTCAGACTCGGTCTGCATATATTGTTATAGTAATTAGTAGGCATCCTACAAGGACTTTAATTCTGGATGCACATTAAAATGATAATAAATTTAATTTTGAAATTTTCTGATATTAAAATTTATGCTGAATATTAATTTTGAAATTTTAATGTATTGTGAATATTGATGTAAATAGAGTTGACGTTGATGTTTGTGGTAGGAATGTGTTTGTTTTTTATGAATGAGGATGAAAGCTATCTAGAGGAGCAGCCGAGGCGATTAACGGAAGAAAGTCAATGGACCAACACAGTTAAGGTAATGAATAGCTTTTGTAGGTTTCACAGCATTCTTGACGCCTAAAAGTGAGGCTCGATTATAAAGCGTAGTTCACGGATTTTGTAGGTTTCACAGCATTCTTTGGCGACCCAAAAGTGAGGCTCGAGTTCCAAATAAAATTTTGTGATTTTATTCCAGGAAACTGGCGATCTGAGAGAGAGTTTCTGTGTGTATAAATTTAAGAGTATTTTAGAGTGTGTGAGTGATTAGAACGTATGCAGAGAAAAGAGTGGTTAAGGAGTCAAGGAGTCGAAATTGGAAGTGACGATAGTGCATTGTGTGGGAAAAATTCGAAAATGGAAGAAGCTGGAGGCAGTAGAGATCAGTCGAGGACGGAATCAGGGGATCAAGGAAACGAGATGATAATGAGAATGCTAGAGAGGATGAACGAAGAATCCAATAGAAAATTAGAACAGCTAAGCGATGAATCTAATAGAGCTAGGGAGGAGTTCAACCAAAAATTAGAGCAGATAAGCGGGAAAATTGAGCAGTCGACTAAAGAATTTACAGAATTTAAAAATAGTCTTACCGTGAAAATGGGGGAGGTTGAAAATAGGGCTGAAAAGAATGAGCGTGATATTACAGGTCTTCGACAGGAAATGGGACATTTAAGGTCCGAAGTACGCATTTTTTGTGATGAAGAGATTAATGTAAAAATGACTGAAGTGACAGACTCATGAGGGATCAGTTAGGCAGGGTAGAACGCGAAGTTAGTAGTATCAAATACAACATGTCAAATTTAACGGGGGATGGTCCCAGATTTTCTACAGGTGGAGTATCATTGGACCAACACATGAAGTTTTATGGCGATAACAGGGTAAATCCACAAATTTTCATTAATAGTGTAAGAAATCTAGTGGGAAATGTATTTGACGAACAGACTAAACTGAATACGATAAAGGCTTTATTGAAAGACAACGCGGAAGCATGGTACAATTTAGTAGGACAGGACATAGACACCTACACGGACTTTGAAGACAGATTTTTAAAGCACTACTGGAGTGACCACAGACAAGACCAGGTACGAGACGACTTAATCACAGGGAAATTTAAGGGAGAATTTTCAGGAAGTAGGGGAGCAATATGCTATACGCAAGTATAGCATAGCAAAGCAACTGAACCCACCACTGACGGACCGACAAATTATTAAGTATTTATCACGACACTTCGAGGTAGAAGTAAGACAACACGTAGCACTACAGAACATAGTGGACAGAGAAATGTTTTTAGAATACCTGCAGAGGTACGACGACGTAAGTAGTGGACGACCTCGGGATAATAGGGAAAGACAGATCAATACAGTTAGGTTTGACAATAGACGGGACAACTATGCTAGAAGAGGGAATAGTTACGGATACCAGCGACAGAATTGGGAACAGCGACGACCATACGTTAGAAGTAATAGTTTAGGAAGGGGACCTGCACCGAGACCGGAACCTACCAGAAGGAATAGTTCACCGGACATGAGGGGGACTGCTAATACAGACACGGAACGAGTGGAAACGCCTAGGACATACGCTGAGGTGACGGCTAGACCAGGACCAAGTAGGGAAAACAGACCTGGACAGGATTTTTAGAACGCGACAGACCACTAGATTTCAGTGTAAATGTATATGAACATCCACGTGAATTTTTCAAAATTGAGGAGGAAGTAGAGCCAGAAACTGAGGAAAAATTATGTTTGCCAATTATTAATATAGAAATTTTTGAGAATAATGTAGAAGTATTACTTGATACAGGGGCAGAGGCGAGTTTAATATCGGAGGAATTCGTCAGCAAAATTAGGGATAAGGTTTGTGATAGAATTATGCCTATAAAGCGTAGCCATTTAGTAGCTCCAAATAAAAAGAAGTTTGCTGTAGTAAATAGTGTTGTGGTGCTTAGGATAGGTATAGGAGGTTTAAGCTGTGAACAGGAGTTTGTAATTGTACCTGGACTGAAGTTTCAGAGCATTTTAGGTGTTGACTGTATGATGCAGTTAGGGGTTTTGATAGATATGGAACGGAAGGTAATAAGGATTAAGGATAGGGTAGTGCCATGGAAGGGCAGTTATGAAGTCACAGAGGAGGACACGGGGTTGAGTATTAATGTAGTAGAGGTAGAGGATGATAGGGTTAAACAGATCAACACAATAAGATGTCCAGAGGATAGGATAGTAGAGGTTCAAGCTTTAGTACAAAAACATGCAGAATTAGTGGGGGTAGAAGCAACAGCAGCATATCGGGAGCAGGTGAAGGCAGAATTAATTAAAAATGCACGGAAAAGGAATCAACGGACCAAACCGCAATTCCATTGTCCACCATCCATGGACACACTTTTGACGAGATTAAGTGGCAAGTTTGTTTTTAATAAAGTAGATTCAAGGAATTGATTCTGGCGGATTCCATTACTCAAAAATTCTAGAAGGTACATAGGATTTTCCGTAGAGGGAAAAATCGATAATTTTAAAGTAGTATCGTTTGGTTTGTCGGCAGAAAGGGAAACAATAATAAATGAGAAACAGACAAGTATAGGGACTGAAGAAGAAGCAGTATTTAAGAGTCAGGATAATAGGGATGATAAGTTTATTGTATGTGAGATAATAGGGATGATAAGTATAGATATAGAAGGGGGAGAAATAGGGATGAAGAGTATTAGGATGGTGAGAAGAAAGACTTGGAGGGTCAAGAAGAGAGTTAGATTTAAATAACTTAATGAACAAAGGATAGAGATAGGTGAATTTTAGTATAGATATAGAAAATAAAGCTAAGTATAGGATAAATATGGGAAATAGTTAGAAATAGGTGTTTAGGATGAGAATAAAGATTAAATGTAGGAAGAAAATAAGATAGGTTAAGTATAGATATTTCTTATAAGATTAGTGGGGAGTTAGGAATAGAATAAGAATAGGATAGGTATATAGGATTAGGTAGGGGGAAGTGAAGTATAGGGAAGATTAGTTAAAAGTTAGGAATAGAATAGGTATATAGGATATATATAGGATTAGATGGATAAGTATGATGAAGTTAGGGATAATTTCAGTTTAGAGAATTAGGTGAGAGTTAGGAATAAGATAGGGATATAGGACAGGTGTAAATAATTTTTTGATTGGATAAGGTAGGTAAGTTAGATAGATAAGGGTAGAGAGAGATAGGCATTTTTTTTTGTAAATTTCGTTTGCGATTTAAATATTTTATATTTGAATTCAAATAAGTGGGATTATTTGTATTCAAATAGGGGGAAAATACTCATATTTAGACCAGGGTAGAAAATTAAATAATCACATCAAATAATTTTAATCACTGTGTAGAAGCTTTGGGAAAAGATACGCGTTATTAAAAAAAAAACCGTGAAGCATAAAAATTCATTCGTTTCATTAAAAATAAGAGATTTAAATCATGTACAAGACGCTTTATATCAAAAGAAGCAGTATTAAAAAGCTCTACGTAAAGAAACAAAGAGAAATTACGTGCAAAATTTATATAAATCAACTCTATTTTAAGTAACCGGTATTAAACAAAACGTACAGATAATAATTAATATTTAGTTAGGATTCACTAAAATTTAAAGGGTATTAATTTTAATTGAAGTTAATTGAACCGTTAGTAACATATAATATCTATAAAAACTTGTAAAAACCCAATAAAATGCAAATCGTAGAGGGGTTAGTTAGAAGTAGGATGTTTAAACACCTGCGTATTTTTAAAAAGCTCATTCTGCGTAAATTTTGCAGATAATTAATGGTTACAGAGAATGTTGGAGAAACCGTCGCATAATAGTTACGAGAAATGCTAAAGGTGGGTTATTTCACACTCCACATGGACTGAAATAATCGATAATAAAGAATATCAATTTGCACCAATAAGAATAGGGTAGATAGAGACAGATAAGATGCACAAGACCGAGACACATATAGTAAAAGGCGTGAGTGGAGCAACGTCATTGGGTTGCGATTGGGTGAAAATAAAAGGCAAAATTGAGAGGTAAAAATAACATTTCTGTATAAAATTCAATTAGTTATTTCCAGAAGTTGCGAGCCGTGTCGAAATTTCTGAGATGTAACTGGGCGAGTTCAAATTTCGTAAAAATCGCATGCCGGGCTGCGGAATGGGAACATAGCAGGCGAAATTCTTTAGAATTGTCCGTTTTGGGGAACAGACCGACAGACAGGCTAACCGCTATATATACCGAGGTTAATATGAAGAAGCTCTCTTAGATCTTCGGCTTGATTCAACGCGTTAAACAGTGCTTTTTAGTTTTCCGGTTTTGATTAAATAATTTTAAACTGTTTGCTCGAATATTTTTGTGATGTAAAACAGCTTGTTCTTTACGTGCTACAATAAATGTACTTTAGTGCACTTAGAAAAGAAGATACAAGGTAATAAAGTTAGTATCACTGTACCAATTAGTAAAATTTACAACGACAAATGAATACACAAAAGTAGGCAGTTTTGGCGTATAATGGTGAAAGAAGTATGAATTTCTTTGCTATTTTCCGGGGGTATTAATAATTAAATGGTGCATAAACGTGTCTGGATCCACAAAACAAGGTTCAGATATACACAGATGAGTTCCGGAAAAGCCCTGAAACAACTTTAAATAAATGGTGATGGAGAAAATTTTAAAAGCGTTGAGAATCAGAAGCCGTAAATATAAACCAGTTGGAATGGTGTAATTAACAAAGGGACGATGTACATTGAAGCTACGAGTGCAGTAACCTTCAGGTAAATTATACTATTTTGTTTGAACTTTGATATTTTGGTGTGTGTTGAATAACTTTATAATTTGTTTATTTAAAATGGACAGTAGTGAAATTGTACTAACAATAATATTTTAATTTTAAGGTGAAATTTGCTTGTTTAAGTAGAAAGGGGTATTTAGTATTGATGTTCTGGATTATGATGAAAATATGGGTATGTCTTTGAGCTCAATTAGACGAACCTGGTTAATTAACGTAAAGGGGTGGTAGATGCTCCCTTTGTACTCAGACTCCGGTCTGCATATATTGTTATAATAATTAGTAGGCATCCTACAAGGACTTTAATTCTGGATGCACATTAAAATGATAATAAATTTAATTTTGAAATTTTCTGATATTAAAATTTATGCTGAATATTAATTTTGAAATTTTAATGTATTGTGAATATTGATGTAAATAGAGTTGACGTTGATGTTTGTGGTAGGAATGTGTTTGTTTTTTTATGAATGAGGATGAAAGCTATCTAGAGGAGCAGCCGAGACGATTAACGGAAGAAAGTCAATGGACCAACACAGTTAGGGTAATGAATAGCTTTTTGTAGGTTTTACAGCATTCTTGACGCCCAAAAGTGAGGCTCGATTATAAAGCGTAGTTCACGGATTTTGTAGGTTTCACAGCAATATATATATATATATATATATGTGTGTGTGTGTGTGTGTGTGTGTGTGTGTGTGTATGTGTGTGTGTGCGTGCGTGCGTGCATGCGGGCGTGCATGCATGTGTGTGCGTGTGCTATCGATATAAAGAAGGACATTATAAGAAACACAAGCAATGTTGTTTAACTGATATCAATGTTCTTAATTTTAAAAGTAGAAATTTTCAAAACAAAATTTTAAGAAAGGGTGGTAATGGAAACAGAACGGTTTACAGGTATTTTACCTTTGTTATATTTTGAATATTTAAAGCAAATGGAGTATTGGTCCTAACAAACACATATGCATAACTAGTAAGGGTTAAGCCGGCTTTACTCTCCATCTAGTTTTCAGAGTAATATATGAACATTTATTATTTTAACATCAATGTCAATTATACACAGAATCTTGTTTCAAATTAAATCACTTGTTCATCAATATTTTGTGTTTGTTTTATTTTGAGGTGGTGATCTTTTCCGAGGAAATATTATTTAATATGGCAATTTGAAATTGAAGGCAAAGCGACCACAGTATGTGATGATTCTTAAAATTTTCTGTGGATCCGAAAGTTTTTGCACTGATTCATCAAATATTTCAGATAGTGGAAATAATATAACAAGAATAAGTTTAGCTTCAGCTTCGACTTGAAACAATTCCTCTGATTCCGATTCACAACAAGAAGGATGATGTTGTGGCCAACTTTCGACAAGCAGGTGATTGATCAATTCTGATGCAGTTAGGCTACATGAAACGCAATCTGTTGGGTTGTCTTTAGATTTTACATGGTTCCAACTGGATGGGGATAATTGAGTTTAGACTGCTACAATCCGATTGGCAATCAAAATTTTTTGTTTACTGAATAACAATTTTATCCAAGCAAATGCTACGGTAGTGTCTGACCAAGCGAAAAAGTTGTTAAACTCTAAGTTATAAAATGTTTTTGTACAAATTCAACAAAATGTGCGAGCAAAACTGCTGCACATAATTTTGAACTAGGTATCAAAACCTTATTGATAGCAGCAACTTTACTCTTAGCACAAGCAAAATTAAT
The DNA here is from genome assembly GCA_036346225.1 of Platerodrilus igneus. Classification (NCBI taxonomy): domain Eukaryota; kingdom Metazoa; phylum Arthropoda; class Insecta; order Coleoptera; family Lycidae; genus Platerodrilus; species Platerodrilus igneus. The sequence continues at coordinate 1,806,925 of JARFIW010000821.1, read as the reverse complement.
AAATATATTGTCGTTTTTATCGATACAGTGAAAATACACAAAAGAAATGTGGTCTGCTTCTGATGCATCACAAAGGTTATGCAAATCAACTTGTTTTATCTCTTTGCAAATCACAGGAATTTTTAAACTTAATGAAATTGAAAGTTTGGATAAATATTTTTCCATTCACGAATAAGGCTATCTAGAGGTTGAGCATCCCAATTGATCCCCAAAATCTATAACTGCTGAATAAAAAGTTTTGTGAAGAATGTAACTGGGGTTAAGGATCCCAAAGGATTGAAGATTCTAGCAAGTGTCGATAAATTGTGTCTTTGTACATGGCTATCACTGATTTATATATCATACAACAAATCGTCTGAGCCAAGAAGTTATTTAAGTCTCAAAACGTGCACTAAACGTAATAGAAGATTTTCGATCTGGGAAATTCGCATATTTGATAAAACAATGGCAAAGTTGGTATTCCATTATCCAAGTTCAATAGCTAATGCTCGAGGGTATCGAGAAGATTCCAAACTAACTAGTTCCTGAATTGTGCGTGTAACAAGAGATGGTGATGATTTTACACTATATGTGAGAATACTTAAACGATAATCAACAATAGAATCCGATGGAGCAAATCACCATATAATCCATTGATAGTCATGGTAATATGATACCATGTTGATCTGGTGATATACCTGACAGCAATATGAGATTGAAACTATAGTAAAAGTTCACAAAATGTTCATTTGTAAACATTCACCATGAAGCAAAGTGTCATCTAGTGAAGTACCATATGAATTTTTGGCACTAGCATCGAAAACAACTCTTAATTTGGTAATTATACTCTTGGGTTTGATTACTGCATAGAATGCATAGAATGTAATAAACAAAAGCATTATTTGTCCAAAAGCGTGGCACAGAACTCATATGACCAGTGTCTATGTAATCCTGCCTGAAAAGATTATTAGAAGAAATTTGAATCATTTTCTACTGCCGTTCCAATAGCAAAAAAACAACATAATGGGATGGATCGAGAATTGCTGAAAATTGACTCTGGCTCATTAAAAGGCAACGAACCACGAATCTACCTTATCTGTCTCTGGAATAAATTTCCAAAGAAAGGTTGTGTCATATAAGAATTTTCCGCATTTTCTTTGCACAGAAATGCTTTCCAACTCCCAAAAATGTGTAAGCATCTCATCTGTTGGCTCTACGCAAATACACAACAAAGTGGAAATAGCTTCCAAACAATCAACATTTTCAGTGGTGCTCCAATCAAATTTGATACGAATTGCAATTGGCCCATCCTTTTTGCCTGATACGAGATTCTTTCAATAATATTTGTACGAAGATTTCTTCCCCTAACAACAAATCAATTTTCGCGGGTATACAGAAGTTTGGACCAATCAAATCTAGTCCATTGATGTGATCTCACTGTTTGAACAAATATGTGGCCGACTATTGACCAAATATTTCAGATAAAACGAAAATTTCCAATTTGTAGTTTAATTCACTTTTGGTAAGAATGCGAGGTTTAATAGAACAATCATTCTACCACTGATTGCTGAAGAACTTAATCCCAAACCTTGACCTTTGCTAGACTTTTTCTTTTCTGGAAGAAAATGTCTTTGACGACATTTTTCAGTAATAAAGTTGGACATACTTCCATTATCTAACAGTGTTTTTACCATTTGCAAATTTTCCAAAACCATCAACAATTGATACCTGAGTAGTAGCTAACAAAGTTGTAATATTTACAATCGAAGGAAAAAGTAATCTACTGACTTCAGGAAGGACAAGATTTGCTGCAGAAGAAATTGCAGTGACATACTTTGGATTAACAATTTTTGCACTGTCAGATGTGGTATGAGAAGTATTTTCATAATCAAAATGCAGTAATATATGACGTGGTTTACAGCATTTTCTGCAAGCATATTGGAATTTAGAATTTTTCAACAGATGCGAACTAAATAAATATTATCTTTACTAGTTCTCATCCCTCTTTGAATGTGTATTAAGTTATTTATTTCCAACGCCTTCAAGTTTGCTCTAAAAGGGATTTCAGTTAGTTAAAAGTGAAAATTTGCAATTTGTTGTGTATTTCAAATCTCCTAACAATAACGATGTCCAATTTTTGCAACAACCTATTGAAGACAACAAGATCCAAAAAGTTTTTGAAACTTTGGTATGCACTTATATTTTCTATATACACGTTTAATAAAAAACTCAAACTTTCTGGAGTAATAGAATTAATTCTCGGAACCTTTTCTATATAATTTAAATGCATAGTTCGGTTGCACCTTTTGTTTTCGTACAGTCAATTATAATTCTTAGAGCTATAAGATAATTCTTGTTCCTAACAGGCAGATGTTTAATAAGTTGCCTTGACCACTCATTTAAACTATTTAGCAAGAAATAGTATTTTTCTATTGGTGTAATGGGTGTATCATAATCTATCAACGTTCAGAAGAAAAATTATATACGATTGAAAATCTTGTACGCGTTCACTAAAATTTGAAACCCTAATTGGCATGATGCGGATGTTAGACAGTGTTGGCGATGTTGTACCAGTAACAGATAATTGTTCATTTGTTGCGACAAGTGATGGTTTAGTTTCATAGCATGTTTGAAACGAATTAAAAGAGTTTTAATTTGTAACATGTGTTTATCTAACTCTAATTGGATACGTGATATTCCTTCAATGCTTCATGTTCTTCAAACAAACGTGGTATAATTCTTTATATTCAGAAATTGCATCCACTTCAGCAAAATTCTTTGCAGAGTTCTCCAAAAGCGAAATTGCACTTTTTAGATGTATCATGCGATTTAAACATAAATTTCTTTCAAATATCAACCATTCCACAGACCGAATCATTGTGTTCAAAATATGTTGTCCTGTAAGAAGCGAAATCGAAGAAAACAAGTATGTTATTTAATAATCATGCAAAACTACAAAATTTTAAAGGGAGAAGTTCTTTAATTCTAATACTGAAAATACCACTTCAACAAAATTCTTTGCAGTTTTGTCTAAAAGTGAAATTGTATAGTTTTTAGATGTATCATGCGATTTGAACATAAAAATCCTTCAAATATCAATCATTCCACGGACTGAATCATTGTATTGAAAATATGTTGTCTTCTAAGAAGCGAAATCCAACAAAACAAGCATGTTATTTACTAACAATCCAAAACTACCAAGTTCTAAAGAGAGAAGTTCTTTAACGAAGTTTCGATGTTTCTATTAACCAGATTTACAAATAATGAAGTAGAAGCTGCATTTAAAGGCAACACAACAGAAGATTGTACATTGCAAAAACTGTAATAATTCTATAAACAAGTGCAAACATTATTTTTAGATAGCATTTATTACAACTGTAAAAGGGTACAAACAAAAACAAATCATAAATATGCAGGTGGGGATTAAAAGGATAAAAAAAATTATACATTAAACACAGTATTGCAGAATACTCTTTATCATTGCAGCTCTAAAGCTCAAATTTTGCCAATGACTGAGTTGTTCCCTTGGATAAATCTTCAATTCGAGTTAGCAATTTCATCATGTCAGTTCAAGACTTGTTGTAGGTTACATGATTTGGGGCTGCATCTACTTCATATAACCTTATATTTTAACTATTATGTAGAAAGTATCTCGGTTCGGTAAACTGACATCATAGTATTTCATTTAGCGGTGTTCAGTATGCAAATTAATATTTAAGGCATTTATTTCTAGCTGCCTGTTCTTAACTAATCTTCTCTCTCATTCCAGAAAGGTGAGAAATGGGAAAATATGTGATATGTTAAAAAAAAAGGTAAAGTGTAATCAATGTCCTTACTAAAGTTGAATTGGTGATAATATTTTTATATCGCAACATCTACTTCAACAATTCGAATTCAAACACTATAATATAGGAATGTAAGGTTACCGATAAACAGAAAAACAGATTTATGACACTTCCCTAAGCTTAATACTTACTGCAATATATGTAACTTCTTCCACCCCAATTTACATATATCTCTGGGTCAGCAACAGGTTCAGTGGCCATGACTGCACTTTAATCAATAATATCAATGATACAAGTATTTCACAGATCTATTACAAATTTTTCCTGGTACATGAATTGTAATATGCTGCGTTACTTTAGATAAAAATAAAGTAGTAAAGAATGTACTTATTTATTTAAGATTAACAGTCTAGGTTATTTGGCAAGGAACATCCTGTATATTGAAAGTTTTAGAAGTATTTAATGTTGAAGAAACATTGCTATTTTAAATTCTGTTGCTTTAATATGTTACAGCTCGATTTAGCAATCGTTATGTACATGGTTTTGTAAATATATTTCATGTTTAATAACTGTACAAGAGGGTAATGGTGATTATTTGTTTATTTAAAAAAAGATATATAATTTGCAATGAATTTCCAAAGTAGTTTCTGTAGACTATACGAATAGTTTAAATTAAATTTCAGTTACAATTCATGTTTACAATTTTGTAGGGTTACGTCTGTTTAGATACATCAATGCCATTGTGTTTTAAATTTGTAGTTGAAGTTATTGCGCAATGAATAGTATTGGTAATAATGTAGATAGATTAGCTTTTAACGATCAACAGTGGCGGCTGTGAAATAATTTCATTAAATTCAATTTTCGTTTATCTGCAAGAAATTATATTCAGTCTTGCTTAAGGAGTATTGAGTTTATTAATAGTGTTTTGATAGGATACAAGTTTGTTCCATGTTTATATTCAGTATACAACAATAGTTATAGTCATTTGAATTCTTCTTAAAATTGACAACGCTTATGTGACTGGTGAGGTTTCCAATTCGAATCGTGTTATCACTTGTTTTTGACAAGTGAATGCTCTCTTTAATTTTACACCTCAATAGAGCAGCACGAATGGTTTGGAGCTCTTCCTAATTATTATTCAGATTTATTATTTGAAAATTAAATCATACGTATTATTTATTACGGGATTATATTAGTGGAGTTCTTAGTCTACAGTAATAATTAGTTATTATTATATTTAATGGGATTGTTCCCGATTTGTAAAATAACCAATTTCGTGCTAGAGGAGCATGCTTGTACCCTTTACATATTTCTTGTATTTGGCATTTTTAACGTTTTTGTTCTTGTTAATATTTTAACCGTAATTCTGGTTGATGTATTAACTACATTTACTTTCCGTTACTCGAAAAGTATTGAAGCTATTAATTGCCCTACTCGGCGTGTTGAAATTTATTGTTTAAAGTGGGAGTTTGGTATTAAGAATTTATTGAGTCATCGTTGGTTCGATATTTCAGTTCGATTTTGGGAGTTATGTTTAGAAGCTAGTTATGAAGTTATCTTCTTGGGAAAGTGCGACTTATGGGGAGATCCCAATTATCCTCATTCCTATCACCAGGAGCAGAAGAAGTACACGACACCAGTCTTGAGGTTCGTGGAATTTCGTAGCTTATCTGCTAAGTTGATCCTGAGCCGGGGATTATGTACTTACATCAAGGTGTTCCACCAAATTAAATCATGTTTGGTATCGTAAAATATATATTAGAGTAATGTTCCCCAAATGCATGCACTTGGCCTTTGATATTTTATTCATGAAATTTATAAGTTAAATGTTTAAAGTGATTATTGGAAAAGAGTAAAAGATACCACAGGCAAATCCAAATCTTTATTTACTTTATATTTTTTGTGTACTTTTATAGGGCCGATGGATCTGCTGAGGTATATAGGACTTGGGCTCAGTATAGAGTTAGCTGATAATTTAACAATATATTAAAGCAGTAGGTAGTGAACAAGATTATTCAACGTGGTGGTGAGTAGAGGTATTTATTCTGCTTCAACTTGAGTAAGCAAGAGGTGGTAATATTAGAAATAGTAATTATACTGTTGATCTGAGTACTTAAGATATTTAAAGTGTTTTATATTACTTGTTCTAAGGTCACAACAGTCCTAATTTTGAAAATATACTAACATCCCTCCCAGGGTGGTAGCACGTTGGGCACCAAAATTAATGCTACCACTCTGGGAGGGGTGTTAGTATATTTTCAAAATTAGGACTTTTATGACCTTAGAACAAGTAATATAGAACACTTTAAATGTCTTAAGTACTCAGATCAACAGTATAATTACAATTTCTAATATTACCACCTCTTGCTTACCCAAGTTGAAGCAGAATAATAACTCTACTCACCACCATGATGAATAATCTTGTTCACTACTCTGTGTTAAATTACCAGCTAACTCTATACTGAGCCCAAGTCTTATATACCTCAGCGGATTTTAGGTGCTTAATAGCTTCATCAGCTGAAGTAGGCTTGCACGGATAAAACCTAACAAATTTAGTAAATCCATCAACAACTTCAAAAATATATTTATTTCTACATTGACTGACAACTTCTAATCGACCTAAAAATCCAAGTGTAAACATGTAAAAGGAGAATCGTCTTTGGAAATGTTGTGCAATAAACACTCCTTCTTTCCAAATTTCGGATTAAATTCTATGCATTTCAAACAATTCTTTATATGACTTTTAATTTTACTTTTTAGATTTGGGAACGAATAAGTTCGATTAATTAGTTCGTAAAGTTTATCTATACCAACATGATTAGTTTCATTATGATTGGTATGCCATACATTATAAACCATATTATAAGGGATGTAGAACAACACCTGACCCTTAGTCTTACGATAAACAAGACCATTTCTAAGTTCAAAAAACGGGTGTTCAGAATTCTCTAACTGGGTTTTTAGGCGCTGAATATTCGGATCGGTTGTTTGTTTTAAAGCCAAAGTTTGCTCAAAAGTATTGCCCTCCCAGGTTAATATATTATGGATGCGACTCAAATAGTCTACGTGCCTCATTCTTGGGTTAGATCGATGCTCAATCTCATAATCATAATTTTGCAAAAGTAGACACCATCTCATAATACGTAACTTCTTTTTTGGACAAGGTTAGACGAAAACTATCACAATCAGGTAAGGATGAAAACGTTTAATGGCATTTACAATAGCTAATGTTTCCAACTCTTAACTATGATATTTTGATTCCTGTTCTGTGGTCCTCTTACTGAAATAATAAATCAAATGCAACTTTCCATCTTGCTGCTTTTGTAAAAGAATTGCTCTAAAACCTAATGCACTTGCATCACAATGCAATTCAGTTTCACTTAAAGGGGAATATATTGCTAGAACAGGTTGAGAAACCAATTTTGATTTTAACGTTTCAAAAGCATTAAGTTCTTCACCACCAAACTTGAATTTTTTTCACCGGGTCATAAAGTGGCTTGGCGATTATAGAAAAATTTTCAATAAATCGTCGAAAATAACTGACTAAGCCTAAAAGCGATTGTACTTGCTTAATTGATGTGCACAAAGGGAATTTCTGTATGCTCTGAATATTATCCCCATTAGGCCTAATACCCTGCGTATCGATGCGATAGCCTAAATAAACAATTTCCTCAAATAAAAAGTAACATTTTTCAAAACGCAATACAAGTAAGTTATCGACCAAAAGAATCAGAACTTCCACTAATATTTCAAGATTTTCTTTCATCGTTTCTGTGGCGATAAGAATGTCATCGAAAAAGATAAGAAGCTTTTTCTGTTGTACTAATTTTTTAAAAACTTTATTAATAAATCGACAAAAACTATTAGGACTCGTACTGAACTCAAAAGGTGTCTTTAAAAATCAAATTGCCCAATATGTATAATAAAGGATGTATATTTCACTGAATCATTATCAATCGAAACGTGATAAAAAGTATTCTTCAAATCAAGTTTTGTAAAATACCTTTTGTCTTTTGAGCTGATCCAAATGATCGTCAATAAACAGAATTGGACATTGATCACGAATTACCTGCTTATTTAATGTGCGATAATCTATACACATTCTAAATTCGTTGTTTTTCTTTGGTACCATAACTACGGGTGAACAGTACGGGGAGTCACTTTCCACTAAAAGATCTTGCACAATACCTTCTAATGCATTTTTTCAACAAAAGACAGTCGTCTTGGTTTACAAAAAAATGGTTCACTTTTACATAAATTTACCTGCATGCTAAACTCAGTTTTTGGTACTACAGGCCTGCTAGCTAAGAAATAATAAGTTCTTAAAATGTCATTAACATTTGCAATCAGATAAGGATCCAAACTTTTATTTATGTAAACAATAGGTTTATTGGACGATAAATCATTAATTAAGAGAACGTTGTTAGTTAAAAATTCAGGATGTATCGCTTTAGAAATAATCTTAACACCATTATTTGAATAAACAATTTGTTCAATTCTCGAAATTGAAAAAAAGTCTCGTCCTAACAAGCTATTACTAAACATAGAGTTATCATCTACCACATAAAAATATTGGTCATAACTCACATTATTGACAATAACTTTATCTAAAAATAGTCCTTTAACATTTACAATAGAATTATTAATTCCTGCAAAACAATTTGTTTGTTTACCTGCTTGAATACAACAATCTGGGATAAATTTTTCTTTAATCATTGAAACAGGACTGCCTGAATCCAACACTGCTTCCAAAGTCTTATCTATACTAACCAATTTTACATCAAATCTATAAGCTGACTTTAATGAAGGTTGAACTTCTAGTAACATAGGTTGTCTATCTCTAGGTGGATGACCTTTCCTTGATAGACAGTCTTGAATGTAATGTTCTCGTGACCCACATTCATAACAACTACGATTTGGCTTCGGACAATCCTTGGAAAAGTGCCCAAATAAGCTACAATTAAAGCATTTGCTTGACTTGGCAAAACTTCGAAAATTTCCTGAAACTTTTTTAATTGCAGGATTACTAACACACGGCTCAACTGTAACAAAACGAGATGACTGGCTTCTTTCTAAATCAGTTAATGAATTCGTAACTCTTAACAAGTCTTCTAATGATCTGCAAGGCAGCATTATTAAAGCCTTCAATCATATATGTTATTAAATTTGCTTCGGAAAGATTAAATTTATTTCTCAATGTAATTTTGTCGGTGAAATAGTCAATAAATTTTTCATTTCTTCCCAATTTTCTAGATTTAAATTTCCTTAACGGGGTAACAGCATTGTGGGGACAACTGAACAACGATTTAATTTTAGCTTTAAAAAGTAGAAAACTCATCGAAACATTTTCAGGACTAAAATAAAACCATCGTAGAGTTTTTCCCTCCAATTTTTTCACCATCGCTAACATTAACACATTTTCCGGTACTGAATATGTTTTCTTAATTTGCTCAATCATTTTAATCCACACATTTACATCTTCGCACTGAGCTGCCGTGAATGTTGATATTAAAATAGAAATATCTTGCAACGATAACTTGACAGAATGCGTGTTTGGTCTAGCATTAACAGCTGCTGTTATTACCTCTTGAATATTTTCTGGCATAACATTACTCTTTGAAGTTACCAACGGTGGCGACTGAGCTCTGGCAGTCGATTCTCTTTCCAAAAGCGGCATTTTCGGCGACGTGCTAACTTTTCCATATACATCGAGTCCAATATTCCATTTCTGCTTGAACCCCACACCTGAAGATGTAATCTATTCATGGGTTAGCAGAATAACGGACATATTTCCTAAATATATATTTTATTTAACATAAGAATTTCTTATTTTCACAAACATAATGGTCAGGTTCACTTTCTTAAACGTAAACCATATTGCGAATTCCTCGACTAATCACATCATTGCTCTCTATAACCAATACGAATGCATATAGGTAATGCTTAGGTGGCGGGAAATACAAATATTACATTTGGCGGTAAATTTAAAATATACATATATCAAACATAACCTAAAGGTACAATTTTAAACCTACAATATATATACTGTACATTGTTGAATCCAGCAACGTTGCCATGTTTGTATCGCGAATTCAATTTAAAAAAAGATGTATAAATTTGCAGCATATGTGTTTTGATATTCATTTACACTCCGAACAAATATTTCTGTAATGTTTTAAAATAGCTGTGTTGTATAAATAAAATTAGTATATAAAAATTTCCATTGTCGATTTTTATTTTAAATGGAAATGAAGTGAGTATTGCCACACTCTAACCCTTTCTGAAAATCTAGATTGCTTGAGATGCGACAGCAGACTAATACCGAAATCACCACCAATTAAATTTTATTAACCATATCAACTCTTTTTGAGATTGCACGTACATGAGCAGGTGTAAAGTAACATCGTTAAATAAGCTGACCATTAGATAGTCATAGTGTATGTGTTTTGAAGTATGCCTTAAATCCATGCTGGGTATTTTTATAATAATGTTGTCCTCGCGAATGGACACTGCGGCGTCTGCATAGTTAACTCGGTTCAGTAAATCGTGAACTGCTTTCTGCGAGCTAATATATCTCCATAGATAATCATAATATTAGAAATTATAACTTCATTACTATATCAACATTAATGAACACGGGCCGTATAAGGAACAGTAAAACAAAAACCTGCTATGGCAGCAATAGAACTTAAGAACTAAAGTTTATTATCCCACAAACATAAGCAATTATACGATTTTGTTAAATTATCTGTGTAACAAAATATAGTATTTTACTGAAATTCAAATTTTTAGACAATGTGATCTTATAGGTGCAATATTAATTTTTATAATTAGTCCCCTTGGAACCAAGGCTTTTGTAGTTATCATAAGACAAGCAGGATTAAATTTGCTTATTTACTTAAACACACTATTTTAGTGTTAAGAAGCCAACGATAGCTAAAGTTTTTAAAAAATGAAAAATTAGGTGTTATTTAAGAACACTTATTTAAAAATGACTACGTTATTGACAGTATATTGAATTTGATTATAATGCAGAAATTCAATCTTGCAGAAAATAACGACATAATATTATATTGCCGAAAAGGACAATAAAATACCAACGTGCAGTAAATCGTTGCAATTACAAAATTCTGTGCATAAAACTATTTTATACAAAAACCGATTGCTGAACTTTCTCTATTTGTTACTCATCGCAAATGTCAGTCCATGTCATTTTAAAATTGTACCATAAACTAAAATGGAAAAAAGTTTTATGTAGCTAGTAGGTATACTATAATTCAAAGTACAAAAAACATTTTCTATCACTAAAAATCAGGATATGTAGTTATATGCAGAATTGATGCTAAGTACACGAATTCATTTTACTCTACTTGAGACAAAGCGACATAACAGTTAATTGGTGCTTGAGCTAGCTTTCAGTGGTATGGAAGGGTTTTATAAAAGCAAATGCAAAACTTTTAGGGGTATACAGTTTATAACACTTTTGTTAATATTTTTACACCTACCTTGGAATGTCTCTAACTCTTTTTGTCTAATAAAGCTTTTGAGCGTTAGCCCACCTAGATAGTCATGAATAATGCCCGATCAGAAAACAGGTGTTCCGAAGGACGATTTTCACTATTCCAACTTCTAGAAGTTATAAAACCTCGTGTACATATTTCTCATCATCTACTAATTTAAAAGAAACCCAACTAATAGAAAAACTCTAAACTTTGTTAATCTAACCAACAGCTTAAAATTATCAATTATAGACATTAAAGCAATTTAATTTATATATATATATATATATATATATATATTGCTATGATATTGGAATTCTCGAGCCCCTTCGTTGGGAGACCTATTAATTTGCTATGCTCTCTCTAAATTATCGAACCCCTATGTTGTGCTGTTAATTAATTTTGCTATGTACTCTAAATTATTTGCGTTCCATCATTTGGACGACCATTTTAATATTTACTATGAATAAACAAGATTGTATTTATCTCCTCCTCCGGCTGTCTTGTCTTATTAATATTGCTATCAACTTAACTGGATTTTATCTTGAAGCAACCTTGTCTGCCAATAGCAAAATTCGATACGTTACTGTCTTCTTTGTTATCAATTTCCTATTCAACTCGTAGCTCCTCCTTGAACTATTTACATATGACCTCGGCTAGCATTTATTTGGAATTATAAAATTCAGTTAATTTCGATTTTATATAATGAAACCAATATATTATGTACAGCTTTTGAAATACAGTTTTCAATTGGTTAATGTTGTAAATTTTCTTTATTAAACATCATATACTATTTACTCAAAACCCAAAGTCACCAAAAAAACTTATTATCTTTATCAACGAAGTGTAGAATATACTAAACCTGTTATCATATTACTCCCATTATACTTATGCAACTTCTTTTGTTGACTTTTTCACAAGCATATTATATTAAGCAAATTCAATATTCAAAATAAAAAATATATAGAAAAACAAAATGTCTTATAACTAAAAAATCTGACCTGGTCTATTTCTTCACATCGACGCTTCCATTTGAAATAAAAATTATCTTCCCCAATTCAGGATTACATTTAAATTATTGCCATTACCCTATGGACTACCATTAATAATTTATGCACCCCCAATTTATTGTCATTCCATTTCAGATTTATTACTTCTTATCAATCAATTTTCTCTAACTTCGAATTGTACTATCCTTCCCCCAGACTTAGAAATTGTAGTTTGTTTTCCCGTACATAGAATTGTATTACTGTATTTCCCCCGGACTTCAGAATTGTATTTTTCTTCCTCATACATAGGATTGTATTACTGTATTTTCCCCCCGGACTTCAGAATTGTATTTTTCTCCCTCATACATAGGATTGTATTACTGTATTTTCTCCCCGTACATCAGAATTGTATTTTTCTCCCTCATACATAGGAGCCCTATTATTTTTATGTTTTAGTTTAAAATAAATTCTCGAAAAATCTATTTACGTTTAATCGGCAATTATAATCTTCATCTTGGCACTTATTTTGTCTTTCACTTTTAAAATTTACGTGTTACTTTATTTCATAACGGCGCACTTCGGCCTTTGTTGAGTTCAAAACTAACTTCGTTATCACGGTGCTTGCTAATATATTATCCCATTCCCCCTCCGTCAGTGGGTGTGGTCTAGAACTCGTCGCTTATTTCTAACCAATCAAATAATTACACTTAAAACAGTTTCTGATGTAATGCTCCACGATTCCGAATAATTGTAACCTGCTTGCAGCTGTCTTTCGTTATCAACATGCTGTGTTTTGATAGATCTAATTGCTTTTCCATAAACAACTGATGCAACTCGACTTTTAATTTTCATATTTACATGTTGTTCACGCAATTTTTAATCTCCTTTCTTATCAAAAATGGTTAGATATTTGTACGCATTTATATTAGCTACCTGAAGCTCTATTTCTATTTCCGTATTAATCTAATCGTCTGGAACTCCTTTTTGAATGCGTGTCTAATTACACTTTATCATTTATTTATAAATATACGCGTGCTTCCACTGAGAAATATCATTATTTGCTTTACCCCAATTAACTAAACTTTATCTACAGGGTATTTAATATTTACTATTTACCTAATGCATGTATTTTTCATTCCTACGCCAACTGTGCGTCCTCCTAGGTTTATCTGCGTCGCTTAAAACTATTTATACTTTATATACAGGGTGTTGACTGCTTACTATTTACAAACTATCTCTATTTCTTAATTCTTCACTAAATAAATGCCGTTTTCTGCTGCCTATGGTAATTACTCATTTCTAAATGACCTTTCCTATAAAGTACACCCTTAAACAACCCCTTATCACAGCAATATATATATATATATATATATATTGCTGTGAAACCTACAAAATCCGTGAACTACGCTTTATAATCGAGCCTCACTTTTGGGCGTCAAGAATGCTGTGAAACCTACAAAAAGCTATTCATTACCTTAACTGTGTTGGTCCATTGACTTTCTTTCGTTAATCGCCTCGGCTGCTCCTCTAGATAGCTTTCATCCTCATACATAAAAAAAACAAACACATTCCTACCACAAACATCAACGTCAACTCTATTTACATCAATATTCACAATACATTAAAATTTCAAAATTAATATTCAGCATAAATTTTAATATCAGAAAATTTCAAAATTAAATTTATTATCATTTTAATGTGCATCCAGAATTAAAGTCCTTGTAGGATGCCTACTAATTACTATAACAATATATGCAGACCGGGGTCTGAGTACAAAGGAGCATCTACCACCCCTTTACGTTAATTAACCAGGTTCGTCTAATTGAGCTCAAAGACATACCCATATTTTCATCATAATCCAGAACATCAATACTAAATACCCTTTCTACTTAAACAAGCAAATTTCACCTTAAAATTAAAATATTATTGTTAGTACAATTTCACTACTGTCCATTTTAAATAAACAAATTATAAAGTTATTCAACACACACCAAAATATCAAAGTTCGAACAAAATAGTATAATTTACCTGAAGGTTACTGCACTCGTAGCTTCAATGTACATCGTCCCTTTGTTAATTACACCATTCCAACTGGGTTATATTTACGGCTTCTGATTCTCAACGCTTTTAAAATTTTCTCCATCACCATTTATTTAAAGTTGTTTCAGGGCTTTTCCGGAACTCATCTGTGTATATCTGAACCTTGTTTTGTGGATCCAGACACGTTTATGCACCATTTAATTATTAATACCCCCGAAAAATAGCAAAGAAATTCATACTTCTTTCACCAATATACGCCAAAACTGCCTACTTTTGTGTATTCATTTGTCGTTGTAAATTTTACTAATTGGTACAGTGATACTAACTTTATTACCTTGTATCTTCTTTTCTAAGTGCACTAAAGTACATTTATTGTAGCACGTAAAGAACAAGCTGTTTTACATCACAAAAATATTCGAGCAAACTGTTTAAAATTATTTAATCAAAACCGGAAAACTAAAAAGCACTGTTTAACGCGTTGAATCAAGTCGAAGATCTAAGAGAGCTTGTTCATATTAACCTCGGTATATATAGCGGTTAGCCTGTCTGTCGGTCTGTTCCCCAAAACGGACAATTCTAAAGAATTTCGCATGCTAGGTTCCCATTCCGCAGCCCGGCATGCGATTTTTACGAAATTTGCACTCGCCCCAGTTACATCTCAGAAATTTCGACACGGCTCGCAACTTCTGGAAATAACTAATTGAATTTTATACAGAAATGTTATTTTTACCTCTCAATTTTGCCTTTTATTTTCACCCAATCGCAACCCAATGACGTTGCTCCACTCACGCCTTTTACTATATGTGTCTCGGTCTTGTGCATATTATCTGTCTCTATCTACCCTGTTCTTATTGGTGCAAATTGATATTCTTTATTATCGATTATTTCAGTCCATGTGGAGTGTGAAATAACCCACCTTTAGCATTTCTCGTAACTATTATGCGACGGTTTCTCCAACATTCTCTGTAACCATTAATTATCTGCAAAATTTACGCAGAATGAGCTTTTTAAAAATACGCAGGTGTTTAAACATCCTACTTCTAACTAACCCTCTACGATTTGCATTTTATTGGGTTTTTACAAGTTTTTATAGATATTATATGTTACTAACGGTTCAATTAACTTCAATTAAAATTAATACCCTTTAAATTTTAGTAAATCCAACTAAATATTAATTATTATCTGTACGTTTTGTTTAATACCGGTTACTTAAAATAGAGTTAATTAATATAAATTTTGCACGTAATTCTCTTTGTTTCTTTACGTAGAGCTTTTAATACTGCTTCTTTTGATATAAAGCGTCTTGTACATGAATTAAATCTCTTATTTTTAATGAAACGAATGAATTTTTATTCTCCACGGTTTTTTAATAAAGCGTATTATCTAATAAAATTCCTTATACACGGTGATTAAAATTATTTGATGTGATTATTTAATTTTCTACCCTGGTCTAAATATGAGTAATATATATATATATATATATATATATATATATATATATATATATTATGCGGATACAATTGTGGTGCTTTTCCATATAGAGTTTCTGTATTTACAATATGCTTCAACTAAGCATTCACAAAGTAAAAAGTCCTTTTAATAATAAGTATCACTGATTCTTATTAGTACCTCTAATCACCTTTATTAATTATAAAATAACATATAATGTTTGGCAGATGGAAAGCAAAAATTCAATAACCTACAGCTTTGTTGGTCCCTTACAAAGCTCCGAAAGACCTTATTGTGCCGAAAAATAGTTATAAATAATCAAATACTCCAACTAGCATTGAATGAAAGCTTTCATTACAGGATAATTTTACCTTTAATGCTATTTTTAATTCCGCGCCTTCACTTGCATTTGTGAACCTATTTACTCACAATGCTGGTGTTTAATACCGTCCTTATATTGCCCAATTATCAACCTTATCCGCACGGCAATCGTTGCGTATCAGTCGAATTCGAAGCTATGTTCAGATCTTTGTTCCCGAATAATGGAAAATGAAAGATAGATATCCTTCTCTTTTATTATCTGTGGGTTTTATAAGTTTTCATCCCAAGGTCATTACATGATATTTTTCCTCCTCACGTCTAACTGCTCAATTTTCGAGATATATGTAATTCTATTTATGTGACTGGTCATCATGTTCTCGCGCTTTTAAATCGTATACTGAAGGTGGCATAATTTGTTTACATTCGCAACCCATTTTTTAATGGCTATAATGTATGAGTATATTGAGCATACGAATATTGCAGTTAATCTACCATAGTGTCGAATTTTTTAATTCTTTATAAACCATTAATTCTTCCCACGCTTTACATGTAGGGCATTAATTTTTATAGCTGGTTTTATGATTATTGATGTTGTAGGGTGTACCTGTCCAATTCCATGATTTAATGGTTTGTTTTTAAACTCATGTGAATGCATAATAGTAAACTTTCTTATGCTGATTATCTACCAAGACCTATCTGTATTTTCCGAAATGTAATTCGAAGAGTTTAAGTCTCGATATTCATTAACGTTTGTATTAAATATATTTGGTGCTTGACTAATTTAATTCTGGATCCTAAGTTAATATTTTATTGAAATAACCATGCAAGAAGATGTAAACTAACAATGCTTGTACATTTCCAAACTGTTTTCTTACTAAAAACTCATTTCATTAACTGAAATTAATAAACTTGTTTTCAATATTTAATGTTGATTTACGTAACAAGCTAGCGTTACAATGTATACAAAACGGTGTGGTAAGGGTTTTTAATACTTATTAACTTGTAAAATTCTACAGTTTTAAAAATAGGCTGCTTGTCAACATACCGATCTATATTTAAATTTTGTCTTATTCATTTCTTTTTCCTTTAATGTATTGGTTTTGTACGAAACCTTTAATTTTAAGCCAATCCTTATCTAACAGCAACATGGGGTATCGTGACTACAGTTTTTTGCATTCACTTTTGTTAAGATTTACTCTATTAGTTAGAAGGATACTAAAAAATATCATAACTACTATCTTTTGTTTAGTCATCCAAGGAACCAAATCGCAGTGCGTTCCTCTTTTGAAATATGAGCAGAAGGAACAAAAGCGTCGCTACTGGCACTAGGAGCTAAAGCAAGATGTAGTTGATATATTGATAAGTCATTTTCTTCAGAACTGTTGTCAGTATCATTTCGTTATCATTTTGGTTATTGTCTAGTAAATTTTCTTCCATATCGATATTTATTTCATTTAATGATTTCTCTTTAAATTTATTAGCAATACTTTTCTCCGCTAGCATTAGTAAATTCGATATTTTATTCATTTGATATATGTGATCTGGAAGTTTATATAATCTTTTATGAAATCCTAGCGTATGACCAATAAATGTGGCCAGTTGCTCAATTTTGTTATTGAACAAATTAAAAAACTATGAAATAGTAGCCAAGTGTTTTCTTAAAGGAGTGGCTGTCACAGATTTTGGATTTTTGGCTCCACAACATTTGGTGTGTTTTAGGGTTTTATAGCTGATTCTGAGACAAGGAATTTGCTTGTGCAAAAACATAAGGATTCTTATGGAATAAATTAAAAAGCTATGAAGTATTATCCAAGTGCTTTCTTTAGGGTGTGGCTGTCACAGATGTTGGATTTTTGGCTGCACAACATTTGGTGTGTTTTTGGGTTTCATAGCTGATTCCAAGATAAAGAATTTGGTTTTGAAAAAACATAGGATTTTCTTTAAGAACAAAAGAATATTTTTACAAAATTTAAAGAACATGACCAAAACCACTCATATAGCGCATAACTTTAAATTTGTTAACACCATTGTAATACACCTATTAGGTATATTTGTAAATGAGAGACATTCTCTGGCAATTCACAAAAATAATCTGAATACACCAGGTGAGTTTTTTAACCTGAAACTTTCAAATATTTTGAATAATAAGCATTCTTCAAAAAAATTTACCATAATCAAAATTTAAGCAATCCGCAGAAGAAATACAGTAATGAAATATTTTTTTTTATTCATGGTAGATTTCGCTGTAACGGATAAAACTTTATTCTTTTCAATTTCTCCTACTGGAACCTATGCACACGATTCTGCAATACATTTGCAGTAAAAAATACTACCTTCTTATTGTAAATACTCCCGATCACATTATTAATTACTGAAAAATGAAGTCGGGAAACTGCTACTATCGTAGTCCAGGGACAGGAATCTTTTTTTGGAATACTTGGTCAATTTATGACTTATTGAAGTGCTTGAATAAATCTCTGCTTTCATATTAATGTATCTCTTTATAGTTCGTTTTAAAAATGACATTCCTAATATCAAAATACACTAAACCTAATGTGTTATAGCTTATTTTCTTGTTTCTTATTGTTTAGTTTAGTTTTTTTTAATGTAGATAAACCTATAAGAGAAAGAAATAACTTTAAGAAATAACTCATTCCACTCGGTTCAAAGCTTATTTTGCAAAAAAAAAAACAGTTTCTGTTAAGTAGGTGATACTACTTCAGAATGGAGCATTTAACCGTATAAAGTGAAATTGAAATGGTTCCGGTTTATGCAGAAGTTGGCGGGAGTCTTAATAATGCTATTAATCTCTATGCTCAATGCCTTCCCGATAGAATTCGGGCACGTGTTTCATTTTATCGTACTGTTAAACAATGTACTACTGACGTAAATGTTCAGCCAAAGAACAAAGGCCCCTTTGACATCAGTAATAGGAGAAAATAATGAAGTTGCTGTACTAGCAACAGTAAGTGCATGAAAAATTTTAACACAATAAATATTAATTCTAATGTTTTAATTAGGCATACATTTGCATATACGACAACATTCATTAATTTAAGTTAGTTAAAATGAGCTTAGCGGGAGAATACCCGAAAAATTTTCTAGAAGTCGGTTGGTTTAGTGTTGATAAAAGGCCTATTTAATTATATTATTAAAGTAAAATACCGACATAAACAGGAAACGTACTCAGTACACTCTTTTACAACAAGCAATGAAAAACACCAACATATTTTTTTATAAATAATCACCCTACTAACGTGTATTCGAAAATATTCTAACGCATTCCAAAGACACTGAAACCATTGTAGATTACATAAATATACAGAAACCATAAAGCATCTTAAAATCCAATGTGTAAGAACTAACCAATGATGCAGATGTGGTAGTAAATGGACAGTGTAAAAATACCAATGCATATATTCTCCTCCAAAGAAAAACTCATGAGCTCAACTTTAAAACGGTTCAAATCATATGAACCATGTAAACCAGAATATCAGGTAACTCTCGAGGTCATTTTAACTTATAAATACCACCAAATGATATTAGAGGGGATCAATCAGTGTATGTCATGCATTTCAAACAGTTGTAATTCAATTGACAAGCAACTAGTAGTATCGTGCGTATGAAGTGACATTAATTTTATAGATTCGGGCTTGCTATGAAATAAGCTGCCAAACGCGAATATGACCGCGGGGATACACAAATTGCTGGTACTAGTAAAAATGGTCCAATAGTGGATGCTTTCTTTAACAGCTGTTGCATTCAGTGGATTACTTGCAATCCCAGTTACCGTCTTACACCACAAGGTCGCTTAAGCCTTATAAAGATAAGCTGTAAGTCATTGAATTTTTTCACCTACTATTTTAAATAGTTATTTTAATGCATACAACAATACTTGTTTACAAGTTTTTTTTTTTTGCTGGTTCATGCTTGATTAAAAGCGACTGGTAACCAGCAAAACTTATAGATACCATTTAGTTTGGTTAGATACATATAGTTAATGCATTCACCCTTTTACATAACAGAGTTGGTCAAACAGGGATAGTTAATTTAAACTGTTTGTTGTGTTACTGTGATTTTCATGTTTCAATATAGGTAAGTGAACAGCTTAGAGTTTTATTATTATTGGTCTATATTTTGAGTTAGAGGGTGAGAAAATAGGTGTACACAAAGCTCCAACAACATGTATTGCAAGACAATAAAAACAATTTAACTTAATCTCGTAGGCCACCCATTGTCTAGCGAAATTGTAAAATTCTAGGTGAATTGGCATTCAACAAAACTGTATTATGCCTAATGTTCAGACTTTTTCCAGATAGGTGAAAGTAGGAACGTTGGTATACCCCTAAAAGCTTTGTATTTGTTTTTATAGTTATCACCCCTTGTCAATCAAAACTATTTGGTGTATTATTACTGTTACCTTTCTGTGGTATAGTAAATGTCATGTAGGTGGTTAACGTCAATTTCACACGTAACAAATATCATCCATATTATGTGGCTTTACATCAAGATCTTCATGTTGTTGATTTCCAAAATCGGTCAACTATTGGCAGTGGGAACGTAAACACATACAACAGAACTCGATTTATTTTTGTTATGTATTGTTCTCCGGCGATTTGTTTTTTACAAACAATGGAACCATGTATTGACTCAACATAAAATCTGCACTGGCTTCGCCAACTTGTACATCAGCAGCTTTGGACTGTCAACTTGAATGGTCATATGTGCCAAGATACTTTGCAAAATGAACCACCAACGCTACTTGATTACTTGAGCTTGGAAGTGCGGCAGAACTTGTGGTGCCAACATGATAGTTTATTAACATGCTATTTGGTGGTAGCACGTGAAGTACTTCATCGTAATTTCAATGATCGGTAGAACTGGCCCAGTAAATTAACCAGCTAGACCAATAGATCTTACTTTGTTAAATTTTTTGTGTGGGTATATCAAAGACACAAGGTCTACAAACAAGTACTAGCTACATGTAAGAATATGATTGAGCGAATCAGAAATGCTTGTGCCGAAATACAAGCAGACACACTTCTCAGTTGTGTACAGTCATTTAATATGCGGATAAATTAGTATATTGAAATCTAATGCCCCTACATTTGATTTACCAGTGCTTCATCTGAAGATACTACTTTGGCCAAAAAGTAAGTTCTTTATCTGAAAATTTTTTATTTTGCCGAACGTGCGTGACAACACACACACACACACACACGGCATCTACAGTTTACCTCTCATCCGAAAGTGGGCATATTTTTGTGAAAAATGCTCGCCTAACATTTTTCAAACCATCCGTGTCAGGACTCGACTCTGGGAACTTGGGTTTAGTAGTCACACGCAAACAAATTAAGCCACGGAGCCGCCGAAGTCAAAGCTCTCCGTTTTGAGCACTTACTGTATTTTAACCGCAGATTGTCTAAATTCTGATTATGGGCAATTTTTTTCTTTGAGTGCTTATTATTCAAGATATTTGAAAGCTTCAAGTTAAAAAAATCACCCGATATTTGTATATGGAATGAAATACGAATTAATACAGTTTATCACTGAATAGGATAATGTCGGCAAGAACAATTTGCAATTTAATCATCACAAACACATTATTTCAACATCATGCTAGAAGACGATATACGTGGAAGATGCCAGGAGATATAGGAAGATATCAAATACTTTACATTCTTGTTAGACCACGGTTTAGGAATCAAGTAAAAGACTGTAGAAGCTACCCAGAAGCAGATATAGATACTGACCACAGCATCGTAATTATGAAGGCCGCACTTAAATTTAAGAATGTGAAAAAAAGAAACGGAAAAAGGCACTTGGACTTAGAGAAACTAAAAGATAAAGATATTCAAGAAAGATTCGAAAAAAAAGTCGAATGAATTGCTCAAAAATATTGAGAAAATATTTGATACTAAGGAAGTATAAACAGAATGGAATAACATTAAATCCAGCCTAGACATGGCGGCCAGAGATATTCTGGGGTATACACAAAAAGAAAATAAGAAACCATGGATAACAAAGGATATCCTGAATTTAATAGAAGAAAGACGAAAATACAAAAATAAATCAGACGAAACAGGAAAACAGAGATACAAAGCCATAAAATGGGAAATTATTTGAAAATGCAGGAAAGCTAAAGAACAACGGATTGATGAAAAGTGCAAAGAGGTACAAACGAAGATGGAAATAGGAAAGACAGACGAAGCATACAAATTAATTAGAATGAATTTTAGGGATATAAAACCGTATAGCAAAAATATAAAGAACGCACAAGGAAACGTCATTATAGAAAACGTAGAGAAAGTGGGTAGATGGCAAGAATATATAGGGAATTTATATGCAGGAGAGGAAGTAACTGCATTAGAACAGGAATCAGACATTGAAAATGATGACTTGGGATATCCTATACTTAGAGATGAGTTTGAATTAGCATTAAAGAGTCTGAAAAATGATAAGGCGCCGGGTACAGATATGGTGCAAGCAGAAACTCTAAAAGCTGCTGGACAAGCAGTAACAGAGCGTCTCTTCCAACTTATAAGCTATATGTATGAGACAGGCGAGATACCCAAAGATTTCAAACGTAGCATCATAGTAACTATACCAAAAAAGAAAGGCACGGATAGATGTGAAAATTTTCGAATAATAAGTTTGACAGCACACGTGTCAAAAATATTAACTAGAATTGTGCAAAGACGAATGGAAAAACGGGCGGAAGAAATACTAGGAGAAGACCAATTTGGGTTTAGGCAAAACAGGGGAACACGGGAGGCTATTTTAGCTCTGGGAGTGATAATGGAGAAAACAATAGAAAAAGGGGAAAGCGTGTATATTGGGTTTGTAGATCTGGAAAAAGCATTTGACTATGTAAAATGGAAAAAAAGGTTTGAAATACTCAAAAAGATTGAAATGAGTTATAGGAATAGACGAATAGTACATAGTTTATACAAAGAGCAAACAGCAGTAATAGAATTAGAGCAGGAACGTAGAGAAGTAAACATTAGGAAAGGGGTGAGACAAGGATGTGCCCTATCCCCATTGATTTTTAACTTGTATATAGAAGAGGCAATGAATACTGTCAAATGCAGGAAGACATTTGGAATTAATATGCAGGGACAAAAAATTGATATGCTTAGATTTGCAGATGATATAGCGGTATTAGCGTCTAGCAAGGAAGAGTTAGAAGCTGCTCTTAATGAAATGGAAACGGTTTTAACAGAGAGATACGGTATGAAAATTAACAAAACTAAAATTTTAGTTCTAGTATGCAAAGGTGGGGAAAATAAATCAAAAACAAGAATACAAGTATGTAACACGAACTTACAAGAGGTTAAGGATTTCTGCTACCTAGGAAGCTAAATAACGCAAGATGGGAAAAGCACAAAAGATATAAAACAATGATTAGCACAAGGTCGTGCTACATTTAACAAGAAAAAGCAACTACTGTGCTCAAAGACCACAAACATAGAAACAAGGAAAAGATTGCTTAAAACATATGTGTGGAGCACAGCACTGTACGGCTGTGAAGCCTGGACAGTAGGAGAAGCGGACAAGAAAAAGGTAGAAGTCTTTGAAATGTGGTACTACAGATGTATGTTGAAGATATCATGGAAAGACAAAGTTAAGAACGAAGAGGTACTAAA
Organism: Platerodrilus igneus; assembly: GCA_036346225.1. Lineage (NCBI taxonomy): Eukaryota > Metazoa > Arthropoda > Insecta > Coleoptera > Lycidae > Platerodrilus > Platerodrilus igneus. The sequence goes on along the minus strand of JARFIW010000821.1, from coordinate 1,783,217 downwards.
AAAGGTAGGGGAAGTAAGAAATATGTGGAAAACGGTAAAAAATATGAGAGATAGGATGATAGGCCACATACTACGGCATGAGGGAATAGTGCGGAATATATTAGAAGCAGAGATAGGAAAAAAGAGAAGAAGAGGCAGACCTAGGTTAGACTACTGCACACAGATAGTAAAAGATGTAGGCTAGCCCAGAATAGAAATCAATGGAGGTACGCATCCAACCAATCCCAAGATGGATAAACTAATGACGAAAAAATAACTGTGCTTAAACATGATGATTATTATAAGTAACTACAAGAAGTGGTTGGGCAATATTCTCGAATAATGTTAAGTGTGTGAAAGGATTTACTGGAAAAACATTATTTCGGCAAATGTCTAAGTGTTGGGGGATCTTGGTAGCCACAGGTTGCTTAACCACCTTCACTGAATCTCGGTGAAATAGGGCATAAAATTATAAAACAATAGAAGGGGAACGAGCTGTATACACATGCTGTGTGAGAATTTCAGGGAACTATGTAGGCTAGCTCAGAATATAAGTAAGTGCAGGTATGTGTCCAACCAATTTTGAGACGGAAAACCTAATGACGAAAAAATAAGCGCAGATAAATCTGATGATTACTATAAACAACTAGTTGTTGGTTGCGAAATATCTGCAACCAATGTTGACTGTGCGAAAAGATATATTGGAAAATATATTAAATTGGTAAATGGTTAAGTGTTGGGGGAATTTGGCAGCCACAGGCTGCTTACCTCCCTTCACAACCACTGAAGGTCGGAGAAATAGGGTATATAACTGTAAAACAATAGAAGGTGACCGAACTGCATCTAACAAGAAAGAACAGTGCCTATGAGGAAAGACAACAAACATAGAACAAGAAGAAAATTGTTGAAAGCATATGTGTGGAGCACAGCACAGTATGCCTATGAAATACGGGCAGTCTGAAACGCAGACAGAAAAACGGTAGCAGCCTTTTGAAATGCTGTGCTTCAGATGTATGAGGACGATAGCATGGACAGACAAAGATAATAACAAATAGGTTATAGAAATAGTAGGGGAACAAGGATATCTGGAGAAAAAGAGAAATAGAGGGGCGGAATACGTTCTAATGCTATTTTGGGGAATAGTATGGAATATATTACAAGCATAGATAGGAAAAAAGAGGTAGATGTAGACCTAGATCAGATAGTGATAGATGCAGACTGTGCAAATTTCAGGGAAATCTGTAGGTTAGTTCAGAATAGGAAACAATGATGGTACGCATCTAACCAGTTCCAGGACTGAAGACCTAATGATGATGATGTACTGTAATTTGGTACGATTTTAATTGGAAGCGATTTATGGGAGGTGATTCTTATATGGGGCCGGCATATCAATAAGCAAAGCGGACACTGCAAGGGGATTCCGATCATAGACTAGGATGGAACTCCAGAACCCATTCCAGGTTACCATTTTTTATACACTATATTCTTGAAAGACTGTTTTCAATTTAATATTTGCTATGCATTGTATATTTGTAAGAGTCATCAAAAAGGTCACTGAAATAATATGAAAATGGAATAGGTATCTTGGAACGTTCGATGGTCTCTGAATAAAATTAAAAGATATTTTTGATGGCTTTCAGAAAAGCATAAATCTGGTATATGTAGATATTTTGTACAAAAAGGAAAATTTTGAGTTTTGTAAATATTATCAATTATTATATTGTGTGTTCTAGAATTGCTTTATTTGATTCAATAAGATTTATTCAGTAAGCTAGTCGGGGTAACAATCCTAATTTAACATTTTATAACATTGGGGCTTAAAATAATAAAAGGAATATCACAGCAATAAATATGGTACGCCCAATCGTGGTTAGAATTTCACAGCAATAAATATGACACCCACCGTAGGGCTCGATAATCCTCAAATAGGCATATCATAGCAATATATATATATATATATATATATATATATATATATATTGCTGTGATACTTCACCAGCCCCTACGATGGTTTTATTTATTTTTATTCCCACTGTTGAACACACCCTAAAATGCTGTGATATTTTATTTAGGGTCAACAAGCCCCTATGATGGGCATCATAAAATACTGTGTTATCCCCTTTTTATTAATCAAGCACTTGTGAAATGTTAAGTTATAGATTTACTTTACCTCAACTACCTGATTCAATTACATAAAGCAATTCTACAATATACAATATAATGATTAAATATTTACAACCTTTTTAACATCTTCCCTTTTTTCAGAATATTTACATATGCCAGATTTAAGAAATTGAAGCCAGCAAAACGAGATTTTTGTTATATTTAGAGATCTTTTGAAACGTTTCAAGATGACTATTGCCTTTCATAAATTTATTAAAGAAACCCCGGTTTTGTTGCCTCTTACATTATTGAAAAATTATTGAATTAAACAGTTTATAGAAATAAATTATATCAAAATATCTAACCTGGAGTGGTTCAGTAGTTTTTCTGCATCCCCAAGAGTTTTCGTGTCCAGTCTGAATGTTTACTCGAATTTGGAAGTCGACATCAAAACCAAAATACTATCCCAATCGTTATTCAAAATCCCATAAGTTAATCCAATAAAAGGTTTTCCATTTCCGTATTTAACAAAAACAGTAATAGAACATTTACCATGTCAGTGATTACCAAATTAATTTAACAGGAGGTAACCTCCAGAGTCGTCTCCAGAGCAGTCTCCAGAGCCCTGTTTTATTTATTTTAGAAATTGTATAATTTTTACTAAATCTGATTTACTTACGTCTATAATAGATCGGCACAATTTTTACACTTTTATAAAATGCTTTTCACTTTACATTTGTTTAACTGGTTACGTGAATAATTTAGCACTTTTGAGTATCGTGACAGCCCAGTTTAAAATGTATACTAACTCGGTGCTCAATTGTTATCGTATTTATAGGCCTTGCCCCTTTGTTTGCTATTCGTTGTTTTCACGTGTTGGGCCACACCATTTGTGTTACCTCTTGTGTACTCCCTAAATTTTACCAATTGTGTAGTTCAAATACTTGGAAGAACGCTCAAGTTGTCACGTATTCATTTACATACCATTACATTTAATTTAGAAATCCCAGGAATCTTCATTCATTAAATCACGTATCATTGTTATTTGCTTATTCTAATCTAAACAGAAATTAATTTGGTGTTTGTTTATTTCCTAGTTAACTTGGATTTTTGAACAAATGTAATGCTTTATTTCACGTACGATCTATTCAAATAATGCATAATTTTGCCTGCGTATATGATGATATATTTAACGCACTCGTTGAATATTTATCTAGCCAATTCATATAGGTTTTCCATTGATTTAATTTCGATGCATTTTGTTACATTTTTAAATCTTATCTTTGCTCGTAGCTACTCTTGGATATGCGTTTAATCTCTTGTACTGTTATATACAGTGTGCACTTAACTAACAATATGTATATTGACCTATTTTCTCTTATAATATCTGTAATTATGTGCTTTTGTTGTTTGGAAGTTTCTTTTGTTTATTCTACGACCCCCATGACTTAACCTACCTCTAAATTAATTCTATAATTATTGCATTAATCCCCCAAATTAAAATAAAAATTTTTGGGAAATGTTAACTTTTGGCGCCCAACGTGAGACAAAATTCACATTGGTCTAAAAAGCCTTTATTTTTATTTCCTCTTTTGCTATTTACACAACTTCTACATTATTTTTACATCCCTATTCCTATTTTGATCTATATTATACCGATACACCTATTCATTCTAAATTTTATTACTATTGTGTTATTATAATCTATTAATATTTCACTACTTATCTATCCATACTTTTTCTATTTACATACCCTTTTTCTATTTACACACTACCTTTTATGATTTTCTAATTTTCATTCCCTATTTATCTATACCTTTACTATTTACATTGACTTTTTCCGTTTATTATATACGTTTCCTATTCACTTATATAATTCTTCATCATCTCTTCATATTTCTCGTGTCTCTATATCCCCATTCACATACCTTTCTTATTTATCATCAATTTATACAACGTATCTTCATCTCTTCATGTTTCTAATAAACCCCTCCTATTTATCTATCTCAACTTATCTATACCTTTTCTTATTTCTCATAAACATCATCATTTTTCCCTATATCCAATGAATCACTCCTATTTACATCAACCTATGCTACTCCTACTTATCCTAAACTTATCCCAATTATTATTAACCTATCCTATGTTCTATTGTTTTCTAATATATCCAGTTTGTACAATTCTATTCCTAAATCTATCCTAATTTATGATGCTATCCTAATTTATTAATATCCCTAATTAATTCTCCTATTTGTCTATACCTATCCTAATTTATGATTATATTACTATTTAACTACTTGTTTATTTACAATATATACACTTTTCTATTCCTTTCCATTATCAAAAACTTTTTATCTGAAATTATTTTGTCCTTCTTCTTTCCAAAATTGACCATGTTTACAACATTATTTTCTGAATTTACATCATTAATTGTCTTATTTTTTCCTTTATACACCCTATATGGTATCCTAAAATTTTTATTTCCTCCTGAAAGAATTCACACTTCTTCCTATTTATCTTTCTCCCTCCTAAATATAACTCCAACAAAATTCGCTCAAGATGTACGAAATGTTGTTCTATGTCATTACTAAAAATTAAAACATCATCCACATAATGTATGCAGAATTCTTCATATGGTCCCAATATACCCTGCATAGCTTTTACTAATTCAGCCGTACTTGAAGACAAACCAAAAGGAACCACTTTAAATTGACAAATTTGCCCTTCTATCGAAAAACCCGTATATTTTCTGGATTCACGTTCCAATGGAATAAGCCAAAATGAATTCTTTAATTCAATTTTTGAAAATATTTTCTAATTACCTATTGTTGCTAAAATTGTATCCATAGTTAGTGGACTGCTGTATTGAGATTTGGTCCTTTTATTTATTTTCCTAGCATCCAAACATAATCTGATTCTGTCATCATTCCTTTTAACAACAACTAATGGATTAACAAAATGCGTGTTTGCCTTCTCAATGATACCCTCACTTAGCATCTGATTTATCTTTACCTTCACTCTATCCCTATATGCTGCTGGAATAGGATATAGCTTTGTGTTAAACGGCTCCATATTTACGACTTCTAATTTATGCACATACCCGGTTGATATTCTGGATTCTGATCCTATTAGTTCTGAATTCTTTATTAACAATGCCTTTACCCTTTCTTTTACTTCTTCTGGACATTTTATTTCATCCTTAATATCCCCCTTTATATCAACTTCACCCTCAAATTGATTAATATTCAAACAGTTTCCTTCGACTTCAATGCTCTCCTCATTATCTCATTTTATATTTTCCCCCTTTACATCCATTGCCTTTCCTTCGGCATTTATTTTTAAACCCACCTTATCTATTATGTCCATACCAAATATTGCATCTACTCTTAACCTCGGCACTATTATAAATTCATTCTCAAACTTTATCTTACCCATTTCACATTCCAGAATTATTATTTTATTCACACTTGCAAATCTCCTTCTGTTTGGTGCTATTAAATTAAATTTCCTCATGGGCATCATACTCCCTATTAACTTTTCTCGTTTAACAAAATCCTCAGACACTAACGACGCTTCTGCTCCAGTATCAATGAGTGTTCCACCTCGACTATTTCCAATTCTCAATTTAATTATCGGTAATAAGCTTTTATTCATTTCCTTTTCCATTTCACATTTTATATATTCACGCTGGTGTTCGTATCCATTTATTTTTAAGAGCTTACTTGGTTTGTCCTCTTTCAAAAATCCTGATTCGACGTAGATGGTCTTGCCTGACTCGTAATTTCTGCATAGGTACGGTTTATTCTTGTGGGTTGTGCTGATTGTTCCTGATGTTGTGTTTGTAGCGTACACTGATTTATATTTCTGCCATGATTCGTTCGCTCTGTTTCTCTTCTTGGAGTGTCTCTTGTGTTCCAGTTCCTTCTAAAATTATTCTCATTGTAGTTATTGTAATTGTTTCTATAAAAGTTTCCCCTATAATTTTCCCTATTAATCGATCTATTGTATTCTGTGCTTCTTTGCATTCTACCTAAATTTTCTCGTTGTCTTGGTACCATCCTACCTTTTGCTACACGACTTTGTCCTAACTCATCACAACGTTGTAGATATTCCAAGAAAATCTCCCTGTTTACTATATTTTGAATCATTACGTAATGTCTTATTTCTTTGCCAAAATGTCCCGCTAAGTACTTAATGATTTGAGTTTCTTCCATCGGCGGATTCAATTGCTTCGCTAGACTGAATTTTTGTATGACATATATTTCTCTGGTCATCCCTAAGTTCTGATTATATTTTCCTGTAATTAAATTAACTCGCGCTTTGTATTGTTGATTATCCCCCCCAAATTTTCTCAAAAATCTACTATCAAAGTCCTGAAATGTCCCTATCTCGTTTTCTATTAAGTCAAACCATATCTCCGCGCGTCCTTTCAACATTGATCTAACGAAATTTAAATTGTACCTTTTATCCGTTGATCCCTGTATTAATTTTCTTATATTATTTAAAAATACTTTTGGATTTACCTTGTTGTCTCCATAAAATTTGGAATAATGTTCAACTGAAATTCCCGGTCTATTTATCCTAGTGTATTGTCTCTGATTCCTACCCGCATTTTCAAATTCTGATTTTAAATTACCTAACTCTCTATTTACCTCAATAAGTTCTATTTCACAGATTCCCTGAATTTCCCGCATCTTTTTACCTAAATCTATAATCCGGTCATTTGTTTCTTTTTCACATGTTTCCTGATCTAATTTTACTTTCCAAACCTCATCTCTAACTTTATCTACATGATCCATCATTCTAATGATTTTATTTTCAAAGTGTACCTGCATTTCCGCGATCTTTTGATTACTTTCCTTTAATCCGTCACTTATAATTTTTATTTCGGCACCTACTTTTCTCCATTTTCTTTAATCTGTTTTTTGATGGCCTCTTCACTTTCATCTATTTTCCTCGTTAACGCTAATAAGATTGACATCATTTCCGATTGTTGCGACGTCTGTTGTTCTTCACTTTGACTTTGCGTCAAGTTTTGCCCTTGCATTTCCATATATACATCTTATAAAATTACGCTTTCTTGTGACCCTATTTCTACCCTTTGGTTCCTTAATGCCTCTCTGGTCTCCTTTATTCGTTTATCCATTTTTAAATTTTTATTATTATTAATATTTCAAATTCCCTCAGATTTTCAAATTCCTAACCCTTTTTAAATTAAATTTTTATTTGTGCTGCTACAAATTTAATTTTTTAAATTTTTTGCTCCTACAATTTTTAATTTTTAATTTTCCTTTTTAATTTTTAATTTTCTTTTAGTGGTGTTCTCGCCCTACGCTTTGGGTCGCCATAAAATGATGTGATACTTCACCAGCCTTTACGATGGTTTTATTTATTTTTAGTCCCAGGGTTGGGCAGACCATAAAATGCTGTGATATTTTATTTAGGGTTAACAAGCCCCTACGATGGGCATTATAAAATGCTGTGTTATCCCCTTTTTATTAATCAAGCACTTGTGAAATGTTAAGTTATAGATTTTCTTTACCTCAACTAGCTGATTCGATTAAATAAAGCAATTCTACAATACACAATATAATGATTAAATATTTACAACCTTTTTAACATCTTCCCCTTTTTCAGAATATTTACATATGCTAGATTTAAGAAATTGAAGCCAGCAAAACGAGCCTTTTGTTATATTAAGAGATCTTTTGAAACATTTCAAGATGCCTATTGTCTTTCATAAATTTATTAAAGAAACCCCGGTTTTGTTGCCTCTTACATTATTGAAAAATTATTGAATTAAACAGTTTACAGAAATAAATTATATCAAAATATCTAACCTGGAGTGGTTCAGTAGTTTTTCTGTATCCCCAAGAGTTTTCGTGTCCAGTCTGAATGTTTAGAGTCGAATTTGGAAGTCGACATCAAAACCAAAATACTATCCCAATCGTTATTCAAAATCCCATAAGTTAATCCAATAAAAGGTTTTCCATCTCCGTATTTAACAAAAACAGTAATAGAACATTTACCATGTCAGTGATTACCAAATTAATTTAACAGGAGGTAACCTCCAGAGTCGTCTCCAGAGCAGTCTTCAGAGCCCTGTTTTATTTATTTTAGAAATTGTATAATTTTACTAAATCTGGTTTACTTATGTCTATAGTAGATCGGCACAATTTTTACACTTTCATAAAATGCTTTTCACTTTACATTCGTTTAACTGGTTACATGAATAATTTAGCACTTTTGAGTATCGTGACAGCCCAGTTTAAAATGTATACTAACTCGGTGCTCAATTGTTATCGTATTTATAGGCCTTGCCCCTTTGTTTGCTTTTCGTTGTTTTCACGTGTTGGGCCACGCCATTTGTGTTACCTCTTGTGTACTCCCTAAATTTTACCAATTGTGTAGTTCAAATACTTAGAAGAATGCTCAAGTTGTCACGTATTCATTTACATACCATTACATTTAATTTAGAAATCCCAGGAATCTTCATTCATTAAATCACGTATCATTGTTATTTGCTTATTCTAATCTAAACAGAAATAAATTTGGTGTTTGTTTATTTCCTGGTTAACTTGGATTTTTGAACAAATGTAATGCTTTATGTCACGTACGATCTATTTAAATAATGCATAATTTTGCCTGCATATATGATGATATATTTAACGCACTTGTTGAATATTTATCTAGCCAATTCATATAGGTTTTCCATTGATTTAATTTCGATGCATTTCGTTACATTTTTAAATCTTATCTTTGCTCGTAGCTACTCTTTGATTTGCGTTTAATCTTTTGTACTGTTATATACAGTGTGTACTCAACTAACAATATGTATAGTGACCTATTTACTCTTATAATATCTGTAATTATGTGCTTTTGTTGTTTGGAAGTTTCTTTTGTTTATTCTACGACCCCATGACTTAACCTACCCCTAAATTAACCCTATAATTATAGCTATATATATATATATATATATATATATAATTAATATTCTTCAATGATGGGTTTAAGGTTAGCTGGTAGGATTTAAAAGTAAACTCTTTTTAAATGCCTAAATTTTTGGATCTATATTTTATCCTTGATCACAGGCTTTTCTAAAATAATGTTAACTAGGCTAAAGTTTACATAAAATAAATACAACTTACAAATTGAGAAAATAAAATTGACTTCTAAATGAATGGATTTTGTACATAAAAGTTTTGGATTTTATTGCTTTTTGAAGTTGTAAAATTGTATAATTTGTAAAAGTATTAAAATGTCAAAAAAATTTTGTTTCTAAATTGATGGATTGTATGATTTTGTATGTGTGCATGCAAATTTCTGTTTGTAGGAGTGTTTGCTTGTGTTGTGTGTATGCATGTGTGTGAGTGCATTTGTATGCATTCGTGTGTGTATGTGTGTGCATGTGTGTATATGTGAGAGCGTGCGTGAGTGTGTGTGTATGTGTGTGTGAGTGTGTGTGTTAGAGAGAGAGAGAGAGAGAAAGAGAAAGAAGAGAGAGAATGAATGAACATATACATTTTAGTGTTACTTGAGTTATGTATTTATGTACTAACAATTCTTGCATTAACTATTTATCAACTATTGCTCTAAAATTAAGGAGATAGGTATAATTCGAACTTAAGCCATTAATATCAGTTCTTTTATTTATTGCATTTTGATTTTGAAAGATATGACACATTTCTAAGAACAATCTTTTCTGTTTATCTTTTTCAAATTCTAAAATTTGAGGATTTTCAAAATCCATTTTGTGCTTTATTACCACATTTAATTACTTCTAATCACTGACCTTGTAGTTCTACTGAATTTTCTGTGTTGGAGTTTCTTGATCCAATTTCCCACTTTTTCTGGAACTTCCGACAATTCTGCTTGGAAATGTCTCTTAATTTTAATCAACGGTCGTCGGTATTTCCAGATGCTTTTTAGCGATTTCAATTACAGGTTTAATTATTTACCAGTTTTTTAATGAAATACTTAGTTCTTTTCTTAGTGTGTTATGCAGTAACTTAAAGCCTTAAATTAATAAAATTGCATAATTTTTATTTATATTAATTTTATACTGGACTTACGTTTATATCAACGGCAAAGTAATATATCAAATTTATTACACCACACACTCTATTATTTGTATCACTTTATGTTAAGACCTTATAAAGTTCAACTTTTGAAATTATAAATTTTCACTAAAATTCTTAATTCACGTAATAATCTTCTTTCAACTATTACAGTCGGCGCGTGGATTCTCAAATGATCCTAATGTATTTGTTACGTTTGTTTTAACGAATCGAGTTCCTTCTCGAATATTCCAAACGTTCTCATGGTTTGACAGAACACTATCAGTTGTTCAAATGTGGAAAGGGCATTTCAATTATAGTTATATTTGCAATATGTTGGATTTTCGAATAATATAATATCAGAACTTCTTCATCCCACCTAATACATTCCCCTTTACACATTATTTCACTACTATACGCATTTATTTTTAACCCTACCTTATCTGCAATATCTATCTCAAAAATAGCATCCACTTTTTGACATCGACCTTACCAAATTTAATTTGTACTGTTCATCCGATGATCCCTGTATCAGCGTTTTAACGTTGTTCAAAAATATCTTTGGGTTTAACTTGTCATTGTCATAAAATTTCGAATATTATTCTAACGGTATACTTGGTTGATTTATTCTATTGGGTTCACAAGAATTTTGTACCACGTTTCTACTAAAAGTTTCAAAATCTGTTTTCAAACTTCCTAATTCCCTATTGACCTTCCTAAGTCCTATTTCACAATTTTCCTCAACTTCTTGTACTTTCACGCCTAAATCCCTAATTTTTCCGTGTGTTTCCCTTTCACATGTTTCCTGGCTCGACTGAACTTTTACAACTTCATCCTTCACGTCATCAATGTCCTCCATAATTTGTTCAACCTTATTCTGCAGCTCTAGCTACATTTCCGCAATTGTTTGATTTGTTTCTTTTAAACCCTCGCTTAATGTTTTTACTTCTAAACCTACTTTTTTCACCAACTTACCTAAATTTTACCCAAACTCTGCTCTTAATTCTTGCACATTTTCATTAATTTTTTAATTATATTTTTCATGCCCTTACTCATTTCTTTCATACTGGCTTCATTTTTGTCTATTTTATCATTAAACGCTAACAAAATCGACATCATTCTAGTCTCTTGCGTATTTGGCTTTTACGCACTGTTACTCCTCTCTAACACTCTCCATTCAGTTTCAGTCTGTGAACCTTCCAAGAACACACTTTTCTGAGATCCTATCTCAACCCCTTTCTTCCTTAACGTATTCTTAACTTCCTGCATTCTTTTGTCCATTTTACTTTAAATATGTAAAACGAACTCTAGAAATTCTAATTTCTACCACTTTTTATATTAAAATCGTAAGTTTCTAAAAATATTTTTGGGTTGCCGATAATTTTTAATTTCGTCTATAACCTCTAATCTCAATCTTTGTACTTCAATTTCCTAAGTTGTGTCATCGATATTCTTTTTACAAGGTCTGTGAATTCGTACCCCCTTGATTTCGCTTAAAGCCTAGCACCACGTTGAGTCGTAACGATTTTCTACCTTTAACTACCGCCTAAACTCGATCTGGCCGTTGGGTCGTCAATTTTCTATCGTCTACAATATCGCCGAACTCGAGCACCTCGTTCGAGCCCCACGTTAGGTCGTCAATATTCTTACGCCTACAATATCGCCGAACTCGAGCACCTCGTTCTAGCTGCACATTGGGTCGCAAATATTCTAACCATAATCTTGAGCCAGCCCCTCGTTAGATCGACAATATTCTTGTTACAATATCGCCGAATCGCCAGGTACTCAACGCTCAATTGCCTGCTGATCGCCACCTCTCTGTGCCTTTAAAAAATTTTAAATTAACAGAATCAAATTTATGCCTCGACTAGCTCAGGGATTCCACGCACAGAGTGAAACGACGATATTATCACAAAGAAATTTTACTTACTCCTTTCCAACACTCAATTCACCTGAATAAGACAAGCAAAATTCAAAAAAAAATTTTGTATAATGAACTAAATAAAATTTATGTCAAATTACATTTTAATATTATTCACCTTTTATAGAAATTTTAAATCGGAAATTAAAAATTTTTATATCGAATTATTTTTTTACGAGGATTATAATTTTTACACATTTTTAATGCAATTTAAGCCAGCAAAAACAAATGTATCTTACCACGAATTAGTTTCATTGAACGTTTAAGGAAATATCCCCTTTTCAACAAAATTTTACTTAGCAACCAAATTTTTAATGACCTACACACTATATTTTAATCAAATGCAAATTTTAAACTCAATTCCGAATGCACAAATTATATAAAATTACTAATGCAACGTGCAATAAATTAAACCTAAATAAATGGTTTTGACCTTATAGTTCTCTTGAATTTTCCTTGTTGGAAAATCTTGGCCCAAATTCCCACTTTTTCTGGAACTTCCAACAATTCTGCTTGGAAATCCCTCTTAATTTTAAATAATGGTCGTCGGTATTTCCAGATTCTATTTAGGGATTTCAGTTACAGGTTTAATTATTTCCCAGTAACTTAGAGCCCTAAATTAATAAAATTGCAAAATTTTTATTTATATTAATTTTATTCTGGACTTACATTTATATGAACGGCAAAAGTTATATATCAAATTTACTACACCATGCACTCTATTATTTGTATCACTTTATGTTAAGACTTTATAAAGTTCAACTTTTGAAATTATAAATTTTCACTAAAATTCTTAATTTATGTAATAATCTTCTTTCAGCTATCACAGTCGGCGCGTGGGTTCTCAAATGATCCTAATGTATTTGTTGCGTTTGTTTTAACGAACCAAATTCCTTCTCGAATATTCCAAACGTTCTCATGAGTTGACAGAACACTATTAGTTATTCAAATGTGGAAAAGCCGTTTCAATTATAGTTATATTTGCAATATGTTGGATTTTTGAATGATCTAATATTGAAACTTTTTAGAGTAAACTGATTAACAAATGGTATTAAATATGGCATTTTATATGTGTTCTAGATTGCACATTTTATCATGATTCACCGTTGCCTCAAATATCCATACTTTATTCAAATATGCTTGTTTTTAAGTGTTTGATTATTACAAACTGGTATAAATTACATGCATTTAACATTTAACATGAACAAAGTACTTTGCGCTTTAATTTAAAAATAGAAGTTTTAATGCAGGCTTATGCAGAAAGACAACAGCTGATCTATATCATATCAAGCTTACCAATTTTTTGAAACACGTTGACAGATTGAACTAACCTTAAGTAATTGAATTAAGTTAAAAGTTCTATAGGTATTGTGGCGCTGCTTGGTCTACCTGTGATTACATTAGAACGTAACGAAGCATTTGAATACAAAAGATGATTAATAGCCACCCGTAATGTTATGCCTTTCAGATAAATTTTGATTGACATGTACAAGACTTTGCATTTAAAGACCACAATGGGTACATACGAAATTTTATTTAGAGTATTAGTAGGAAATTTCCAGAAAATGATTTGCTTAGTTCTTTAGGTACTTGAGTCTTCAAAAACAATTAAAATATATATAAATTTGCGGACCCAATTATTGGAGGTCAGTTCTAATTGTAGCTTCGATTATAATAAATCACGATTTTTACTTTGAAAGTTAAGTTCTGATTAAAGCTTTGAAAGCCATGCTGTAATATAAATTAGTGGCACAAATAAAGTACCCTATGTGAGATAAATTATTGTTGAGATTGATGCAAAAATTTTTGTAGTAATAATATAAATTAATCATGGTGCATCGATATAAGTTAATTAGGCAGATTAACATCATAGTGTTAAGAAGATTATACTTATACTGTTAGTTAAAGCTCTGAAAATAAATCGTTGGATGAATTTTTAGAGATTTTAGCTACGAGTTGTTGAACAGGCTTGTATAATCTGTTTGAAACTAACAAACTGTTATTGCAAATAGAGTTTTTGATACTGTATACTACTCATCTTTGTTTTTAATATAAAGTTATTTATGTTATATTCAAACAAAAATAAAATTTTTAATGAGAACTCCTATTTTGTTGTATTAGATGTGAACATTTTACATTTATAATTGTGTATATAATGTTTCAATGATAACTTGAGGTTGTTTCTCTTTTAATCGAATTTCAACTTTTTATACTCAGTTTTGTACTTTTAAATGTGCAGATCATCAGTGAGGAACAACTTACTTACTAGCTTCTACTCATGTGTTATTTTCTTTTACTAACAGCTTCTACTCATGTGTTATTTTCTTTTACTAACGTTTGTTTAATTATTCTAAGTAATTTTGTAGAGTTTTTAAATTTAGTTTAGCAAATTATTGGGCTATGTATATGTTAAAAGATAATTTAATGAATTTTAGACGTCAAATAAAAAAAACCAAAAATGCGATCCAGCTACTTTTGTTTAATGAAAATGATGAAAATGACATAAAGTCTAAGAATATTAAGCAAACAGAATTATTGGTTGATTTACGTGAAGGAATCTTACAGGTAAGTACCAAAATCTTCTGTAACCTGATATTAATAATTCAACATAAGATATATTTAGATTGCTAGGCATTTTGTTCAAGTGGAACCCAGGCTTACTGATGACGTATCTTTAGTAGCTGATTACACTATGGAGAGTCATACTTCTGATCATGTAAATTACATTAATGTTTCAAAGAATCGGAAGAGGCGAGCCAAAGCATTATTAGGTAAATTTATTGTTACAAATATTGTGTACAGTAGCAGAACTAATAGTAATACTATTGTACAAGGGTTGCAAAATTTGATCATTATATAGTAGTTTAAGAAATTATGAAATAGTGTTAATTTTGACATTATGAATGAAACATTAATTTATCTTAACACAAACAAACAATGAAAGTTAATG
The DNA here is from genome assembly GCA_036346225.1 of Platerodrilus igneus. Classification (NCBI taxonomy): domain Eukaryota; kingdom Metazoa; phylum Arthropoda; class Insecta; order Coleoptera; family Lycidae; genus Platerodrilus; species Platerodrilus igneus. Next base: position 1,768,207 of record JARFIW010000821.1, on the reverse strand, counting down.
TATCTGCATTTTAAAAAATATTAAATATTGTTTTTTATATAAAATGAATGAATAATCTAGTTTCTTTATGGTGGTTAGTGAAACTTTGCATGTAACAATGACTTAGTTAATTGATCTGCAATATTTTCTTTCGTATTAACATATCTAAGTAATAAACAATTTTTATTTAACAATTCTCTAATGGTATGATACTTGACATCAGTATGCTTTGTTCTATTATTGACTATAGCACCGTTTGAAAAGTATATTGCAGATTGATTATCGCACAATATTAAAGGTTGTATAGTGACAATAGGAAAACCCTTAAATTCTGCAGGTATTTTTGAAATCCGCATTATTTCTATGCAGGCTGAATCCATTGTAACATACCCAGCTTCCATGGCACTTCTAGATATTCACCTTTGAATACTGCAACGCCATTCTAATAAAGCATTATCTAGCAACCAAAGAAACCCACTAAAGGAACTGCAAGAATTTTCAGCTGTAGCCCATGAAGCATCAGTATTAACTACTAATTCGTAGGAATTGGAACATGATAAATTAATAGAATAATCTTTAGTGTTTCCAACATGCTTAAGCACCCGCAATAAACAATTATAATGTTCATTTATCTGATTTGAGGAAAATTGAGCCAAATATAATACTGAAAATAAAATATCCAGTCATGTTCTATTTGCTAAAAATAGCAGGGACCCCAGCAGTACTCTAAATGGTAAATTAGTTTCTGAACTATTATTATTACTACTAAAAACATATCCAACGCTCATAGGAGTGTAAACAGGGACACCTAAATTAATTTTGATACGTTCTGAGAATTTAGTTATATATCTATGTTGACACAAGCGATAACCATTGTCTAAGTTATTAAATTCTACCCCAAGAAATTCTCTTATAGGACTTAAATTAATAAGTGCACAATATGTTTATTCAAACATGTAAATACATATTGCAAGATTTCTTCATTCTTGCATAACACAGCAATATCATCAACATAGAATAATACAGTTAGTATACAATTTAAAAATACAAGGACAATACTCTGATATAGAAAAATTCAATGGTTTTAAAATATCAGTAAAGTAACAATATCAGTTTCTACCAGATTGCTTAAATTGATTTCCTTAAATGAAGAACAAATGTTTTGGTATCAATATTTTTATATACAAGAGGTACTCTCATATATACATCCTCATTTAAGTCACTGTAGAGAAAAGCACATTTTACATCCCAGTGGGAATGAACCCAACCATTATGGACAACTAATAGAACAAACATAGTCAAAACCAAACAAGGTTGCTTTTGACTTATTGTTTGTTAGCGTATGCTATAATAAATCATAAAAACGTACGTTTATCAAGGTCCAGAATGCAATAAGACCGTGGAATATAACTTTCTATCAATATTGACAGATGTAAGTTAGGTAAGTTTTATGTTGTATTTCAACTTATAAAGAAATATAGGTTAGTGTCTATAAACAAATGTTTATTCAAGAATTTACTTAAACCAAAGAATTCGAACAGTATTATAAAAAATTTGATGAGTTAGAAATGCTTTATTAGCAAATAATAATTTTTAATACCCACAAAATGTTTTCAAATCACTTTTGTGATAATCTCTGTTAGTGAAAAATGCTAATAGATATTCAAGACCGAATACTTTGAAACAAGTCTTCATTACATCAAAAGCAAGTTTGTTGCGTCAATAGAGGGATTAAATAATGCTACTCATAGTGAACAACTAAATTCTGTTTATTATAAGACTGTACAATAGTGAACCTCTTGCTGCCAAGGTTGTTACAGAATTGACTTTCATAATAAGCAGTTTACACACAGGTAAACGTAATCTAAAATTTGTGGTAGGTACCATCCCCTCTGAAGGCCATAAGGGTTTTAATTGTAAGATACATAATATAATAGTTAAAATAACATCGTTTCAAATTACAAAGAACAAGTAGTGCTAATAATACATAATGTAAAAACAAATAACATATAATACAGATAATTACATAAGGCTTAAATAAGCACTAATCATCAACCCTTTCCACAATTTGCACTATTTTACTCAATAGGCAGCACACACACTTTGCTAACTGTGCACCTTGTTTTGCCGTTGGATGTACGAACAGTCACAACTCTATTATTCCATCATTTCCAGGATGGATATTTATAATTCTCCCCAGCTTCCAGTGAAGAGGCGGTAAATTGTCTTCAATAAGCAAAACTATTTGCCCTTTCTTGATTATTTTGTTTGTAGATTGTTGCCATTTACAGCGTCCTTGTAATTGAGATATGTATTCTCTTGACCAGCGCTTCCAAAAATCCTGTCAAAGGTGCTCAATTCTTTCTCAATTAGTTAAGCGATTAATCGAGATATCAGCAATATCTGCTTTTAATGGGGCGGTTAATGGTTCACCAATCAGAAAGTGGCCAGGTGTGAAAGTATTTAGGTCGTATATATCTGTTGTAATTGGAGTTAAAGGTCGGGAATTAAGAATGGTCTCAATTCTAGTTAGGAACGTATACAATTTTTCGTATATGAGTAAAGCATCACCTGCAATCTTTCTCAAATGATTTTTAGAGGATTTGACCCTGCTTCCCATAAACCGCCCATATGTGAACTTTTTGCAGGGATAAAATTTCAAGTTATATTTTCAGAAATTATAAGATCTGCTACCTTAGTCTTAAATGTTTTTGAATGTAAGAAACTCGATATTTTATTCAATTTTTGCTTAGCACCAACATAATTGGTGGCTTTATCTGGTAAAAATTCTGATACATGACCACGGTGTGCAGTGGAATGTCTTAAAGTATTTAAAAAGCATTCCTTGCAATAAAATTGAAGTGATTTGATTTTTCAATGTTAAGATTTCTGAAATAGTGTTATAACCGCAGAGTAGATCGTCCATATAAAAGTTATTAAGAATTGCAGTTGCTGCTTCAGGATACATTTTCTGATTTTCATGTGCTAACCGTTGTAAACATCTAACGGCTAAAAAATGGTGTGGCCCTAGTACCATAAGTTACTGTATTAAGCTTAAAAATTTGGATTAGTTGATTGTTACAATTTCGCCGGAATATTTTCTGATATGCAACGTCTTCCTGATCGACCTTAATTTGTCTGTGCATCATACTGATATCCACATTAAATACGTATTGATAAGTTCTGAAGCACATTAAAATTGAAAATAATTTGCGTTGTAAGGTAGGACCTACTAACATATTATCATTTAAACTTAATCCGTTACTTGTTTTTGTGGATCCGTCAAATACGACCCTCAATCATGTTGTTGTGGATTCTTTAAAACCACGTGATGTGGGAGAAAATATTCTTTTCCACTATTTGGTTTTTGTTCATTTAATAACTCCACGTGACCTTATGAAATATATTCATTTATAAATGATGAGTAATCGTTCTTAAAACTGTTGCTTATTGAATTTACGCTCTAAACTATAAAATCTTCAAAGTGCAATTTCGTTAGACGATCCTCATGGAACCATATTATTTTTAAAAGGTAGTTTAACGATAAATTTACCATCTGTATTGCACTAGAACGTTTTTTGAAAATGCGTTTCGCATTCTTTTTCTTCAGCGGAGAATAATGTTGTGGAATTGTTTAACTCCTTTAGATTTCAAAATTTAGATAATTGGCATTCTATGTGAACCTACGTCAAGTAATACACGGCATTGTTGAAAAGAATTCGAAGCATCTTTAACAAGAACAATGGCTGTTGCTAAGACGACGGTTTTGTTAGAAGCAGCACAATGATAAGAATTGACAACTTCACTTGGCGTAACCTGTTCTGATATGTATGATAGGGTATGATGTCTTTTGTTGCACACCTGACATGCACTTGTTGATTTATATTCAGACTCCAAATGATTCTCTTTTAAGCAGTTAAGACAAAGATTTAGTTTCTAATTTCATCTTTTCTTTCTTGTATGGACATCGATTTTAATTTAGAATGTGATAAATGCTATGCGTACCGTTACAACAACGACATTTAATTTTGTTTACCTTTGAAACAACGTTGGCAGAAGTTTGTGGCTTATTATTTGAATTTTGTTATAGCATGTTTTTTTATAGAACCCGATTTATTCAATGCATTTACCCCTTCAAAAACTGGCACCTTTTTTGTAAAAAGTTTCTTAAATCTTGAAGTTTTGGTGACTCGGAACCCAAAGTTGCTTCATATTCTTCTTTGTAAAAAAATCAAGTTTAGATTGAATTATCGGAATTAATATTACATCTCAAGTTTCTATTTTTACTCCCAAACTATTTAAGACTTGTAGGTTAACTGTTAAGTTATCTAACAATTTGTATCAGAATTTTTTGTAATAGCTGGAAAATTTAATATTGAGCAAAAGTGCTCTTGAACAATTAAACGCTCGTTTTCGAAACGCTTTTCTAGAATATCTAGAGCTGCCTTGTAATTTTCACTGTTTACTGGTAAAGCTTCGACTGCGCGTAATGTATCGTCTTTTAGACAAGATTTCAAATAAAAAAATCATTGACAATCATTTAAACGATTGTCAAGCTTTACTATGTTATTAAAATTATTGAAAAAGGTCATGTATTCTGAAAATGCACTGCTGTAAACTGGTAATTTTATATTTGGCAAAGTTAGGCAGTTAGACTGTAACTCAAAAGTTTTGCTGCTTGTGTTGGAAGTAGTAGTTTGAATCACACTTAAATTTGAACGGTTTTTAATGATATTACGAATATTAGCTAAAAGATTAAAATACTGTGATTGGACTACTTCTGATTCCTTGGCAATTGTAGTATCTATATGATACTGCAATTCTTCAAATTCCTTAAACCATTCCGTTACACTACTTTCTCTGACTTTTAATTGTTCTATATCTTCGCCTTTATTGTTAAAGTTATTCAGGTAGGTTGCAGTTCTTTTAAATTTAGCTTTTAATTGACCGCCTTTTGCAATTAGATGGGCTAATTTGGCCATTGTTGCGTAAAAGTTACAAAAATATAGGAATACTCACACACAATTAAATATATACGCACCTAAACAAAGAGTTGGATTAAATTCAAATTCTTTTATTAATCTCATAACAGTAAAATGTATGGGAAAAGTCAACAATACAATTAAATAACTAAGCACTAATTAAACATTTTAGATAACTAACAGGTACTCTAGCAATAAAAAAGTATAGAATGTACTACATGTAAGATGGTAGAAGTAGTGTAATATACCTAGTAATTTTAAGAACTCCTCTACTTTATAATAACAGTTGTCGATCAAAGATATAAATGGATACTGAACTTTTATCGCACCTTTGATGCCTTGGTTTTTCTGATTAATGTTGATTTTTAGAGGACCCTTGTGGAATGCAGATTTTCCATAAAAAGCTGATTAATATATGATTTTCACTCGGTTTGAATATCGACCAAATGTTGAGTCAATAGAGGGATTAAATAATTATTCACTACTCGTATTGAACAACTAAATTCTGTTTATTATAAGATTGCGCAATAGTGAACCTCTCACTGCTAAGGTTGCTATAGAATTGATTTTCATAATAAGCAGTTTGCACGCAGGTAAACGTTACCTAGAATTCATGGAAGGGAGGGAGGGGTCTATACAATACAAAGTTATTGTACATCTTAATAAAACATATTTAAATAATGTTTTTATATTTTAGAACAAGATAACGATTCTTCTAAATACATTAATAAACGACCTAGAATTATATTGATGCTGACCTCATACTGCACTCAGTATTGCTAATGGAATAGTGTCCAAGAATTATGAAAAATTTTAGTACCTTCTGCAAGTGCAACCAGTATTGTTAGTGGAGATAAATATTTTAAAGCATCATTAATACAAGATTTTTGCATTGAAACATTAGACATTAAATCAACATTTTGAAATATTTATTACTTATGTTTTACAATACAATATAACAAATATCTACATAAATAATTGCCAGAATGAAGCTTTATAATTCTTAGATCAGTAGGCTAGTATTTTAAAGTTTAGATTCACTCATTCCTCAATCTCCACTACAGTCAGTGTCACTGTCACTACTACAGCTTTCATTACTACTATGTATTTGTATTTGGCTGGGTTTGGAATTGATTGTAGATCTTCGATGAACTTTTTCTTACTGTGCGTATTGTCTTGATGTGTAGGATTCGTTGGATCAGTTTAACAAATGGAATGCTACGTGTTCGTTAAGACTTGAAGAATACAGTAATCTTAATGAAAGCATTTATTGTAAGCAGGACATGAAAACTGGAAACGTATTTACAAAATAAAATAAATTGTAAGGATTACTTGACATTTCTAATTTTTTAGCTTTTCATAGAATGACAACTTTCAGAATGTCCTTACATACATCGAGCAACCCATGAGAGTGCATGCATATGCGAACTTACGTTAATTGAGACTGTATGTCTATAATTTCCAATAAAATTGTCTCATATTTTTATTATAATAATCTTTGGCTTTAGCCCATATTAACTCAATTAGATTAAATTGACAATGATATGGAGATAATCGTAAAACTTTATGACTATACTTCGCTGCTATTCCATCTAGTTCATAAACTTTAGGTTTTGGACTCTCTCTGGTTAAGGTCAATAATTCTTTCTTTAACATATTAGTTTCAAAAGGTACTTTGTTTCAGCAGTAGTCCATTAATTCCTATTTATTAGAGGTTGTATTTGGCACTTTCTCCATTAATTTTGAATGATAAGATGCATTGTCTAATATAGTAAGGTTGGGTAGGTTTAGGTTTGGATTTAATCTTTCTTGAAACCACTTTGTAAACAGTTCAGCATTCGTATCACCATGATAGTCTGCGTTTAGTGATTTAGTTGAAAACATAAGGCGCATTTGCAACAAATCCATCTTTATTTCCCGCATGCAGCACGATGAACCTAAAATATTAACAAAATAAAGAAGACTATTCAAAACAAGTAATCATACACTAACGGTTTCCTTCAGTGAATGACTTTTTCTTAATACTTTGTTTTGTGGTATCAATTCAACTTTATTTTTGCTGAGCTCCGCTGAAGATCCACGATTCGTTTAAGAAAACAGGTTTGTATAATTCTTTTTGTTTGTTTAATTCGTAGTCCCTCAAGAAGTGTACTGGTGCTGCAGCAACCTGTTCCAATTCAAATAATCCCTGCTTACCATCATCATTTTTAAACGAAAAATCCATAGTGGATAAAAGCTTCTTCAAACTATTTATACTAAAAGTAAATGCTTCAGACAAAGCAAGTTTTTCGTGTAAGGTTTTTGCCATTACGTGAACTTCTAAAAAATACGAGGGTGGTTTGAAAAGTTTGCGAAATGGAGCACAGATGGCAGCATCAGTTCGAATAAAATATATGCAATTGATGGATCCTACTCTCTAGTGCGCAGATGTTAAATTTGACATTATTCTGTCAAGTAGTATTAATTTGGTGCTATATGAAGTAAAGTTAGTTTTGTGAGTTTTTCAAAATGGATAAAACTGAAACGCGCGCTGTTATCAAACATTTTGTAAAAAAGGGTTGGAAAGCAACAGAAATACTTAAAGATATGCAGAATAAATTAGGAGATTCTGCTCCATCATTTACAACTGTGCACAAGTGGGTGACGGAATGTAAACGTGGTCGTGAGAGCCTAGAAGATGACTCGTGCAGCGGACGACCAAAAACTGCCACTATGCCTGAAATCGTCCAAAAAGTTAATGATATGGTTATGCAGGATCGTCGATTATAGGTCTCCGAAATTGCTAAGGATGCAGGTATCTCTGATGAAAAAGCATTTCATATCGTAACTGCGGAATTAGGTATGAAAAAGCTTTTGGCAAGATGGGTGCCGCACATATTGACAATTGATCAAAACCTTCAGACACACAAGTGCAGAAGCAATGCAAAAATTGAATGATCTGAAGTACAATCTGTTGCAACATCCACCTTATTTGCCTGATTTGGGACCTTCTGACTTCCACCTATTTGCATGACTAAAAGTTTTCCTTAGGGGAAAACGATTTTCCACGGACGAAGAAGTAATAGCAGCTGTCGACGACTATTTTGGAGGCCTTGAAGAATCGCACTTTTGTGATGGCATAATGGGTTTGAAACATCGCTGGATGAAGTGTATTCAACTTGACGGAGATTATGTTGAAAAATAAACTATATTTTTAAAACAAATTTTTTCATTTCCCCCTTCGTTTTGCGAACTTTTCAAACCACCCTTGTACAAATAGGTTATAAAATATATCCCAAATTAATATTATCTTTATAACGTTTAGAATGCATGTTGTACATTTTTCTCTTCACACAATCTTTAACTAAATAGTCAACATCACAAGATTTTGATTTAATGCATTTTCGTTTCTTACTACACGATTGTGTAGGTTGATTTACCTCATGTGCTTTGGTACCTTCTTCTTAATACTAGTGAAAGTTGGGAGTCCTATACCACAGGCTGCAGCAGTACGCTAAAATAACCTAATTAAACCATCTGCTCTACTAAACTTTATCTAGCATTTGTTCTTACCTGCATTACAGATTCGAATGGAACAACCAGACCTTGATTTTCACATTTCCTTTCGATGTAGTTAAGAACATTCATAATCACCAACTATGTTTGTAATTTTAAATGTTTATTATGAAGCATTTTTAGTGTCAAAATAAAATGGCAATAGTTTTGAAAAATACTGTCCTACAATACAATTAATTGAGGATAATACAAAACGCTAAATCTATATGAAAACAAAACCAATCTAACTTAATCCTCAAAACAAACTGTGTTTGCTACTTAACCTTCAAAAGCACAAATGAATTTACAAACTACATGAAACAAAATCATACACACATTTGCTATATCTTCATTACAATATTGGGAAGACACACATTTCTATAGCTGTCCTATTTTATAGTGGTGAAATTAGTAGACACAATAACATATATTATAGTTGTGTTTTCTTTCTATGTATTGGGATGAGTCACACGAAGTTTATTTGGTCCTGACTATAGCAACTTGACCAAGTTCAATTCAAAAACATGAGCAAATATATGAAAATAATCAACTTCGCATGTTTGTTTGTAACTATGAGCAACTAAGCATGTCGAAAGCGTTTAATTGTGCCATCTACATTTGTTTTCAAATTCTAAATCCATCTGCAGGTAATAACTTCCTCATTCGTAACTAGTTCCTAATGCAGAACTAGCATATTCAACACTATAAAGGTATTTGGGGTCTGCCAGGTGGTTTTTAACCAGTCTCGAGGAAATTATGGACTGATACCTTAGTGAAGGTGGTTTAAAGAAGGAACTCCAGTTTACCTCATCATCTGACTATAAACCATTCAACTTATTTTGTGTGTCATATTGTGATGGTGTAATGAAGTTTTGTAGCTGGGTTCGATTTTGTGATCTACGTGGTCAAATGCAGCTTGCTGGTCTAGGTTTAATATAACTAAAGGTATATTGTTTTGTTTACATTGTTATAAACGTGGATTTTTCTATTTCACAAAAGAAAAAATTTCGGTTTAAATTAAATCACTATTTACAGTTATGCTACTGTTTTATTTTGGACAATTATGTTCAAAGCTGAATTGTTTAAAGTATATAATTTATAGTTATTATATTTAATGAAAGTACGAAATATAATTCTCGTTCCTAAAAACATTAAGTGTGCAAGCTATTAATGGAACCAACAGGTAAGTGCAAAAAGAGGTTCTGTTTATGATTTGGCTGATTGTATCGTTATCCTGTATGGATGAAATTATTGTTAATTTTTTATTTTTGATTTTTTTTTTAAATTTAAACATGCTTAAGAACACTAAATGCTCTCTCTCCATTAATTATAATAACTTTATTTCAGCAGCTGCGTTTTTTTTTTATAGGGGATAGGTCTTCATTCACCAAAAGCTATTTTCTTACGTGCCTTTTTGGCTCCACATTTTATTTTAAATATTTAAATTTAGGGAATTTTTAAACTCAGAATGGGAAAGGTTTATTCGACATGTAAGTTTCATAATTATAGTTTCCCACAAACCCCAGGATATTAACTCTGAATTATGGTATGTAAATTGCATATGTTTGTGTTCCCAGGCTAAAATAATATGGATGTGGTTAGCGCAGTTGGCCATGGAAGCGTGGGGGGGGGCTACAGTATCGTGCGATGATTGCATCTAAAAAGCAAGGACCTTTGGAGAGATTGGACGTGTGTGCAGTTTAGTTTTGGTAAAGTGATCTTTTTCTTATCTCGGTACCTTCCTCTACCTAAAAACTATCTAGGTGATTAGCCGTTAAAATTTGGACCACACAAAAGAATCTGCCATCGATGACTCGGACCTGAGACGTTGGAAACCGACTTGGCTTTTAGTAAGAAAACCAGTTCCTGGTTTGTTTGTTAACTTGTGGGCTTCACCCGTGATGGCAATCTATGCAGCCTAATTTGTGGACATAATACTTTACTCTCAGGGTTTTGCATGGTTGGCTGCATGAGGAATTTTAAATTATATTGTAATTGGCCTAACTGTAACAGCCGGTGCCCTTTTTTTTATTTCTTTAATAAATTTTGCTAGTGTAGTTGAGTCATAAAAATCCACAGCCAAGTCTCAAAAGTCTTCACAAAAGTTAGAGTTCTAACTAGTCAGAAGATACCCCCTTTCTTGGACCATCAGTCAAAGAAAGATGGCAGTTCATTTTCTTTTATATTGGGATTTATTCAAAAACAAATTATAACTTGTGTTTTATTTTTTATTGTATTTATTTCATATCAAGCTTGGTTAGCAATTCAGCGATCAAAACCGAAATTTACAGGGTTGAATCATGTCCAGGACCTTATATTTTATATCTTTGAATTATTAGCTCTATTTGAAATGATCATTTATATTTTGCATAAAAGTCAAGTTATTATTTATTAACTAATACCATGGTATTATAATCAACTTGTCTTGTGCAGTTATCCTATAATTATGTTTAATAGTTGGCTTACAGCCTTGATTTTGAGTGTCGCTTCGTGTCTATGTCAGGCATAGATTTGTTAATTTTCTAATTGTCATCACCCATCTCAGTGGCATAATTGGAAAACGCATTGGCCCAGAAAGCCTATGATACAGGTTCAGGTCCTGTCCGGGACCTTATATTTTCCATCTTTCAATTACTAGCTCAATTTGAAATGGTCATTTGGGCTTTGCATAAAAGTCTAAGTTATTTTTTCATCTTATTAACTATAATACGTTAATATTTATAATATATATATATATATATATATATATATATATATATACACATATAATATACCTCTACTTAATGACCAGGAATGAATGTTCGATAGTAAATAATTATTTTTTTGGGACAGTTTTGGTCAAGAATAGAATAAATGTCAATTAATCATTTATTTAAAATTACTAAAATTACTTGACGTTTCGGTTTAATATTCAGACCTTAATCATAAGTCTAAAAGTAAGGTAATAAGATAAAATTAAATCAGTGTATAACTTACATTTAAATTTGATTAATACTATTTATAAAACTATTACAAGATTTTTGACAGAAGAATAAAATGTTTTTGCTGGTAACTAGAATAAAGTAAATGTCACTTTGATATTAAATTATGAAAGTAGAAGATAGAATTAAAAGTCCATAACACTGAATTTAATGTTTATATAGTTCAGAGTAAACCACACTAAAGTTATCGAGATCTTGTTTGTTGTTTATGCTTTTTTCTTCTTTATTTATGTGAAAGGATTCAAGGAATAGGCGTTTTTTTATAGTTGTTTTCTTTTTCTAAAATTTTTGTTTCATTAAATGCTGGTGTATGTATTGTATATATATATATATATATATATATATATATATGTGTGTGTGTGTGTGTAGAGAGTGCACAGTTGTTTTTTCCCAATTTTGCATGACTGCGGTGTTGTGTTAATCTCAACTTCAGCCATTGATTGGTATGACCTATGTAGTGGTGGTTGTAACTGCATTAAATCTTGTAAACTATGTTTTTGCACATTTGAGTGTCTGTTTTATCTTTTAGTGATGAAAATAGTTCTTTGATTGATTTTGTATAGTAATATACAATTTGTATATTGGGTTTCTTTAAGATTCGAGTGATTAGAGGCGTGAGCTTTTCAATGTATGGAAGCTTTGGAATACTGTTGGTGTAGTTGTTCTTTCTTGTTGGATGATGTTGGTGTCAATTATTTTATCTAAAAGTTGTTTTGGATAGTCATTATTGATGAGAACTTTTTTTTAATTCTTTGATGTTTTTTTTGATGAAGATTGGATTGCTTATTCTTGTGATGCGATGTTTAAGTGCTAAGATGGTATTAATTTTGTGTTTGTTGCAATGATTGGATTTGTAGTTTATATATCTTCCAGAGTTATTTGTTTTTTTGTAATAATCAAAAATACTACACGAGAAGAAAAAAAACAACACACGTGCCAGAATCACAAACATAATCTTCAATTTTCTAAAAATCCTAACAACAACAACAGTTCAACACAAAGTTTTCTATAAAGCAAAAGAGTTCTTTAAAAAGCACAAAGAGTTATTAATATTAAAAGCAGATAAAGCAGTCATAATGGAAACTCAAGATTATAAACAAAAATCTTTAGAACTACTTTCAGACACTAACACTTATAAAATCCTAAAAAAGGATCCAACCACTACAATTCAAAAGAAAGTTAACGAACACATAAAGTATTTTTCAACATAATATGATATCAACAGAACAAAATAAAACACTAATTAATAACAGTTCCAATCCAGGAAAATATTATGGTCTACCAAAGATACACAAACCTACTCTTTCTTTAAGACCAATTATTTCATCAATAAATACTCCTACTTACAATATAGCTCACTTCTGTGCAGATATTCTGAAACAATCTTTTCCTCTTGAAGGTTACAACACCAAAGATAGCGTTTCCTTCGTAGAAACTTACAACAATTTCAAATTACCTGCAGATCATATACTTATATCACTAGATGCCACATCTTTATTTACCAACATTCCAACAGAACTAGTCTTACAAATCATATCAGAACAATGGAACAAAATCGAACTTCATTGTAATTTATCAAAAACTATGTTTATAAGTACCATTAACTTAATATTCAACAACACATACTTCATATATGACAAAACAACCTATCTTCAATGTTTTGGTACACCAATGGGTTCACCACTCTTTCCGATCTTTTATTGGATACAATTTTTGGATACAATTATTCCCAATCATCCTTTTCAAATAAGTTTTTTGGTAAAATATGTTGATGATATAATTTGCTCTACTACACAACCAAATAGAAGTAACTCTTGAACATTTCAACAATTTCAATGAACACATTAAATTCACAATAGAAATAGAAGTTGAAAGAAGAATACCATTTCTTGATACACTAGTTATTCGATCAGAAAACAACAATTTACTTTTTGATTATTACAAAAAAACCAACTAACTCTGGAAGATATATAAACTACAAATCCAATCATTGCAACAAACACAAATTCAATACCATCTTAGCACTTAAACATTGCATCACAAGAATAAGCAATCCAATCTTCATAAAAAACATCGAAGAATTAAAAGTTCTCATCAATAATGGCTATCCAAAACAACTTTTAGATAAAATAATTGACACCAACTTTATCCAACAAGAAAGAACAACTACACCAACAGTATTCCACAAGCTTCCATACATTGAAAAGCTCACGCCTCTAATCACTCGAATCTTAAAGAAACCCAATATACAAATTGCATATTACTATACAAAATCAATCAAAGTAATATTTTCACCACTAAAAGATAAAACAGACACTCAAATGTGCAATAATGTAGTTTACAAGATTCAATGCAGTTGCAACCACCACTACATAGGTCATACCAGTCAATGGCTGAAGTTGAGATTAACACAACACCGCAGTCGTGCAAAATTGGGAAAAAACAACTGTGCACTCTCTACACACATATATACTACAAAACATACACCAGCATTTAATGAAACAAAAATTTTAGAAAAAGAAAACAACTATAAGAAACGCCTATTCCTTGAATCCTTTCACATAAATAAAGAAGAAAAAAGCATAAACAACAAACAAAATCTTGATAACTTAAGTGTGGTTTACTCTGAACTATATAAACATTAAATTCAGTGTTATGGACTTTTAATTCCATCTTCTACTTTTATAATTTAATATCAAAGTGACATTTACTTTATTCTAGTTACCAGTAAAAACATTTTATTCTTCTGTCAAATTATATCTGTCAAAAAATCTTGTAATAGTTTTATAAATAGTATTAATCAAATTTAAATGTAAGTTATACACTGATTTAATTTTATCTTATTAGCTTACTTTTTAGAGTTATGATTAAGGTCTGAACAGAAGAATAAAATGTTTTTACTGGTAACTAGAATAAAGTAAATGTCACTTTGATATTAAATTATAAAAGTAGAAGATGGAATTAAAAGTCCATAACACTGAATTTAATGTTTATATAGTTCAGAGTAAACCACACTTAAGTTATCAAGATTTTGTTTGTTGTTTATGCTTTTTTCTTCTTTATTTATGTGAAAGGATTCAAGGAATAGGCGTTTTCTTTTTCTAAAATTTTTGTTTCATTAAATGCTGGTGTATGTTTTGTAGTATATATGTGTGTAGAGAGTGCACAGTTGTTTTTTCCCAATTTTGCACGACTGCGGTGTTGTGTTAATCTCAACTTCAGCCATTGACTGGTATGACCTATGTAGTGGTGGTTGCAACTGCATTGAATCTTGTAAACTACGTTATTGCACATTTGAGTGTCTGTTTTATCTTTTAGTGGTGAAAATAGTTCTTTGATTGATTTTGTATAGTAATATGCAATTTGTATATTGGGTTTCTTTAAGATTCGAGTGATTAGAGGCGTGAGCTTTTCAATGTATGGAAGCTTGTGGAATACTGTTGGTGTAGTTGTTCTTTCTTGTTGGATAAAGTTGGTGTCAATTATTTTATCTAAAAGTTGTTTTGGATAGCCATTATTGATGAGAACTTTTTTTAATTCTTCGATGTTTTTTTTTATGAAGATTGGATTGCTTATTCTTGTGATGCAATGTTTAAGTGCTAAGATGGTATTGAATTTGTGTTTGTTGCAATGATTGGATTTGTAGTTTATATATCTTCCAGAGTTAGTTGGTTTTTTTGTAATAATCAAAAAGTAAATTGTTGTTTTCTGATCGAATAACTAGTGTATCAAGAAATGGTATTCTTCTTTCAACTTCTATTTCTATTGTGAATTTAATGTGTTCATTGAAATTGTTGAAATGTTCAAGAGTTACTTCTATTTGGTTGTGTGTAGTAGAGCAAATTATATCATCAACATATTTTACCAAAAAACTTATTTGAAAAGGATGATTGGGAATAATTGTATCCAAAAATTGTATCCAATAAAAGATCGGAAAGAGTGGTGAACCCATTGGTGTACCAAAACATTGAAGATAGGTTGTTTTGTCATATATGAAGTATGTGTTGTTGAATATTAAGTTAATGGTACTTATAAACATAGTTTTTGATAAATTACAATGAGGTTCGATTTTGTTCCATTGTTCTGATATGATTTGTAAGACTAGTTCTGTTGGAATGTTGGTAAATAAAGATGTGGCATCTAGTGATATAAGTATATGATCTGCAGGTAATTTGAAATTGTTGTAAGTTTCTACGAAGGAAACGCTATCTTTGGTGTTGTAACCTTCAAGAGGAAAAGATTGTTTCAGAATATCTGCACAGAAGTGAGCTATATTGTAAGTAGGAGTATTTATTGATGAAATAATTGGTCTTAAAGAAAGAGTAGGTTTGTGTATCTTTGGTAGACCATAATATTTTCCTGGATTGGAACTGTTATTAATTAGTGTTTTATTTTGTTCTGTTGATATCATATTATGTTGAAAAAATACTTTTATGTGTTCGTTAACTTTCTTTTGAATTGTAGTGGTTGGATCCTTTTTTAGGATTTTATAAGTGTTAGTGTCTGAAAGTAGTTCTAAAGATTTTTGTTTATAATCTTGAGTTTCCATTATGACTGCTTTATCTGCTTTTAATATTAATAACTCTTTGTGCTTTTTAAAGAACTCTTTTGCTTTATAGAAAACTTTGTGTTGAACTGTTGTTGTTGTTAGGATTTTTAGAAAATTGAAGATTATGTTTGTGATTCTGGCACGTGTGTTGTTTTTTTTCTTCTCGTGTAGTATTTTTGATTATTACAAAAAAACAAATAACTCTGGAAGATATATAAACTACAAATCCAATCATTGCAACAAACACAAAATTAATACCATCTTAGCACTTAAACATCGCATCACAAGAATAAGCAATCCAATCTTCATCAAAGAATTAAAAAAAAGTTCTCATCAGTAATGACTATCCAAAACAACTTTTAGATAAAATAAACAAGGATATTGATTTTCTACCACTCAAACCAGGTTAGGAGACGTAGAAAACGTATAAGCACGAGACCACAATAGTATAGGAGGGATTTGTGAAACGTCATTAGAGCTACGATTGGTTGATATGTTTAGTTTGACTTGATATGAACATGATGATAGTGTAGCGTAATTTTCTTGAAATATTATAACGAGGTACTGAAATTCGCGGATTTGAAAATGGGGTTGAGTGCAAAATTGTGGGAATGTGTTGTTGTGAGCAGGGGATTTCGGATAACTGTGGCCAGGAGAGGTTACATTGGAAAGATATAAATAGTTTAGAAGAATATTATGAAAGCCCTTATTATTTCGTTCGTCTCAAAAGTCTTCACAAAAGTTAGAGTTCTAACTAGTCAGAAGATACCCCCTTTCTTGGACCATCAGTCAAAGAAAGATGGCAGTTCATTTTCTTTTATATTGGGATTTATTCAAAAAAAAATTATAACTTGTGTTTTATTTTTTATTGTATTTATTTCATATCAAGCTTGGTTAGCAATTCAGCGATCAAAACCGAAATTTACAGGGTTGAATCATGTCCAGGACCTTATATTTTATATCTTTGAATTATTAGCTCTATTTGAAATGATCATTTATATTTTGCATAAAAGTCAAGTTATTATTTATTAACTAATACCATGGTATTATAATCAACTTGTCTTGTGCAGTTATCCTATAATTATGTTTAATAGTTGGCTTACAGCCTTGATTTTGAGTGTCGCTTCGTGTCTATGTCAGGCATAGATTTGTCAATTTTCTAATTGTCATCACCCATCTCAGTGGCATAATTGGAAAACGCATTGGCCCAGAAAGCCTATGATACAGGTTCAGGTCCTGTCCGGGACCTTATATTTTCCATCTTTCAATTACTAGCTTAATTTGAAATGGTCATTTGGGCTTTGCATAAAAGTCTAAGTTATTTTTTCATCTTATTAACTATAATACGTTAATATTTATAATATATATATATATATATATATATATATATATATATATATACACACATATAATATACCTCTACTTAATGACCAGGAATGAATGTTCGATAGTAAATAATTATTTTTTTGGGACAGTTTTGGTCAAGAATAGAATAAATGTCAATTAATCATTTATTTAAAATTACTAAAATTAATTACTCCCTGTATGTTTGTTGTGGTTTGTTTAGCATTCTTATTAATCTTCTTTGGGAATGAAACCACTCATAGTTTTTAAAATCTATTTTATTTACGTTTCGATCCATGACCTAGGATCGTTGTCAAAATAATAAAAACTTCAAGTTTGACGTTTATGACATAAATTGAAGGTTACTTTGATTTATTGATGTTTGAAATATTTGGTTTGAGTACACTAAGCAAAAATTTTTAAAGTTTAAAAGAATGATTGCCTTCAATTTGTGTTGCGACCTGGGATCGACTTTCCTATGGTAGCCAATACGCTTAACGTGAAATCAGCTGATTAATTTTTATTGGTGAATTTTATATAAATTCAATAATTTGGAAAACATTTTTAACATGTTTCTATTTATACAATTGAGAGATTTCTGATTTTATGTCTTATTTTACCGAGATTCAGTGAAGGGGTTAAGCAACCTGTGGCTACCAAGATCCCCAACATTTATAATTTGCCGAAATAATGGTTTTCTAGTTAATATGCTTATTGTTATGTAATTAGTTATTGTATGTATAAATAGAAATCATGTATGTATGCTGTATTTCATGTTAATATCGCAAGGAAAACCCAGGAAAAACTTGCAATGCTACCTAGATATTGTGGGCATTTGATCCTCATTTGTTATTTCTTTTGTTATTTCTTTTAGTAATGGAATCCATTGTTTACTGAAAGTCACGGATTCGTTTGCAACACAGTTATTTTTATGTAGGGTTATATAGGCAGCTTCTTTGATTTTGCGTTTTGGTGGTTTTCTTCTTTGTCGATAATTTTGCATCTTCCCATTTTATTTTATGACTGGAGTCCCATGCATGTTGGCAAATCATGGATTTTCAAATTTTCTATTTTTATATATGATTTATGTTCTCTTAATCGAACTTCAAATGGTCTGGAAGTTTCTCCTATATAAAACTTATTACATTCGCACGGTATTTTGTAGATACAGTTTTTGAATTTTGTATTGCGTTTTTGGGTTTTGTTTTTGTTAATTGTGCTCTTAGTGTATTGTTGGTTCTAAATACTGTTTTAATTCTAAATTTGTTTCCTATTCTTTGAATTTTTCGGAGAATCCTTTTATGTATGGTATTGAGAGCATTTTGTGGTGTGTATCGTTGTTTTGTTTCCTTTTCTTTATTTTTAGGGTTTTTATTCATTTCTTTCTCTATTATTCTTTTAGGATATTTGTTTTCTATTAGTGTACATCTGATTAGGTTTTCTCTTTCTTTAAAATTTCTTCGTTTGATGATATTAATTTTGCTCTATCATACATGGTTTTGATAATTCCTCGTTTGACACATTGTGGGTGGTTTGAATCGAAGTTTAAGTATCTGTTAGTGTGCGTTGGTTTTCTATATACCGATGTATTAATTGTTGTATCGTTTTGCTAACTAGAATATCTAAAACGGAAGTTTTCCATGTTGTTCTAATTCATATGTGAATTTAATAGTTGGTTCTATTTCGTTAATTGACTGTATAAAGTTTTAATTAATTCTATATTATGAGGCCAAATAGCATAAACATCATCAACGTATCTCCACCAGATCGATGGTTTCAATTCTTGTGTGAATATCACATCTTTTTCGAATTCCTCCATGAACTTGACTTTTATGCAAAATATAAATGATCATTTCAAATAGAGCTAATAATTCAAAGATATAAAATATAAGGTCCTGGACATGATTCAACCCTGTAAATTTCGGTTTTGATCGCTGAATTGCTAACCAAGCTTGATATGAAATAAATACAATAAAAAATAAAACACAAGTTATAATTTTTTTTTGAATAAATCCCAATATAAAAGAAAATGAACTGCCATCTTTCTTTGACTGATGGTCCAAGAAAGGGGGTATCTTCTGACTAGTTAGAACTCTAACTTTTGTGAAGACTTTTGAGACGAACGAAATAATAAGGGCTTTCATAATATTCTTCTAAACTATTTATATCTTTCCAATGTAACCTCTCCTGGCCACAGTTATCCGAAATCCCCTGCTCACAACAACACATTCCCACAATTTTGCACTCAACCCCATTTTCAAATCCGCGAATTTCAGTACCTCGTTATAATATTTCAAGAAAATTACACTACACTATCATCATGTTCATATCAAGTCAAACTAAACATATCAACCAATCGTAGCTCTAATGACGTTTCACAAATCCCTCCTATACTATTGTGGTCTCGTGCTTATACGTTTTCTACGTCTCCTAACCTGGTTTGAGTTGTAGAAAATCAATATCCTTGTTTGTGCGCTGTCTAACTACACGTGGACTTTCTCATTAGCATTTCATGCTAAAACATCCGACCGTTTGAACAATCCGTAGAATAATTTGTTCGTTATCTACAAATTAAACAGAACTTGACATTTAGAAAATACGCAGGTGTTTAATTTTACACGAACGTTTTAAATACATTTCCACGATTTAGAGTTCGGCGTATTTCTACCCTACTGATATATTTGTCAGATAGCAACGTGTTTCATCTTGGTATCTTTGGGTTTTTACACGCTTTTATGCAAATTATACATCAATAATCGTTCAATTAAATTCAAATTAATTAATAAATTAATGGCATTGGCTTCTACCATTTAATTTCTTTGCAAACCTACTTAAATTTCATTAATTATTTATAAAATTTTGTTAATACCTGATACTTAAAAATGAATTACTAACATAAATTTCGCACGTAATTTCTGGTTGTTCCTTTATACAGGGTGTTTTGAAATTGCTTCGTTTATATTTATTTTTGATCGTTTAAAACCACTATAATATATATATATATATATATATATATATATATATATAAATAATTGACACAGAATAACCATCCTGTCGATGGATTTTGTCATAATTGTGGCTAATCAGGATAGATGTAGCAAAATAGTAATATTTAAAACAGACACCTTTTGGAAAGTACAACCTCTGTGGCTCACAGTTTGTGCCCTTATCAACAATCGGCACAAGATCTGGCTCACTGCCTTTTTCATAGCAAAAAATATTTATTAATTTAAGATCCATTAATTTACTTTATATATATATATATATATATATATATATAATATAATTTATAAATATAAAATTAAAACAAAATAATATTTTGCATATATTTAATTATAAATCGACATTTCAGCAAGGGTTGTTGCCTTTATCAAGATTCTACAAAAAGAACACCAATCAATACAGGCATCAAGAAATTTTTTTAAAATTATTTACTTAATTGTCAATGCATAAATATTAAAATTATAAGAACAACCATACACATCAGGGTTGTTGTTAGTTATAGCTGGTTAAAATGAAAATATTAGAACACCCAAAAGGGGATTATTTAAATTTAATTAATAAAATTACTTGTTCATAGAGTAAACGACCAACTACGAATGAATTAATATAAAACCAGTCTGATAAGAGTGAGAGCGCGTGTTTCGCAATTTGTACGATTATTAGGTAAATAAGATGCGCTCTGGTCTTCACATCATTGTTGAAAATTAAAATTTGACTTTGTAATTCTGTACAGATTGGAATATATTGGATGCAAATTTTGGATGTCCTGCCTAAAATTTAATGAATTAACTTCATTTCTTATATAATACGCCTTCAAAAATAGCCTAAGTTTATGATTAGTTTCAGAATCTAAAATTCGAACTTCATCATAATTTGGGGTATGATGGGTCATATTTATATGCTGTGAGAGAGCACAGCTGTTCTTCCCCAATTTTGCATCTGACTTATGTTGAATGAGTGTATTTTTCAACCACTGACTAGAATTACCCACATTTGTCTTATTACAAGAACACGTTATTTTATAAATAGTGTTGCTACTTAACATTTTTTCCGTCTTATCTTTCAGCTTAGTGAAAAATTTAAATAATCCCCTTTTGGGTGCTTCAATATTTTCATTTTAACCAGTTATGACTAACAACAACCCTGATGTATAGGGTTGTTTTTATAATTTTAATATTTATGCATTAACAATTAAGTAAGTAATTTTAAAAAATTTTCTTGATGACTGTATTGATTGGTGTTCTTTTTGTAGAATCTTGCTAAGGCAACAACCCTTGCCGAAACGTCGATTTATAATTAAATATATACTAAATATTATTTTGTTTTAATTTTTTGGACTAAAATATTTCAATTGTACTGTAACATTTTATCGGAAACACTATTATATATACACACACACGCACGCACGCACACACACGCATTACTTAGGTGTGAAAATCGATGACAAATTATCATTTAAAGAACATTTGTCCTACGTGAGCAAAAAAGCAGCAAACACAACAACAATACTCTCACGAATAACGCCTAATGTTGGTGGACCAAAAACTAGTAGAAGATTACTTTTGGCATCGGTTGTTACATCTATAATTTTATATGGAGCTTATATTTGGGCTAATGCAGTAAAATAGAATCGAACTGCTGTAAAATTTCTTCCGTGTATAGATTAAGCACTCTACGAGTAATATATGCGTACCACACAATTTTTTATGAAGCTGCATGTATTATCGCAGGTATGCCCCCGATTGAAATATTAACGCACTACCGTCGGGAGTGGTACTATATAGATAAAACTCTAGAACAAAAAAAAAAGAAGAAAAGGCAGAATTAATAGCGAAATGGCAACAACGTTGGGATATATTGCAGAAGGGTAGATGGACTTACCATATGATACCACTTATAGAACCATGGCTTAATCGATGTCATGGAGAATTAAACTTTTATCTCACCCAACTTTTAAGTGGCTATGGGTGCTTTAGAGCATACTTCTGTAGATTTAAATTAGATACAACTCTTAATTGTCCAATGTGCACTGACGTTCTTAAAGATGCAGAACACGTATTTTTTCACTGCCCACGATTTAACGAACCACGTGAAAAACTTACTGCTCTTACAAAAACAAACCTAAGTCCAAATACGTTGGTCCAAAAAATGGTAGAATCAAAAGAAGTATGGTCAGCAGTTACCATATTTTCTGCAATGGTAATTAAGGAACTGCGACAAATTGACAATACAAGGAGAGACACGTTAAATACATAATACAATTATATACATAAAGCACGACTTTGCTATCAGAATTATCTTAATCGAAGAACACATGATTAAACCTCATGCATAAAAATAGATTGAAATTCGCGTTTTGTAATAAAAACTTAACCAAAGAATGGTTAAATATCAAAGTTACAAGTGCACGATAATGCAACAACCACTATAATTGTAATTAATTCCTAATCGAAAGTTTCATGAAAATTCTTTATGAATTATGCATATTACAATTACTACAACATCCAACGTCCAAGAAAAAATTGATCCGACTTTGACTAGCTTAAAACGTAAAACCCGATTTTGCATCGACGCCATTATCATTTAGGTTAAAAAGAAAAATATGAGACGGGCAGATCCAAATAATGGAACAACACATTACTCCTTCTAGCTAATCTAATTCTCAAAGAAGAGTGTATGAGCAACAACCACTTCTCGTGAAGTTATGCTTAAGTGCAGTTCCACGGTAAGATATTAGCATTGAGAATGCAGTGCATGTATTTATTAGTAATGTAACTTATTTGTGTTGAAATAAAAATATTGCAACTGTAATAAAACACACACACACATGCACACACGCATGCATGCATGCACGCACGCATGCATGCATGCACACACACACACACACACACACACACACAGGGTGCATCACTTAAGCTTGTGGGTATTTTAGAAACCAGCAGAGATACAACTTCAGTTAAATTACAAAAAGTTATGCCTTTTCAAGACCTTTTAATAACATGTTTCAGAATGATGATATTGATAATGGTTCCTGAAATATTATGAAAAAATTTGAAAAATCATTTTCTAATAATTTCTCGTAACTATTATATTTACAGAGATATTCAATTGAAAATCGGTAAAGGGGTATCTTAGCATGTACAGAATTCAAAACTGACATTATAATTTATATAGCGCTTTTAGACTTTAATATACAACGGTCAACTTTTTTTTCTTGTGGACGCCATATTGGATTTTTTGATTGTCGAATGACACTTTCAAATGTTCACATATCGCTTTCCCAATTCTTAAAATCTTTCCATAAATAAAAAAGTTACAAGTAATTTTAATACAATGGACCGGTAAACTGTTTTTTTCAATAACGAAATGTTGAAATAAGCAATATCAGATTATTACTAGTGTTGCTGGGTATTATTATTATTCATAGTTGTGTCTGTTAGTTTATTATCACTGTTATTTCATATAATTACTATTACGATAACGATTCAATTTACGAATGAAGAAAAACAGGCATGTTTGTCCTCTACATTAAAAGTCATAGAATTTCCTTGGCAGCTTTAAATGACTATTCACGTCTCTATCCAGAGAGAAGACGACCACATCATACATTATTTGCAAAACTTAAACGATTACTATGACAGAATGAATCTTTTAGTACTATAAGTGTACAAAAAAGAAGTAAACGACTAGACGAAATTAGAGGAATTAATATCCTAGCAGCAGCTATGGCAAATCCCTATGCATCGTAATTTTAATATTTTTTGCAGTAGGCCATGGAAATAAATGAAAACAATAGACTGGTATACTGTTTTTATCATTGTAGAACAAGGAAACTAGGAATACAAAATACAATTTTATAAGTGCTCGAAATGTCCACCATTTATTCAATGCATAATTGCACTCACCTAACGATGTCTCTGCATGCATTTTCCAAAACAGCTGTATTTAAAGTATTGAATACCCTTATAATTGCATCTTGCAAATTTTCAATGTTGTTATAAGATTTTGTATAAACAATATCTTTAATGCGTCTCCATAAAAAATAGTCTAACGGATTAAGATCAGGAGACCTTGGCGGTCAAGCTGTGCAGCAATTGTTGGGTAGTAATTGTTGTTGTAGAATACATAACTTTGGATGGGAATTACCTATCCAACTGTGAGGATATATGTGATCTAAAAATTGACTAACCATCGGGCTGTTATGGGAAGGAGCCCCATCTTGCTGAAAATATCGTATTTGCCTTCTAGTTTGCAATGGCAAATCGTCTAAAAATTTTCACATTGTTCTTGGAGAAATCTCAAATACCTTTCACCATTTAAATTGCCATCAAAAAAATATGGGCCCACCAATTTATTTCCAATCATCCCACACCATACATTAATAGAAAATCTTTGCTGGAATTTTCTTTGACTCATTATATGTGGATTTTGAAATGCGAGTTACGTTTCGGGTCTTGGAAGCAGTCTTTTTAAAAACTTCTTCCAAAACTTCTTGTAACAAATTTTATGTCTTAAACAGATATTAAATATGGAATTTTGACAAACTGATATAATTATTCTAAGTCGAAATAAAGTAATAATTGAATTAATATTAAGGGCGAGTAGTTTAAGCAAACAACAATGTAAATGCTGAAATACTCAAGACTGACTGACTGATATGAGACTCTCGGGGTATTTATGTTGTCCCTGCCCCTCACATGTCTGTGGGAACTTGCAGAGCTCATGTCTGCTTATTTCTTTATTCTATTCATTATACAATCTAAAAATCTTAATTTCTAAGTAATTGCGGTTTCTTAACCATCTGTGACCTGCACCTGCAGTATTACTTACGTCTGGAATACAATGTATTACATCCGTTCTCACAACTTGCTTGTGAACTTTTAATAACCTTTCTTTATTTATTCTTGAAATACAATGGTGCATTTAACTTAAGTTTCTTTATAATTTTCTAATAATTCCTATTTTATTATACATATATGGATTGGGGGATACGTAACTAGCGTAGTAATGAATTTTTTTTCTATTAAAGACTCCACAATTAGCAAACTTGCTTTCATCGCTCCATAAAATATTAAGAGGCAGATTTGGATTAGCATCGAGTTTGTTACTAAAGCAATAACAGAAACCAAGCACTTTTCAAAATCAGTACCATTTAAACTTTGACCGATATAAGCCTTGTACGAATGCATTTTATTATGCTTTAAGATTCTGGAAACGGTGCTCTTAGTAATATTACTTTCATTTTGGATTTGCCGAGACGATGCATAGGGATTTGTCGCAGCTGCCGCTAGGATATCAATTTCTTTAATGTCGTCTAGTCGTTTACTTCTTTTTTGTACACTTATAATATTAAAAGATGCATTCTGTTGTAGTAATCATTCAAGTTTTGCAAATAATGTATGATGTAGTCGTCTTCTCTCTGGATAGAGACATGAATAGTCATTTAAAGCTGCCAAGAAATTTACATGATTTTTAATGTAGATGACAAACATGTCTGCTTTTTTCATTCGTAAATTGAATCATTATTGCAATAGAAATTATATGAAATAACACTGATAATAAACTGCCAGACACAACTATGAATAATAATAATAATAATACCCAACAACACTGGTAATAAACTGATAGTAAGAGATTGCTTATTTTGACACTTTGTTATTGATAAAACAGTTTATCAATCCATTATTTTCATTTACTTCCATGGCCTATTGCAAAAAAATTTTAAAATTACTTGTAGCTTTTTTATTTATGGAAAGATTTTAGAAATTGGGAAGTGTTATGTGGGGATTTGAAAATGTCATTCGGTAACCAAAAAATCCAATATGGCGTCCATAAGAAAAAAAAGTTGACTGTCTTATATTAAAGTCTAGAAGTGCTATATGAATTCTAGTGTCAGTTTTGTATTCTGCACATGCTAAGATACCCCTATACCGATTTTCTAATATATATATATTATACTTCATGTTTTAGACATTTTACCAGATAGTTCTCGCTTCTTCTGACTTACTGGTTTGATCTCATATTTTGGCGAATCATCTGTGGAATTGCCTAACACCCAAATTCTCACAAATTTAATACTTCCTTGCCACTGGTTTAGGCATCACTTAGTAAATTTTACATCTTTAAGTTTGAAAGACCTGATCTGAAATTTTTCTTGTTATGTTTGAAGTAACTACCATAGTAATATTCACTTGCAACAAGTTATATTCAATGCTTTTTTATGCTCATACTAATTAGTTATTAACCTTTCTGTGTTGCATTTTTAGAAATGACATATCCTATATTATATTTTACATTTCAGGCCTTCTTTTTTTCTGTTAGAACAATTTTACTCGATAGAAATAATGTGTATATTAATTTTTACAGAACCATTATGTTATTAATTACTGTAATAAATAATTTGTTGACATGACCAATTCTATAGTTGTTTAGAAATGTATCATTACAAGTTTGATTCATTTAATGTGCATATGTAATTTCATTTACAATTTAGTAATGTAGACATTAATGTAGAAGCACTGTATCATTTTGTTGGTTAATTTTACCAATATTGTGTCATATTTATTGCAGATTTTGAAAGACATGATGATGATGAACTTGGCTTCAGGAAGAATGATATAATTACTATAGTTAGTCAAAAAGATGAACATTGTTGGGTTGGGGATCTAAATGGATTACGAGGTAAAAATAGCTTGGATGTTATTTAAAATGTAACTCTTTTTAATAGGCTGGTTTCCTGCAAAATTTGTTGAACTGTTAGATGAACGCAGCAAGCAGTATACCAGTGCAGGAGATGACAGTATATCTGAAACAGTAACAAATTTAGTAAGAGGAACATTGTGTCCTACTATAAAGCAAGTGTTGGAACATGGAATGAAACGACCAATTTTTCTAGGTAAATATATTTTTATATTTATTTTATTCAAATTTACTTATAGGTGGCCCTTGTCATCCATGGCTATTTATAGAAGAAGCAGCCACTAAGGAGGTTGAAAAGGATTTTAATTCTGTATACAGTCGGCTTGTGTTGTGTAAAACATATCGATTAGATGAAGATGGAAAAGTTCTTACACCCGAAGAAGTATATTTTCAAATTAATAATATCCTTTTAATAATTATGTTATTTAGCTTCTTTATCGATGTGTGCAAGCTATAAATCTATCTCATGATAATGCTCATGTTCAGATGGATGTAAAATTACGGTCATTGGTCTGTATGGGTCTTAATGAGCAAGTGCTTCACCTGTGGCTGGAAGTTTTATGTTCATCTCTTGATGTAATACAAAAATGGTTTGTATTACTGAATTTTCAGCACTTATAAATAAATTGGTGTAATCTAAAATACTTTTCTTATGATAACAATAATTTATTTATTTTACATGACAAAAGGTAAGGGGGTACATACTGCTATGGGCTATATGTGGTCCGATAAGGATTTGTTTGCTGTTTCCTTATTATATTCTATTTTAACTTTATTCAGTTGTATGGGACATCTGTATATATTCCAATTGATATAGCTGTGGTAATAGGTTCATTATGAAATGCTTTAAAACCTTTTGTTGAGATCTCGGAATTACTTCTTACCAAATATCTATTTTTAGATATACTTGGAAACTTTCATAGAAATACTTAAATAATCTTTAATCTATGCTTTCCACTTATTAAATTTTATAGGATATTTTTGAATATTTTTTATCTTCTTCTTACACCAATTATTATACTCAACTGTTGATTTGTGAACTTTTCACTGTTTTCACTATTTTGACAATTTTGATTTTTATTTACTGCTTATATTACTGTGTATATTATTTTCTGAATCATCTTTATCGTTTCATAATTTGTAATTTATTTATTTATTACAAACTTATCAGTAATATAATTCAATTTTAGAGTAGGAATTAATTACAGTGTACATATAAGTTGACTACATTATATTCTACAATACTTGAAATAGAAGGATTTGCAAATTTTTATATAAAATATTAAAAGTAGTACATTTATTTTGTTTTACATTATCTAAATTACATATAATAATATGTTGCATTAACTGTACATCTTCAACCCCTTTATACAGCATTTGCAAATGATAATTTTACCTTGACACCAAAAGATCTTGATTACAAATTTCATTCACTAGTTTCAAATATGTCATCAACAGTTGAAGTGTCCTTTTCTTTAGTGAAAGTTAAGCTTAAAAATAAATCTTAACTGAAAGTTTACAAATTTTGGCAAAGAACAAGAAATCTCTTCGTATTACATACAGACTATTTTAATTCAACTTTTGTTAAATTTTATTATCGTTGCTTTAAAAGAATATTCAATAACTTTCTTAAAACAACTGAACTGCACTTTATGCCAAATAGAATCTTATTTTTAAATAATATTTAGAAAAAATCTGAAAAATCATTAATAAACTGACAAATAGATTAGATACTTATAAAAATGACATTTGTCTTAGAAAGTTGTCCTAAAATTATATTTCAAACATGTTAAATAAGCACTTATAAATGCAGCTAGCAAATTGGCAGAAAAATCAAAAATGACACTTTTATTTAGGATGTAATTAATTTTTTGCATAAGCATAAAGAAGTCAATAGTAATGTTTTTTATTTTTATCCTATGTAATTACCATGAAATTATCATGGTTGTAAGAACTTTCAAAAACAAAAATCTGGCAAGACATGATAATGTATCTGTAAGAAAGAAAGAAAACTAGTTAGATCACGAATTATTAAGTTTATAAACAAATTATAAATTTACAATGCTTGTTCAAACAAATTCACAGCAGTTGCTATAATAACTTTTAATTAATCTTATGCTTTTTTAGGTATTAATAACATATTTGAATGTGATCATAATATGCTTTTACACAAATTAGATTATTACAGTATTTGAGGTCTAACGATTTGTTAGTTTATGGCCTATTCAGTAAACAACTCCATCAGTAAGACTTAGTATTCCTTCATCCAGAACTTGTACCAGATAAAATTTTCATAAAATTAGATTACCGAGTTATGTTTTGGGTTCTGTTCTTTTTAGCTTTTATATAAAGGACTTCACATTGTCTATTATTTATTCTAAGTGTACTATATTTGCAGATAATATCACTTTAAACTGAGACTACGTTTCTTAATATTTGTTACAAAATTGTATTTTTGCAGCAAAAAATTGATTTAGAATAAACAAGTTTTCAGTAAATTTTCAAAAATTATGCTGCAGTCTTCAAATCTGATAATTTTGATGGTATTTTTATAAATGATCCGATCTCTAAGTGCTAAGTTTTTAGGTTTGATGTTTGATTATGTCAGGGTTTGACTTGGTTAAAGCATGTATGTTCTCTACTGCAAATTTAGCCTTAGCATGTTATAAATTTAGTACTGTATCCATGAAAATATCAGAAGACTGTTTGCTGAAAATTTATTATGCCCTGTTGGGATCTAGATTGCACTATGCTATTCTTTTTTAGGGCATGCCTCTTTAGGGAAGATGTTATTTATCTTTAAATTGCAATCTGCATTATATGCTATATGTATATATTTTTCAGTCGCGAGAATAGGTCATAGTCTATGGGGGCTAAAACTCATGAATTAGTTGGGTGCTCCAATAATTTAAATCGTAAATCCCAAATTGAAATAATTGCAATGTATGGTTTGTGTGCTATTGCATTGTCCTGCAAAAGCAACACAACTTTCTATGTTTTGTTTCTGTAAGTTTTTTTTTCAGGGTGTTTAGTAATTTAGAATAATAAGCTCCACTGATGATTTGACCATTTTTTAGGCAATCGATCATAGTTATTCCATTGATATACCAAAAAAATCGAAACATGAACTTTTGCAATGGAATGCTTTTCGCTTTTGAATGACACTATCCAATTTTTTACATTCACATATATCAGGCATTGACTGCCCAGTGTATGAAGCATATCTTTGTAAATCTTTTTACCGTTTAACTCGTTTAAATAAAGGTATTTGAGAATGGCTCGATATTCTAATTGGTCGATTTTGACATATGCTTTCTTTCAAAGTCTACTGCACAACAGTGCTTCAACTTTTGAAGTAAGATTTTACAGTGGCAGTTTTAATAAGTCATTTGTTGCCCTGATAACAAGATTTTGTATTGTTTAAGGGAAATGGTCTAAGCTAACTTGATCAATACCCTTTCGTATATTGGAGTGTATTGCACCAGATACCAACACCTCTGTTATAAAACAATTAAGCAGAGAATATAAAAATCAAGAGTTAGTGTTTTTGTTTCTCGATAATATGCATAATGTTGCTATTTCTTATCTCTACTTCACACAAACAGCTTCATCTACAAAACTCAAGCCCAAGCAATCACTATATTCCTGAGAAGTGCACATTGGTATTATATACTAATTATGGTTACGTGAATGGCATAGTTGTGAAAAGTAAATGCTAGAGATTTTTTATATACTCTATTATTAAAAAGTTACGAAAGTATTTGCTTTAAACATAAAATATACTTTTTGCAGATTGATAGCAATAGTACAGTAGAGTGGAAATTGAATTTTTAAGATTGTTCTTTAATAAAAGAAAGATGACTTTTAAGTTTGCTTGAATTAGTCAATTGGTTAGACTTTATCAAACGTTGACATTTTTTGTTACCTATCGATGAACCTTCTTGATTTACATCTTACTCAAAAATATTTTTGAAAATGACTTTGTTTCGTAGATTTTCTGAAATTGAAAAACTCTGATAAATTAAGATATCTTGGGAATAAATAAAAACGAAGATTTTATTACTAAACATTAATTAACAATAGGCTGTGAATGTTTTGACATAGTTAGTAACCTCAAAGTTTGTCTAGTTCAGATGTCGTGGACATTGATATTCCTTTTGAAATTGTTGTTGAATAACCCACATAGACTCGTAAACCACTTACTGGACTAGGATACAATTTTGTATTACAGGTAGGGTAACTACTGTTTTGGACTATATTGGTCACCACATTTGATTTTTGAATTCTCCACTCGAAGGTACTACATTGGCCAAGAAGCGAGTTCTTTTACCTAGAAATTTTGAATTTTACCAAACTCTTGCTGTTCCAAGAGCGATTTTTGACATGCGTGACATCACTCACATACGGAATCTACATTTTACCTCTTATCCAAACGAGGGCCTATTTTTGTGAAAATGTTCGTATACATATTTCAAGCGGACCGTGTCAGGATTTGAACCTGGGATCTTGGGTTTGATAGTCACGTGCATACCAACTAAGCCATAGAACCACCTATTGTATTGATCATTTGATTTTCTTCTAATGCTTCACTTGAAGGTACTACATTATTTAAGAAGCGAGTTTTTTTACCTGGAAATTTTGAATTTTGCCAAACCCTTGCTGTTTCAAGCAAGAATCTTTAACATGCATGACAACACACACACTGGACCTACATTTTACTTCTCAACTGAACGAGGGCGTATTTTTGTAAAAAAAACTCGCCTAATATTTTTCAAGCAACCCATGTTGGGATTTGAATCTAGGACAGGGTTTAGTAGTCACACGCATGCCAACTAAGCCACATAACCTCCACACTATATTGGTAAACTGAATCCTTTTAAAATCTTGTTTTGCAGAAATGTAATTCTTTATTCAGGGGGTTTTCTCTCGGGAAAATAATTTTAGGGGCTGGAGAATCAGATGATGGCATATGTTTTTCCAAAATGCTGAAGGGTTATCCAAAACATCATAAGTTCGATTTTTATTCAAGTAATATAATATAGAAGTAATTGATGCCATAAATATTGTCCAATACATAAAGTTTACCAGATATTCTAATTTCAAAAACTGAAATTTGAATTTAGTGTTCAAATGAGCATTGACGTTCGTAGAAATGAATTCTGATTTAGTCTATTGTTTGCATAGGTTTTATTTCATAATGCATAAGCAAGGAGATGTATTTTGCTCACAAATCTGAAATCAGTTTATTATCTAATGGTTGATAATAGAATGAGGAGGAACCAAGGGCAAATCTTGGCAGAGAGGGAGGCAATGCGTAGAGAGAGGCTGTTGGTAACAGTGAGGGGGAGTTGGATGGAGAGTGGGCAGGAAGATATGGAGGGAGGGGCGGTGAGTATGGAGAAAGGGAGAGGGACAGGGAAGTAGAAAGAAAGTTTCAACTTAACTATTGTAATGTTTGTCATCAATATTAGCATATACATTTGATTGTTTAAATATTTCAAAATTCTTGTCATCGATGTCAGCATTAATGTTCGTGATGTAATTTACTGATATTTCTAGAAATTATTGATTAATTTTTAACATATTTATATGTTTTGTAGTATTTGCCATCTACATTTATGGGGATAATGATTTTTCAGCAAACTTGTTCGTCTCTCCTTTGTTTACTGCAAGTAAAAGACCTCCAACCTTTGTCAGTTGAACTTCAGATTTATGCGGTGTATAGAATTCAAGCTGTTGTGACCTTAGATTTTCTAAAGATATCAATCCCCCATGCAAATATGCAAGTATTTTTGGGATTTATACTACACGTATGTCTTGCATCTATTAGTTTGTCAATACCATGTTTTATTTTAGTTGTCAATAAAACTGGGACTTTTAGATTTTTTGACTTGACTGGAACCGCAACAACTGTTCAGCAGCTTGCAAGCATAACCTCTAAGAACAAAAGACTTCTTTTAGGACTTCAGTCCTGGTTTAGTTTCAATTAGGCCGGCAGGTATAATGATTTAGGTTATTCTGAGACTTTACCTGTACAATGTTTATTAAGTAAAATTATTCTAGCTAACAGTGCATTAGCTAACTCTGACCAGCTCTTTAAACTAGTCTTTATGTTCAATGGTTTTGATAAAGCCAATAATATTATTTAGATAGGAATTAAGCTTTATTAAATAATCTGTTAGTGGCAAAAGAAACTTCACATTCAGTTTTCTTACTTAAAGTGGTTCTAGTGCAGATGCTGATACTTTGCTGTTCAATTCTGTCACAAATATCTAAGATGGCTCTCATGCTTAGGTCATTAGGTCAATTGCGATGTCATTGTTTCTTAAAACAACTATTCTAACAATTTGAACACATTTTCCCAGACTATATACTAACTTTAATGCCAGTGAAGTAAGTGAATTATTTTGTGCTTTCATAGGAGTAATTCTTTTAAAAATATATAGGTCCCTAATTGAACAAACTAGCCTATCAAAATTTTTAGGAAGAAGTATATCCGTCAACTATCTGAAGTTTGGAGTATGTGATTTAGCTTAAGAAATAGTTTAACAAGTTGTCTTGTAGTACGAAGAATAATGTCAACTGATTATTATTATATCTTTGGACCATTAGTTCTTTCAGCGTAACTCTGAAATAAAATTTTTTTCTCTTGTTATTTAAAGTTGTTCCTTGTTATAAACTACAATGAATCAAACTGTAATTTTCAGCTCAATTATTATATTTAAGCCTGTAGAAGATAGTTGACTGAATGGCAAGCAAGTAAAGAAAACCTTGAATAATGCGAATGGTTAGTGTGTACGATTAGTTGAGGGATAGATTATGAGTTTGGTCATAGGTCAACCTGTTGACTCGGATAACAAAACTAAAGGACACCATAGCATCTATAAAAACAAGAGAATTCCTATAAAGATAGAATACTATCTGATAAGAAGATGCTGAGACTCACGGGTCACAGGAATTATAAACACTACTTGCACATCATTACCTCTTACCAAACCACTAAAAGTTCTGTATAGAGCTCCCTTCAACTTACCTTAATGCTCAGCCTAAAAGAAAATATTTGATATTTAACTGTATATAGTTTCACCAATTTGTAAATAAAAGATTATTTAAGCTTGATTTCAGAATATATTCTAAACTTGAAGTTTTTTTATACCTAAGCCGTAAATACAATAATAGGTTATTGTTGAAAATGTTTTAAATTCAAAAGTAATTTCTTGATATCACAAAATAATGAAAATTCTTTTAAATTCATAAAAAAATTTCAGCATGAAAATATGTACTTTGTTTACTTTTAATTAATTCAATATTTCAGACCCATTGATAACAAATACATTAAAATTTTTATGTTATTGCAATTAAATTTCAGATATTATTATAAAACATCAATTTAACAGTATTAAAATATTTCCAAATAGATTATGTATGAAAATGATAATCTCAACTACTGAACTTTATTTAGTTAGTAAAATTAATTGACCTTTGTACAAGATGCTCTAAATGTTGAAGCACAACAACGATATTTTTAAGTACTACAAATTCTCAAAACTACAAAACTTATTTATTATCTAGTCAAGTTTTATATGAATATCAACCATTATTTTACGAATTTCTTTGTTCCATTTAAATCAAGACTTTGATAATAGCACGCAAACAATGATCAAGAATAAGTGAAAAACACCAATAGGTAATATTGCAGTTTAACAAGAAATATGCGGATTTTCCAAATTATGGCTGAATTAAATTTGATGTAGGTACGGAAGATCTTCATAAAACATCTGCTTTAACTTAAAATTAAAAAACATCTCTTATTCTCAAAAACACAATTTCAACCACCTTATTTTATTTTCAATCTTTTACTGGTTTTTTAATTGCCATCAAAATTTAAACTTGTATGCTATGTCATTTCCATATTTAAGTATTCACATAATATTGTAAATCTAAATTTTAGTTCATTTTTACTTTATATTGCTGTACTTTTGATTTAACTTTATTCTAACTTTACTTTTGCTTTGCTGCACCAAAAGGATTACAACATCTCAGCTTTAAAATTCTTGCTAATAGAAACTTACTACTGCTTATTAAAAACATTGTCGCTCCATGCCACAACAATGAAAATGAAAGTGTTCAGACTATTAATGTTTGCCTATGGTGAAGAATACTACATCTTAATCATAAGGGACATTAAAGAAAATGAGCATTTTTTCAAATCTTAAAGCCCAATTTATGGAACGACACGGTGGTTTGAAGCAATATGCTTGGCGAGCACACTTGTTGGTCTTAAAGTAGTAACTGACCATTATTTTCGTGTTTCAGAGAACATTATGTCTTTCATGCAAGCATCAAAATTGACTTGCGATGTGTGCCTTTTAACCTTCCCTCAGATTAGCTGCCTTATAAAATGTAATGATAGTACTTTTCTACCATAGAATAAATTAATATGAATCAAAATGAAAACCTGAATTTTTTAGGTAAATCTTTTAAAATAAGTACTTAATATCTGTAATTTTATTAACGAAGCTAAATTTTTGTATTTAAACATGAAATGTAATGCTAAGGAAGAATAACTGAATGCACTAACATACAAATTTACGTAATTATTTACTATCGAAAATTAAATTTGTTACGCTGTCTCTTTAAAAAAAAGTAGTGGTAATATATTTTGAACATATTAAGACCGAAAAGATTTTTTTTCTGAAACCAAAAATCAACTATTCAAAAAAATTAATTTATCGTGAATTAACAAATAAATATTTCAACTCTAACTTTATCTACAAATTTACATAAATAAATAAAAAATAAAATGCTGGGATCTATACTAGCAATGACTAATTGACGTATAGGTAATCAGTTGAGTGACGGTAACCACGTGTACCATACGTCTTTAAGTAGTCAATATCGAAGACACAATTGGAAAATGTCAAATAGGCAGGCTTAAAACCGAAAAGTTACTAGGGAATAATGAAAAAAAAAATGTCAGATTTATTGTGACCTTGTAACATATTTAATTTCAGTAATAATTATTCGCATTGAATTACGAGGATAATGCGCTAAGCGTGCATTATTCCTTATTAATCTTCTTATATTAAAATATCTGTGTCACATAAAGTTATTTCCACGCGCATCTCTAGTTGTTTCTTTCGTATTCCACGCCTCTAACGTCGCGACGATTCGGTTCTTGTTTCGTTAAGTTAGTCGCCCGCTAGCAACAGCTTTATCAACATGTATTCTCGGCTAGAGGCAGGCGATCTTCGCATCAATTACTAAAGTAAGCAGGTCAGGTCGTGCTCGACTTGAAACTATTAAGATACCTTCTACTAACGGTTGGTAAAGTATATATTTTACGAACTAATTTAATTTGGTTTAATTTATTTAGTGCGTCATGTAGGATTCATCATTTAAAATTCGTCACTTAGGATTTGTCGATATGAAATTTGTCTACTAAGAAATTTGTTAACTAGGAATTATGGATGTTAGTTTGGATTGCAGTTGTCTCTAGTTAGAAATGGCTGGTAACTTTGTTTGAAGAATATAAATTTCCATCTTGATTTATCGTGGAGAAACAAAAATAACGTTTCAGTGGCGCTCACTACGTGGTGCCTTCTGTAAAACAAAAGTCGTTTCAACCTAAAGATCCATCTCTAAAAATATACAGACACAAATGTTTAGAACAACTTAAACAAATTACACAAGATTTTGAACCTTACTAACTCTAGTCAGACTTCTACAGAGAAATATCTATATAAATACAACATTATTCAACAGCTTTCTAAATAAAGAAATCCCAAAATGCTGTAGAATGACATAGCCCAAAGCAATGATTGCCTTGTTAAAATTTATCATATTTCACTGTTATGGCAATGTCACTGTGGGTAATATCACTAACCGCACACCTAAACCATATTGCAACCAAATTGAATGCAGAATGTTGATTTTACATCTACAATACCTTATTGTCTACACTCACTCTTAACGTACTTTTGAAGCATTATTTGAAAAAACTTCATAACCATTACAATAGTTAAGCCAAACAACTTCAATAGAAGTTGCACTGCTTTCATGCATAATTAGGTCACTTCAAAGATTCAAATGAAATCACGTTCAAAACATGCATAAATTTATGGCATTGTGTACGACTACAATTTACCCTTTACTTCAATTCATATATCCAAGAAATCAAGAGACGACATCACTTATACAACAAACCGTGTAGTCGGTCTCTTTTGGCCAAACTTATTTATTTTTAATATTTAATCATTACTTTTTAATTTAATAATTAGTATGCAGTAAAACAACTCTTCAAAAGAAATAATTCTAAAATATGTGAACTTTGCAGTAGCTCACACTAATATAACATAATAGTAGGGCCACCAAACATTTTCATTTAAGCATAAAAATTCACAAATTCAGTAATATGTTATTTTCTTACTCCACAAAAAGATCGCATCATTTAATTCTCAGGTCTACCATCAGAATCTACTGCAGAAATAGGTTTTACATCTTCGGCATGTCATCTACCTGCTTTTGATCCATATAGATTACTTCAATCATAAACTACGCTTCAACACTTCTTCTTAACTATGCTTAGCACAAATTTAGATGCAAATTTGCAGCAAACTCATCAATTGCACTTGAGAGTATCTTATTGATCCTCTACACTCTTTCACCGTTTTTAAACGAAATACTTCTTCTTCTTAAAAGTAATTACTTGAGTGCTCATATACTTAGTTTATCCTAACTGAATATCACTAGAAACGCTAAACAGGCCTTGATAATTCTAAACATATAAAGGGCGAGTACTAGGGATAATTTTAACATCATCCTCAGGAGTAAATGCACTACAATAGTTTCTACCACTAGTGGGAACTTGTCCGAAAACCAAGAAATTCAGGGTGTAACTTGTAGATTGATCATTTGCAGAATTTATCACAAACTAGATATGTGGCAACTGCAGATCCCAAGAATAATGGTCTCCTATATAAGAACAAATCACTATTCCTACAGTCTTATTAATACTCTCAATAAAATTACACCGAGAACACACCACATTATATTATACTTTTTAATTGCCTGTTTTTTACATAAAGATCTAAAAATTCAACTACATAACTGAGGACTGTTATAACAAATAACGTACAGCGGTACTTTAAACATCCGAAAAGCTTTCTCTTCCAAAAAATTTTCTATTGCTTGGGCTTCAACACTATCTAATGGATGCAATAATGTATACTTAGAGCACCAATCTCCTACAACTAGCAACTACTTGAATCATTCTGATTTAGAATTGGGAAATGAATCTATAAGATCTGCTACAATTTGAAATGGAAATTTGCCCTTTTTTGCTTTCTTATTATTCCTAAAGGACCGACATTAGAACACTTCTGTGCTCCACATACTAAACATTGACGGAAAAATTTCAAAACATCCATACTCATCTTGGTCCAATAAAAGTGTTCCTTAACATGAGATAAAGTCTTATAAAAACCAAAATGTTCTGTGAAGGGGGGTCATAACAAGATCAAATAATCTGTAGACGTTGAGACTTAAGAACCAGTTGCTTCCAATCAATGACATTCAAAAACAAAGGCAGGTGAGAAGGCAAAAATTTGAAAACTAAATCATCAATATTCCATTGAGGATAAGCAGTAATAAAATTTTCTTTTTGAATGACTCATACGATGGCTTCAAATTATTCAACTTAATTTCTACGACATTAACTGCAAGTTTAGCTACAGAAAGTGCACCACTAAGGCAGTCAGGGACTATATTAAATTTATCCTTCCAGTGTACTAGATCAAAAGTACCTAATCAATCTAACTATTCTTTTTCACAAAAATCATTTTTCTGCTCACATATCATAATTTTAGCCTTTTGAGTCGAAGTGGAGTGCCTACCCCACCACACCCATCTTCTTGCTCATTTTTTTAACAAGAAAGATATATAACACACTTCACTTCTTTGTGTCTACAATCATAACAAAAGATTCCTTTGGGAAGACTACAATATCTAAACATATGACTGTTTCATGAACAATTCCAGCATCCTGAAATATTCTTAGCTGCACCTGTTAAACTAGTAGTTACTGGTACTGGAGCAAGATATCATTACTTAAAATCTAAACTTGAGATTGTATTCTATTTTTATAATTTCAACTTTGAGAGATAGAAGAATGTTTAACCAGATCTGAACATTTATTCCTTAAGGATGACTTGATATTATTATAAGATTTAAAATTACTATTCGACTGAACAGATACTAATTTTTGCTTTATTGATGCTGCCTCCTTCAGCTTCTTACATAACTTGATCAGGGTATACATATTTCCAGTTTCAGATAAAGCAAATTGTGGTATAAATTCTGGCAACAAGTTATTCTTAATTATTCTGACTTTAGTGAACTCTGCTCGGGAATTAGGCAATCTACTAAATAGGTTTTCTGTTAGTGACAAAACCACGTGTTTATCCTTTTTTTTGCCGACAACCATTTATGGTCTCCCAGATTTCATCTTTTGCACGCGCTCGTAGAAAATCTTCCTTTAATCAGTTTATCAACGACTTCCGATCGTTTAAAGAATTTCCTACACTATGAAAACAGATTAACACACTGTCAACACAATTTATTTGATGCCCAAAATAAATCGACTTCTGTTACTTTACGCAATTGAGCCAGCTCATTTACTCTATCCAAAAAGGAATACAGAAGCTTAGGGTTTCTAGAAAATTTTACAGACCATTGGTTACTCTGTGCACTGGCTTCTTTACAACTGAGGATGATGTAGTATTCGCTTCACTTACACAATTTGAACCTG
The DNA here is from genome assembly GCA_036346225.1 of Platerodrilus igneus. Lineage (NCBI taxonomy): Eukaryota > Metazoa > Arthropoda > Insecta > Coleoptera > Lycidae > Platerodrilus > Platerodrilus igneus. Next base: position 1,728,328 of record JARFIW010000821.1, on the reverse strand, counting down.
CACTTGGCTTTATTTTCTCATACAGTTTAGATTCCAAAATAAAAATAGTAACCAAAGGTTTTTTTCTAAATATTATTGCTTCTTTTAATCCTTCAAACTGAAGGTTTCATGCATTTAACATGACCTGCCAAATGTGCTAGCCTAGACAGTATTTTTTAAATATTGATACAAAATTCGCAAGTTAATTTATTTTGGCAAAACTATTACTATACCGTTTACAATAAATAACAGAATAAATATACTCTCTTTACAACATTTACTAAAACCTAGTTAATTCTATGACGTGTGCATACACACCGTTTCAACTTATACAAATATGAAAAGCCTCATATCTCTTAAATCTATTAACTAAAAACAGAAACCTATTAGCTAAAACTTAAATCTAATCACAGACGCACTTCTAAGTATGTTAGTCAAAAATACATCACGGTACTAACCTTTTCACTGATATAGTACAGTCTTTTCTCATGGATTTAATTTTTAATGACCATCAGGAGGTTTTCTTTCTCTCCGTTAATGCTTGGACATTTCAACTTAATTTCCACCCAGGGTTTGAACCATTGGAGATTAATCTGTTTCTGAAAAAGGACCTGAGTCGCTTGGTATGGGATTATCCGAGCACCAAAAACAACTTGACTTCGACCGCGACCTTCTACTCAAGATATTTATCCTACAAAATTGACCTGTTGGAGTCAGGATGTTATAAATAGAGTCTTCCTTTTGAACAAAGAAACTTCTTTTTTTAAACTACACGAGGCCTTTTTGGCAACCTTTGGATGGATAGATTAAAATGGGATTTTGTTTAATGTTGCTATCTCTATTTATGCTTATATCATTTTAACTTCCGTATTGCGGATTGTATTTGAAATCTGAATCAGCACAAAGCTGTGTATGGCCAGTTTTATTCTTACACTGGATGAGATTGCCGGCGCCATTCTATATTTTATAAACAAAACAAATCAAACTATTTTAATTGCCAAGATGACATCACACCTAGTTTTTTTAACAAACTGACATGAATTTTTATAACCTTTGACTATGAATGGAATATTATGCCAAATAATGCTTTCTTAAATTAGAATTTATAGAAGCCTAAAACTTATATTTCCTGAAGTGAATAACCCAAACCTATTGGTGGACTTTACTTATACAGAAACTACTAAAATGAAATGTGATTATAATTATTTCCAAGGGAATGTCGCCAATTACGTACTAAAAGTTCATTTCAATCCTTAAATACAAAAATACGGATGGTGCAATGTTGCAATACTGCCATAACATTAAATGATAGAGATAATTAGAGTTGTTTCTATATAACTACTGCAGGTCATTCATTGTAATAATTCATGCAAAACTATAAATTGATCATGACATTTGAAAAATTGCATGTCTTGCATGTACAAGCAACCTTGTGCAATCTCTAACGCTTGCCTATTCAACGAATACCAGATATTGCACAAAATTGATTATACTTTATGCCAGTATTAATATGATAGTTCTATATGTGGTTTAAGTTTAAGTGATCTTGTTTAAATAAAACTGACAGGTTTGCATTCATTTAATAAGTGTATAGACACATGAGTATAACTTCGACACAGATAATAGCTATATGCTTGTTTATGGCATCTCATACTAAAATATTCCTTAATAAAGCATCTTACTTATCATACACTACACATTCAAAAGCAAATATAGAATTATTCAGCATTTCTGATGGCAAAACAAAGTTATTAGAACTGGAAAATGCATAATACTGATTCTTTTTATGGGATGTATTATATTTGGTTGAGAAATTGATTTAGAATACATATATACATGCACATACCTTTAATTTAATCATAGTGTTGGTTTTACCAAGTGATGGTCTAATAACTAACCAAAAAATTGATGAAGACAGCAGAACGTCATGTTTTTTAAGTAAGTCTTTGTTGTTTATGGTTACAGATGTCGATTGTTTCACAAATGCATGTTTGTGCATGTACTCTAGTAATTTATATAGAAGTATGATTACAAATGCATATAACTTAATAGATAGTGTTGTATTATAGGATGATAAGCACATATTAGAACCATTAGTGTATAGTAATTTATAAACGTCACAGCTTCGGAGGATAGTCATCTATTAACGATTGCACATAATTCTAAAATTTATAATTGTTACTATTGAGAATGGCCTGCTAGGCTCTGTAATTAACAGTGTAACATTTGATATGCACAATCTGGTTTAGCAGTTTTGCGGTTGAGAAGCTAGTTCAGTTAACTACAGAAAGAATTAAGTCCGGGGACTTATCTTTGGATAATAAAGCAGTAGCATTTGGAGTTGCTAACGCAACGAATGTTAAAGTAGATTTTTATATGGGTGTGTGTAAATTACTAAAAACAAAAGATGTATGAAGAACCAGTAAGATAAGAGAGCTGAAAAAGATAAAACTGGAGGTATCCTAAATTTAAAAGTATTATCAAGTGCACTCATATAGCTTTAAAAAATGGCACAATATTATGGATACAATTAACAATGCAATTAAAGCTGCAAATGTGCGAAAGAAAGCATAATAGTTCTGCTTGTATAATACTAATTCCAAAAACCAGAGGGTATTTGCCATTATTACCAATATTTGCAGATTTAAGTAATCTTGGTACACTTATTGTAGTTGCAGCTGCTGTTGCGAAAGCAGTTTCAGACTCCAGGATATCTAAGGAACAATTAACTGGAAAGCAATGCCACATGGCGATGGAGGACATTGCTATTGCAAAACATACATCAAACATGAAAAGGACTGAGGTCTTTTAGCCCATGCAAAGTTTAAAAAATCCAACTTTAATTTATCAAATCGAGCACTAAATAATGTAGAATTAATAAAGTTTGTGAAGCAGTTACAACTACCACACTTTTGTGGCAAGACGACTTTAGGTAAAACGGAGTGCTCAGGCATGCGTTGGACTGCTTATAAAAAGTGTGGTGATAAAGTTATTTAGTATAACAGCGATAGAAACACGTGACTTTCAGAGTCGATGGCTTATTTGAATAATGGGAGAGAATAAAAATAATTGAGAACAACCATACAACATCGTATGTTGCAGGCACTTATGCTTACAATTTCTGACCAATACGTAGAACTGCATATCAAGGTACCACGTTGTACACTTTTACTTTGAGTATTGTAATACAATTCCAAATGTTAAAAATGGAATATATAACAATTTTTTTTTGGTCATGAAGGAGAGTTCATAGAAATTGCTGAAGATACTTATGAGATCAGGAAAATTCTTAAATATCTTCATTAAACTTTAGATGACCTAGAGTTTGGAATAGTTATAAAATGTTAAAAAGATGTTGAATGTCATTTTGATGCTTATCAAATTCCTATAAGTATTTAATTTGTAAATGTAATTTTATTATACCGTGATGTTTAAATTGTGTCTTTTTCTGAAATTTTACACGACTGTTGAGAATTGTGTTATTTGCAGCCAACTGTTGCCTGATTGTTTAGACTAATCAAAATTGACTCTATAGTATGAGAGAGAATTTAATAGTTTTCCTGTCGGTGAAATAGGCACTTCTACCTGTACCTCGAAGTTATGATGTATGCTGCATAAGACAGACTTAAACTTTTTTTGTACTTTAGATATTATACAGTGTCAAAAAATGTATACCTGTTCATATAATCAACAAATAGACATTTAAACTATCTTGAGTAACTATAAAATACCTCATCATCATCATTAGGTCTTCAGTTTTAGAAGTGGTTGAACGTGTACTTCCATTGTTTTCTATTCTGAGCTAACATACACATTTGCCTGAAATTCTCACAGTCCACATCTTTCACTATCTTCCTTCACCTACCATTTCTGTCCCTTAACTTTTTCTGTCCATGATATTTTCATCATATGTCTGTAGCACCACATTCTTTTTCCTGTCCGCTTCTCCTACTGTCAACATTTTACAGATGTATCCTGCTGTGGTTCACTCATATGCTTTCAACAATGTTTTCCTTATTTCTATGTTTGTTGCTTTTGAACATGGCAGTTGCTTTTTCTTGTTAAATGCAGCACGACTTATACTAATCTTTGTTTTATATCTTTTGCACTTTTTTCATCTTGCATTAATTGAATTCCTAGGTAGCAGAAATCTACAACCTCTTTTAAGTTTGCGTACTTATTTGTATTCTGGTTTTTGACTTACTTACTTTTCCTTTATATATTAGTACTTTGGTTTTATTTATGTTAGTTTTTATACCATATCTGGCTGTTAGCACTGTTCCATTTCATTAAGAACTACTTTTAACTTTTCCTTGCTAGATACTAATACCGCTATATCATCTGCAAATCTGAGCATATCAATCATTTGTTTCTGCATCATAATTCCAAATGTCTTTCTGCATGTGACAGTATTCATTGCCTCTTCGATATAGAAGTTAAACATTAACAGTTATAGGGCATATCACATCCTCTCCACCTTCCTAGTATTTACTTTGGTAAAATTCAAAATTTCCAGTTAAGAAAAAACTCACTTCCTGGTCAATGTAGTACCTTCGGGTGGAGCATTGGAAAATCAAATGTAGTGTTTACTTGTGAGGTAATTTTATGGCTTCACGTTTCCTTTCACATCCCAATAGGTTGTCATAGAATGCATTAATAATCCCTGTGGTTTCTGCCACTCTAAATACCAAAAGACTTGCTACCCTCTTTGGGGACTTGTCTTAGTCTGGTTCATCACAAAGACGCCACTAATTTTATTAAGCCTATGGTTCGGTTCTTTAGTTCATTGAAACATGCAAATCATTCTACCTGTTCTAGTATTCTAGAACATCTTCAAAGTGCAGGTCTGTTCAGAACAGATAAAGTACCCCAATGTATTAACATGTAACAAAGGCTTGCATGTATATGAAATATCAATATGCAGTAATAGTCGAAAATGTCACATCAGATGTATCAAAGAAGTAAATTTTACCAAAAAGGATTCAATTAGTTCTTTTCTTACTTTCAAACCATGTAAGCTACTAGCATGTGAAACTCTCAAAGCAGACTATGCCATCACTATTTAAATAGTAAACCAGTGCATGTTCCTCATAATTTTTTTCCTCGTGTACCTCTAGGAAATTACTATTTAAGACACAATGAATGGAATTATAGTGAAAGTGTTAGATCAAGATGGATTTTTATTTAATTTCTTAGTAGAAATACAATGCATTTAAAAGAATTCGACAATAGAAGTAGATATTAGGTATAATGCAAAAACATATTGAGGGTTGTTATAAATATTAGAAATTTAAAATCAATTAACACTACATTGATTGATTCAAACCCATTAACATCAAGAAACTGTCAATTTCTTCAGGGTTAGGATTACAATTATTTAAAAATAAAAAATTATTAATTAAAATGAACAGTGAAATGCAATTATTAAGATTGAAGAGGACACTTATCAGCCTTATGATAATGCATCTTTATATAATAATGATGAAATTTGTATTCAATACAACAACATATGTTTACACCTTAGAAACCAGTATAAGACCTTCTCAGGCAGTAAAGTTTGTAAACAACGAAATTTCACTGCTATCTAGTGAAATTAGGTATGTGATTTGTGGTAGCATTGTAGATCATGTTTGAAATCCTGGATCAACGTTTAAAGTGAAAGGATACATTTCATATAGCAAACTGCTGATTGGTGTCTTCACAACAATTTGCAAATACTTGATACCAATGTAAACTTTAACATTACAATAAATCTTTCCATGGTCCTTGGCTTATGTGAAGATTTAAAAAAATGTTTTAATGCTTTGTCAGGAGTTAATTTTATTGTGCTGCAATTTAAATACTAATTCTGTAATTCATCCAACACCAGATGAAGAAATAAATGTTGTTTTAAACGATGTTTTTCTTTGTAAAATGTCGCTAGTCTCCATGGAGGATGCACAATGAATTAACTTAATAAAATACACGGTGCAAAATCAGGATTCACACATTCCATGTAGAGATGGGAGTTGCATGAATATCAACTTCTGCGAGAAACCCATTGTCATGCATAGAGTATAAAAACAAACAGCAGAATTAGAAAAGTCAAAGTGTTATCATTGGTTTTCAAACAAATTGAAAAATATATAAATAAAAAGTGCAATCTTTTCAATCTTTCTAGTTTATCACAAATTAAATTCAGAAATATACCCCTACAATATCTTGAATTTTTAATTTGGAAACAAACACAAGATGTATGTACAATTTTAACAATTATACTATTAAGAGGATATTGAAATTCAATTTAATCCTGAAGATTAAGTAGTATTGCACCATTAGTAGTCATAGTTATTCTAAACAAAAATGAAATCGTAAAGGCTAGTACTGTTGATATTAGATTTAAATTTGAAACAAATATATCTTGTTATTGTCTTATACGTCATCATTAGATAGTCTAACAGCATAAGCATATTAGATAACACTGTATATTCATGTTTGTTACGGGAAAATGTGATACTACATTACAAATTTAGATTTACCCAATGGTACAAAGCGCCTGTAACAACTTTAGTGGTGCTCCGACTTAACTACAGCGGTGTTGGGGTGGGTGCCTTGTAGCAATTTTTTTCTTCAGCACTACATTGTTGGGCCAATTTAATTATTGTATTCTTTAAATAACACGTTGTGTGATCTTGCCCCTGGGGAGAAGATACAACAACAATTCGGAATTTAAAGGGACTTGAACTTTTTACATGTGCGAGGTAGAATTATTAAACTTGTTGCGCCGGCGGTTAGCTTGACTATTATCTCAAGGGAGATCATGAAAAGGTCAGGGTTGAAATATTCTTTATGAAACGGAGAACTAAATGAAGTGAATTTGGACACACTGTATCTAGCAAAAAAATGGGATTTTACAGTAGATACACCAACCCTATCTGAATGGATGACTTTTTTATGCCAGATGTTTTCTTTGCAAAATTAAATACACTTAACAATTTGTGTATTTATCTGTTTTAACCAAGTATACTTATGTAATCTAATTTGAACTGGTATCATTTACAAACGACAAATGAAACAAGATTAGTTTGAGCCAACCTGTGCAACAACTTGAACCAATAAATTCACGGCCTTGGTTACAAAGCACTATTTTCAACTTTCCAACAAGGATTAGTCTCTCTTTTGAATTATGAACAAACAAGTTATGTGAGCTCTAAATGCTCTGTACTTTCTATAGTGTCTAAAATTTTATCTTAAAATATATTTTGCCACTTCAAAACCTAAATATTCGAGTTTATATACATTTAAACATTAAACCAGTCTGAAACATACATAAAAATAGCCAAAAATTGGTTTAACACGACTTTGCTTTAGAAGAAGAATACTGTGTCAAATCCCAATGTAATAGCTTGCTTTTTATTCTTGCTTTGAAAGATAAGATTTTAAATAGCAGTTGTACTCGTACTAATGAAGGATAAAGGTTTTTATTTATTTCACTTGAAGTAAAGGTCATAAGATAACGTTTCTTCTACGAATAAATTTTAAAAAACTGAGAAAAATTTTCCTCTAACTAGATTTGAACCTAAGAAATATAACAAAAGGATAAACAGGAAATGCTTTCATGTAACTACTTAATAAAATACAATGTACTAATTTGAAAAGAATATTTCAAGACTCTAATTTGACAAATAGATACAAACTGAAGGTTGTGCAATTATCTGATGTGCTAAATTGAAAAGAATATTACGGACTTAATGTAACAAATAACTTTTAAAAGAAATCATCCGATTTAATGATAATAGAAGAATATTTCGTGTCCCACTTTGTGAGCGCTAATGTAGCCATTTTATGCAACTCAGGCCCCATGATGCAGTGCCAATGTAGTAAATTTTATTGTTATATAGATGGTGAACGTAATTGATTACTCATTTCGAGTCCCAAAGCATTGGGTGTTAATGTAACAGTTTTTATTTTTTAAATAACACATTGTGTGATCTTGTCCTAGAGGGGTGATAGAACAACAATTTTGAATTTAATGGACTTGAACTTGTTACAAGTGCGAGGTGGAACTATAAAATCTTGCTGCGCTGGCAGCTAGCTTGGCTATTATCCCATGGGAGATCATGAAAAGAGCAAGGGTTGAAATATTCTTCGTGAAAATGAGATCTAAATCTAGTGAATTTGGATGCCACTATATGAGTGGATCGTTTAAAAATTTTAATTTACTTTTTTAGAAAATGGAACATATTAAAATAAGAAGATATCTATTATATAACAAACAACTTTTATCGAATAAAAAAATTAAATAAATTCACATGTGTTGTGATATCAAAAAAATTATTAACCAAACAACATTTTGTCTTTTATTATTTATAGGAGCATCAGATCTGATAATCACATACAAACTTAAGCAAAACTGTTATTCCAATTATTTTACAATTGTTATTGAAAATTTCAGACATACTAGATTCAGAGCAAATATTTCTTTCACAAAAAAGTATACTCTAAGTAAAAAAAATTAAATGGTCAACTAAAGATTATCATTTGTGACAGTTGGGTGCCGGGTCTTACAGACAGGAATGATTAAAAATTTTTTTGGAGACTCGGGACATAGCTGTTGTGAAAAATGGGGTTGCAAAAACAATTAACAGAGATCCTTCTGGGATCCAGCAAAAATCAGTCACTCTTAACCACTGGTTAGTGGCATATACCTTTAGGATTGTTAGGCACAGGTGCCAGGCTCCAGCTGAATAACAAAAGGCGATGACCCCAGGCTGATGCAATACATGATGAATACGCTTGAGGATGCTCAATCATGTTGGTCGACTAGAGGTTACATGTGGACTAGAAAGTGGCTTCCGATTTTACGACCTACTGACTGGATGTTGCATGATTGTCATTGGCATTATAGGGTTTTTGTGGTTGTTGACCCTACTAGGAATGTGCGCTGTAATATAAACCAATTAAGATACTTAATTTTTGGACTGTAAATCTCATCATCAACGACTTTCCAACCTGCTTAACTCGAAGCTGATGCGGACATAAGCGGATTTAGAAAATTGCTTTCAAAAACAGTTAACCGGTGGGAGTCTTATCAGAACAAATGTTCAATGCCCACGTGCCGTATGTATGAAACATGTTGATAATCATGAGGTATTTGTTTAACAATAAGGCGTTTACACAGACTTTTGGAAGATTAAATTGCTATTTATGACTTTACACACTATGTTTCAAAACAACTAAATTGTTTTCTACATAATTGTGATACAAAATGTTGAACTTAGCCTTGTAATCAAACCATATTAGAAAATAACAACTCACTTGTTGTTTTCCATATGGAACCACGGACTTGTTAAAAATTGAGTTTGCAAACAAATATTCTTGGGGAATTTTTTCAATATTTTTTTTCTCTGTTGCCTTTATACTACTAAGTTGTTTCAACTAGCAATTTTTTTTCTTTACAAACACAACAAATGGTTATAGTCTATGGAAAAACAAATGCCAAATATAACATTGGGTTTGTTCATTGCAAAAATTGTTTAAAAAATTACACTTACCTTGAAAGAATTTTTGTTTTCTTAGTGTCGCAATTGGTAGGTCACCAAACCGTTTTGTGTTAACCACCTTTTCGATGTTCTCCCTACATGAAAGATGATTATTCTCAATAGATCTACTTTGCTTTTGGTTTATATTCTGTCATCTCATGCTTTACCTTTTTTTACAACACGCAATTTTGGTCAAATTGAAAAAACTTTAAAATGGAGGGTCTCCCAAAACACTGGAAACCCCCAATCCACTTTTCTACAATTTTATCGCTTGGGTAGCTGGTATCCTTTCACAAATTTGCTTACTGTCACTCTTTTATAAATAAGTCCAAATAAAATCCAACCTAAACTTAACATTAACATTAAATTCATGAAATGTAGATATATGTACATTGACATAAAAAATAATCCTAATTTTCTAACATCAAATTGACCAGGTATTACTGAAAAGAAATCTTTTAAAAAATTAAGTAAATATATACTACTGTATCGACTATTCCAGTTTCCAAAAAGTGATAAGTAGCATTCTGAATTCCATTTCTGTAAATACCATACTTAATAGTAAATACAAACTTTGGATGTCCACATTCCACAATTTCCTAAAAATACAGACTTGTTTATCATTTCTTGACTACTGCACCACATATAAAGCCTATCTTTACAATTAACATAACCAATTGATTAATCATTTAAAATGTTCTAATTTCATTTTCCTGCAACACCATACTGATATTTAAACAAAACTGATTCCAAACAATTAAATTCGTCACTATTCAGTAGTCCAACAAAATAATCATTTAACGCTATGTCAATTTTCTACTAAATAAATATAAACCATTTAAAACTTACATTTAAATTGAACATGTATGTATTTATAAATCTTAAACAAAAATATCAAATTTTACTTATGGTTTAATTTTTAGTTTATTTATAAAAGTTCAGGACGTCCATAAACATGTTTTTCATTTTTTCTTGTTAACAGCAGCTCCCTTAACGCAAAACAAGATCCGATTCTTTATTCAGCTGACCTGCAAGTTTAGACCCCTTTAGTCTTGCTGTGTACATGACCTTGAAAATCCTCACTCACGGTTTAACAACCTTTTCAAAACTTGCAGGTTAAGTTAAATAAAAGCTCATACTTTGCTTTTCTTTTTGGGGAAGTTCAAATCTACATCTTGGAACTGTCACTTTTAACTTAACTCCTTGTGTCGGACTTAGTCATTATATAACATTTTCCATTTATTATGTAATGCACGTTAATCATGGTCAAAAAATTCCTCCTTACAATGTAGCATACTTAATTAGTGCTTGGGTACAAGTTATTGTCTCTTAATTTCTAATGTCATGTCCTTCCTTTGTAATATGTATTACTGTTACAATTATGCTATATTTGCATGCCTTTGATTGTTGGGATGTGCGACAACTGCTTATTGCAATTATCTTTTCATGGAAAATACATAATTGCATCTTTCCTGTGCGTCATGTTCAGATGTTTCCAATTGTCGTTTTATAAGAAGGGATTGTCTTGGGTTATTCTCCGTTATAATGTATTGCAAAAATAACATTATAGCTTTGGGGTTATACTAGTCTACTATTTTTTATAGAAACCAAAAATTGAAATGCCATGCTTAATTTACATTTACTATTCGTGAAATCTAAATATACTTTTTTATCTGGTTTATATCTAAAGAAATGTGAACCCATTACATACTCTTACCAATTATAGAGAGAAAAACAAATAAATTGTTTTACAATCACCGATTATTTATTATATTGCTTTACTATACCAAAATGCTTGATATATTTTGTTCCAGTATTTTAACATGATTGAATTATTAAATAATTTAACAACTTATTATTATAAACGATAATGAATTGTGACAGTAGAACTGGTAATATTTGCAAATGATCTATCTAAGTAAAAGTTTTGTTAAATATACATTTATCAAATAGGATAGCTGATATTCAACAATCAGTTACTATTTATTACAATATGTTTCATAATACTAATAATAATTTTATTCATAAATTTTATATGATTGAATTGCAAGTGATTTAGGAGGTTATTATAGATGACAATGAATTCTGGTAACAGAATTAGTAATACTTTTGCCAGTAATCTAAATAAAGGTTTTATTATCAGCTAAAGTAGCTGATGATTGTACATTAAAATGACTTTAACTAAAATGTTATTCGTTTCTAAAAAATTTTAACATTATTGATCTTACAGCACTAAAACTGCAATAGAAATATATTTAATATAATTCAACAAGTACGAATTTAAAAGTTTGCAATCTTTCACAATTTCAATTCAGTGTATAGTACCAGGCATGATATACGTCTTTTAACTAAAAATATATGTTAATTACTATGTATAAATAATGTTCTATATTTGAGCCTAGGGTTGAAGCTTTACAAACACATTAGAATGTTCTGTTAAACCTCCATAGTTTAGAATCAATAGTGGTGGTGCTAAGAATTCTCTTATCATATGTGAACTGGAACTATTTTGATGTTTTTTATAGTAATAACCTCATGTTTGATTAATCTAATTAAATGTTGCCGTTTGTGTAAAATTTGATTAAAAAACAAAGCATTTTTATAATCACGTGAAATTTGTGTAATACTTGCTGAAGGAGACCCCTTCAAGGTTTTTATTACTCTATCATGAACTGTATATGCGTACATTTTAGATCTAGCTCCTACAAACTCCAGCATATATTACTATTATTTTCAACCTTCATAAGGGCAGGAAGCTTTTTACATGATAATGAAATTTAGTATTTATCGTTAGAGTCATAGTAGGATCTATCAAATCTATGAATATCTCGTTTGGTATACGAGTAAATTTCTTCAACAATAAACTCATAGATCAAACTGTCTATATCTGTACACAAAAGTTTTGCTTTATTGACAGACTCTGATTTTTATATAATTCATGCAAATAATTTAGATAGATAGTGTATGAGTGTGATATCCTTTATTTTGATGATAAAGTGTATAGAGTCCTTAATGTGTCTTTTGGTATTCCCGATGTGCGATTTTTATATGGTGATTGAATATTTAACCAAATCATATGTTGGAGAGCTAATGGCACTGATGAACAGGCATGGTGCTGAATTTTCCTTATGTTTTGGTAGTCTTTAAAGTCATGGAGCAAAGGCTTCTGTTTTGTAAATTTTCTTTTTTGTTTCATTCGGCACATGCATGCAGTATTTGATCATCTTATTTATCTTTGAGATAATACTTTGGGTTGAGACTTGCTTTTGTCCAAATAAGTTGCGGAACTCATTGGCTCCCAGTTTTTTGTATTATAATCAACAGTGTTTAGGGTTACAGTCATATTACCTTTGTCTACCAGCAATATGAGGATGGTTTTACTTGATTCGGTTCCTTATTGACTTGTCTTTTGGTTTTGTTTAGGTTCAGTGTGAGCAATTTCACTTAACACAGTATTCTTGCAAATTTGGTAAGAATTTCCCTAACTTGGTTTCTGGTAAGGTTTCAATTACTGCTTTTAAATTGGAGATTGTCTTCTGTTGGCATCGTATTCTTCCCTTGGCAAGTATCTTGTTTTCTTGATAACGTTTTGTCGCTTATATTTACTACCGTTTGTGATATCATTTCTGGTGGCACTCTTCTTCTGTGTTGTCACATCATACATGTTTATTCTTCTGTCTTTGCATTACCCTGTTGTGTTAATTTTCAGCTTGTGTATGATGTTGCATCAACCTTGTTCCCGTCTGCGTCTTCAAAAGACTTTTAATTGTTAGGAAGTTTGATGTTTGTTTCTAATCCCTTGATCTACTTAGAAAGTCCAAAGAAGCTAGCAGGTTAGTTTTTTTCCTCAGATGATCCATGCACGTTAATAACTTTGCGAATTATTCAAGAGTGGTTGTCTGATCAATTTATTAATTAATATTTCTTTGTAATATTAAAAATGTTGTGAAATATAACTGAAAACCAAAGTATAGAGATCTTGATTTTGAGATATTGCGATGAAATGAAAAGATTTCGTTATGCAGTATGTAACATATTCAGTACTAAATGTCTGCATGAACCACATGTTAGAAAATCTACGGTAGATAAGATTGTAACAAAATTTATCCAGTTTGACACTGTTAGAGTCCTCTTTGGAGGTCGAACAGCAATTTCAGATTATATACAATTAAGTATGTTGCTTGATGCGCAAGTAAAATTCACATGTTTCTTTTTGACAAACGGTATCTAATCAGGAGATTAGTTAAAGTTCTGTGGCGAATTACATAAAAAAAAAATTGCACCCATATAAGATTCTTTAGTGTAGGAACTAAACGATGCTGATGTTGACCGCTGAATAGAATTTTGCAATAAAATGATGAATTGTTGTAACGAGAATCCAAATTTCATAAATAACATTGTTTTTTCCAATGAAGCTACGTTTTGTCTGAATAGCACTATGAATAAGCACTGGTTGATGGAAGCGCACACACAGTTTTCCCAAAAAGTAAATGTATTGGCAGGAATTCTAGAAAACAAGATTATGGGTCATATTTTTATTGATGCTAATCTATCAGGTTAGAAGTAATTACAAAGTTGAACAGAACAAATAATTCCGGAGTTGGTAGTACTATTTCCAAACAATATTGGTCCAACCCTTCCAAACTTTCTGTGGTATTAACAAGCTGAGGCTCCTCCATATTAAGACGCAAATGTTTGTGACTATGTAAATGAAGTGTTTTATAATAGTTGGATAGGCTTAGAGGTTTTATTGAATGGCCAGCATGGCCTTTAGACTATATACCTTTTGATTTCTGTTTGAGTCGTTACCTTAGGTCTAGAGTATACCCTAATAAACCACAGCATATTGTTGATTGATAAACAAGAATTTGAGAGAAAATTAGAGCTATTCTGTCAAAAACTACTGAAAAAAGGTTTATAAGAATTCCAAGACAGGCTTGTCTGTTATCATGGAGCAGAAACATTGCAATTCAAGCACCTCATTTAATGAACTTTTTTGTGTTAATATCTTTAATTTGTTAGTTGTGTTGTATTAAAAATTATTTATTTAACTTTGTTTTTTGCTTCTTATTTCTTTTTTTTAACTTTAAAGCGTATTATCTCAAAAGGTATCTACTTCAAATCGTAGTATTGTGTATTGCTATTTTCAGAAATACTTTTCTTACCTAGATTTAATGAAAAACTGAATACTCCCATTTAAAAAAATGTCGTGATGATGTCACAGAATTTTTTTTATTACATTATAGTTAAAACTGTAGTGTCAGAAAAAAGTGCAATTCAGTTTAAAGGTTGACATGTTTAAGTGTTTTTACCACACAGAACATCTTTATTTATGGTTTCTCTTTTAAAAGTTAACATTGTAGAAAATCCATTGAAATACACAAACATAGGAACAACTACAATAAAATAGAAGAAGCTTGCAAAGTGAACCACAACTGGGTCCCAGCATTAGAAGGAACAAAACCAATGAACAACATACAAACCATAACAGCCAAACAAAGGACATACCTCCTCAACCAATCAGAAAGTAGCACATCCAAAAAGCTTTATAAATATGATCTATGCAGCAAATTCAATCAATCTTTATTGAGTCAATCTCCAACATAGACCTCTTAAAGATACCGACCACTTCTGCTGATGAACATCAAGAAATAATTTCTCTGAAAGACAACAACCTACAAGTTCAAGAACTCTTGCTTTTTGACTAATGCATTAATCTTGTAATCAAATTGCTATATTTTTTTAATCAAGGAGCTTGTTTAAGTCGAAGACGGTTGTGAACCTTTTTGTGGTTTTTACCCATACCGTAAATACAGATATGGGAGCTCCATATACATTAAATATATAAAATCAAAATTAGAATTTTTTCATTCTTATATTTATTTTCTTTAACATACCTATGTGAACATTCAGAAATGCTTTCACAAATTCCTTGTTTCAGAAGCATAATTTTTTCAATGTGAGTAAGCAACACAAGTTTAATGTTGGTTGTTTTTAACATCGCATCTAGAGCCAAACCAAGGACGGTGAAGTAGTGAAATGGATGTAACTTGTAAGTGAAGATCTAAGTTGCTTGAAAGATTACAAATATGTCAGCTAAGAGAATGCGCTCGATTTTAAATAAAGGTCTGCATACATCCTTAATATTTTTACGTGAAATTTTTACCAAGCTTTTTTAGCATAATCATAGTCCTTATCTGGGAATTCTTCATTGCATAAACAATTAAAGTATGCACCTTTTCACAGTATGCCGATCTCATCCAGCCTATTCAAAGAGTAGTTATTGTCATAGGGTTAAATACTTTTACATGTAAGTAAACTAAACTCGTGTTCTGTACCACAATTTTTTCTGGCAATTAATTTTTTATTGTTATCTACATTTAAATATACTTTCTCATTACTAAGTGACATAAATCTGAACGAATTGATAAATCTAAAATTAGCTTCCGTGCTCTTTATGTATTTTGTGAAAGAATTGTATTTTTGCTTATATACTTTTAAAATGCTCAATGAACCTGAAAACCACACGCTATATTTTTCATAATAAAGTGAGAATCATTGCCAGATAAATTACGAAGGATACTGGTATCATATCAGAATTTTGCTGATTGATATTGTATACCTGATGTGCCACTTTTGAAATTCACAAGTGAAATTACAATGGTTGCGAACTATAACATGATTTAAATTAAAAAAGCTTATTACAAACGTGACAGTTAAGAGAAGATATAAATGTGAACTTTTGTGTATAGAATTCATAGGTTTTGGCTTATTGAAAATAGTATCAGCCTTTTCTGAAAATCGTTTCAATAGAGCAACAAACCATTATATACAATCATTTTCACAATACAACTTAAATTTTAAGTATCCATTCTCATGTGAATATTTTAAATAATGATCTACACCAAGGAGTTTCTGGTAATAAATTATGTTTAGTCCTATATGGAACATTGCAAGATTTTAATATGCTTTCGATATCTGCATAAATTACAAATGTTACCTTATTTTGATAATATTAGTGTTTAAACATAAGATACGTTTTAGATATTTTAAGTAACCTTTTTGAGCAAGTATTCTATTTTAATATTTTTTAAATAATGAATTTGTACTAAAACTATTCAAACATCTATTACAAAAAAATTCTATGAATGTGCAGACAGCAGTTTTGAAAACAACATTGACAATGTTTTAATCCAAATAAGATGAAAGTGATTTTGATTAACATTTATAGTGCAAGTCATCATTCAAAACTAATGGATTTAATAGCTTCTAATGATTTGTTTGAATTTTCATTTGAACAATATTGTAGTATTATATTGTTTTCTATGCAATATAAGTTAATGACGTGAATATTGATTATTTAAACTTTTTGCTTTTTGTAGTAATGGAAATCTGAATAGAATGGTAGTGTAATACTGAATCAGAATGGAAATAGTTAGATATTCAATCAGAACGTTGTTTTGCAGGATATAAAATGGTAGTCACTGCCCAAAGATTGCAATATTGATCGTTCTTTTTTACATTTATTACAGGTCATTTCTTTGCGATAAAGTCTGGGGCCGACACACACATTGAACATCTTCTTTGAAGCGGTTCATATCTCTTTATATTTAATTTTGCAGAATGCCCATTGAGAATACTTTTTGCTAAATTCTTCCAATTGTTTTGCTATCAATATTTTTTTCTTACACCATTGTTTGAGATTGGTGTTTATGTCAATATGAGGATTTGCATTTGGAAACGTTTTCATATATACTTCATCAGTTGCAGGCTTAACAACGTTAGATATCGATATAATATTAACTTTCAACAATGGAAAGCAGTAATGTGGCTCTTAAAACTTGTAAATGCTCTATTTAGAAACATTAGAGATTGACAATAAGTCTGCTAACTATTCCTTTTTAAAAGATTATACATCATGCCAAGCCAAATGCTGTTGTTTACGATTTTTAGGAAGCATTACATCAGCACCATTACTTTGATATTTCAAAGACCGTTTCAAGTGTTTCATTCATATGCAGTAATATTTAAGATGCGCCAAATTAGACTAGTTTATAGTTTATCCGTTTTAACTTTAGGATGATGTCACAGCTAGATAAAATGCTACATTGTCAATATTAGTTTATATTCTAATATATTCAATGAAAAATGGGTATACTAATATTCCCATTGGCAGGTTGCCTATTTTTCTGTCCCCACCAATATTTAAAATAGTAGTAACATCGGTGTTGCCAAAGTTACTTTATTCTCTCAACCTTGGCTACTTTTATGTAATTTATAATAAGTCGTTGTCAATTTCATGTATGTTATGAGTTTTAAAATGTTGACTACCAAAAAAATAGTTGCATTAAATCGTCGTTATACTGAAAATTTAAACAGTATAAATCCAAAATTGCTATAAAATTTGTATATGACAAATCTTTGATTTGGTAATGGAATTGATGGCAAGACCGACAAAACTATCAACCTTTATTTTTTAAAATGACAGTATCTTTAAGTGCAGTTCTAAGTATTCATTTACATACAATTGCCAACACTTCCTTACTATATATGACTAATTCTAAAGTTAAAGCAAGTGGTCTATACTAATATTTTTCACTTAATTATCTTCATAAACTTTATTTTTAATTGCAAGTTTTAACAACATTATCCTTGTCCTAATCAGGGTCACGTGTCTGTCAGTTTTAAACTGCAATATGATAAATTGATATTACGTTATAGTGATATAAATCATAATTATATAACTTCATAAATTTATAATTTCATAACTGCTTAACTATACAACTACACAACTTAACAACAAATAACTAAGCAACTGTACAAACATCTACACAACTATAGACATCTACACAATTATAGAGCTATATAACTACTTGGCGGCATTACTGCATAATTATAATACCATATAACTATATAACCATATAACTAAATAACAATCAAACTACGAACTACTAACTGTATAATTTCGTGTCCACACAACTACATTATCATATTATCACACTAATACATGACCACTTGACCACCTGGTTACATGATCACATGACAGTCACTTAATGAAATATCTTCCAGAATAGCAGCAATTACAGCAAGAAAGCTTTTTATTTCATTTCTCAAGAATTTAGACAACCTGAATTTTTACAAAACAATTGCAAAGTGTTTCAATAAAAGAGAAATTTTAGAATGTTTATAGAAGTGAAATATTTTGGTGTTATATAGTTTTATTCTCGAGCATGAAAATTTGGTAATATGGCAATAAATGTCAAAGCAGTTACATATCAGAAAAGCATTGATGGTTTTGTGCATATTATAAATTTTATTTTTCAGTTTTCAACATTTAGTGTAATAAATGAATACAATTTTCTTTTATTCAGAACAGACTGTTTATGCATTTGCAATTGAAACGTACTTATATAAATCAATATGTACAAAATGTATTTAGTGATAAAATTTTAATGAGAAAAGAAATAAACGAATTTTTTTTATTTGATTTGTCGCTTCTAACATATAATACATTACAAAATGAATAATAATTGCACAGTCTTATATCATTACAAATTATTAATGTGTTAATGTATTGGTTTTAATTTTTATATTTAACTTACCTTTGAAGAAACCCACAAAACTTAGAGCGCTATGATAATTATTAATCTTACTCATTTTTTATTTTTAGGTATCATCCTTGGTCATTTATGTTTAGTCCAGGATGGGTGCAAATCAAATGTGAACTACGAATTTTATCTCAATTATCATTTAATTTAAATCCTGACTGGGAATTACCTGTCAAGAAGGATACAAATAATCAACCGCTCAAAGAAGGTGTTCGTGATATGTTAGTAAAACATCATTTATTTAGTTGGGATATTTAACATATTAAAATAATAATATTAGAATTGATATCATAACAACGCTTTATTATTAACCAAAGTTTAAAATAGATTAAACATTTGTTGAATTATTATTATTTAACATATTGCATAAAATAGCATACAAATATTTATTAAAAGTATACATGGTTTTCTATATCTTAATGAAGTATTCTTTAAATGTTTAAGAATACTACATATATAGTATGTCAGTCTTTATACAAGGTGTTCTAGTACTAATGGCATACTGCTGGGCATGTATTTTGGTGTAAACTTGCCATCCAAAGTACACTTTTGAAAGTGTTCGTGGAAAGGTGACAAAATTTTGTGCAAATTTGATTAAGGCTATTGTACCTTATATTTGGTAAAACAATTGAAGCATTTACTCCTTGAAATGCTATAACTTCTAAACTTTTTGTTTTGCTTTTATTGATATTAAGGACATTTTAAAGGAATTCTAAATGGCTTTAAAACTAATTATGCCTGGTAAATTTTGATAAATAAGCTATGCTGAGTTATTTATTAATATAGCGAATATTTTTAAAATTTTAAGTGAGAAATATGAAAAACATAAACAAACAAGAATTTTACTTAAAACTGCTTGCTAATATTGTTATTCATTTTTGAGCTAAAATAATTATAATTTCTAGTATTACAGAAACTTTTAGCTAAAAAAGGATCGAGTTTGTTCTGACATAAAATTCGAGGACTAGTTGTTGTTATTTAATTTAATGAGTAACAAGAATTTATATAAAAAAACAAGTAAGGATATCAAATATATAAATGTTTATTCTACATACTGCCATTTCAAATATATTTGTTTATTTGGGAGGAAATATTACACAACAGTTCTATTTTTGCCTTTGGAATGCTGGTTATCAGATTTTTAATTACTTTAACTATATTTTTGTATATGTCAATGCAAGTTTATGCAACTAGATCTTTTGGTGTACCCCATAGATAAATACAAGAATAATAATAAGCTTTTTCTGAAATTAAGTGAAATAATTGTTGTACATATGGAAAATTACTGATTATCCCAAATAATGTTCTGGAGACCAATCATATTGGAACTGCGTATTTTTTTTACTTTATAACAAAAAAGCTTCTAGAAGAGTTGGAAGATCATTTATTAAATTTTTGTATGAATATCCTAACAAATTGTTATTGTCAAACAATGCACTATCGCTAATTTATAAAAATTGCTAGGTATGTCCTAGCAGTAAATCCAAATCCTTTCAAATCCTGTTTTAAACAAACCAAGTGTGCACAAATTAGATGAAAATGGAAGCAACATCATTGTAAATATTATATACTTTATAAGATTCTGCAGTATTATTAGGGATACCTTTAGGCTCAGTAGGAACAAGCATCTAATTCTTAAAGCTTCAAAACATAACTTTTACAGAATAAAGTTTAATGCTTTTTTTAGTAATAGAATATATTCATTAAAATAGATGCCTTCCAATATTTGCTACATAGGCAGATTGTTTTAGATCTATAGATGGTTTAGTCTATCTTCTCAGACCTTACTACAAATAGTGACTTTCTTGTACTGTAGAGTATCTTGTGTAGTTGGTATAAGATTATTAGAGCTTCTTGCCTTATAATTATGCATCGCAATTTCCTAGAAATGAATGTAACTAAGTGGACGGGTACTTCTTCTTAGTCAATTTTAAGATAAATCACTATTGTTATAAAACAAAAGCTTATCCTTAGTGTTAACTAATTTAATAATGGAACATTTCTGACGTGTATATCGAGCAGATTATAATCTTGTCTCTAATATGTATCTTTTGTAGTAATAGTCAACATGGATGACTTACTCTATAGAGATCTAGTCTTGAAAATAAAGAAATACAAGAACATTGAAACAAAAACATTTTGTTTGCAGTTTTCTTATATAAACAAAATATCTGATATGCACATACATACACATGCATGCATGCATGGATACATAAACACACACACTGATGCAAGTGCAGGCACAAACACTACAGGCAAATACACACTTGCACACATGCATCGATGTGTGCATGTGCATGCATGCCTGCATGTGCTTACATGCCTCCGTATTTTCCCATGCAGTCATGCATCCAGACACGTACATATGCAAGTTCATGTATGCAGATACACACATACTGAAGTGAAAGTGATGATATAAATAGTAATTAGGAATCATTTTCCCACCTATTATAACTTTTATTGTATTGGAAACATAAAACAGCACAAAAGTCAACAGTTTTATAATTATCCATGGTCAATACTTTTAATACTAGCTCGTATTATTGTCATGTCTACAAGTTTTAAAAGGTTATTCTGATATATATATATATATATATATATATATATATATATATTGCCGTGGTTCTCGGGTAAGATCCTCACCAACAATCAATATTTTCGAAAATATTTTAAAATTTTCAAACCTCGGAAATTCAAAAATTAAATAATACACAAAAAATATTTCTTACTCGTTTTCCTCTCTTCCTCGGTTGAACGGCCTTTTTCAACTGCTTCCGGCTAGCTCATTTAGACCTCCTTTTGGATATCTATATTCACTCTCAAATTCTATCATTCACGCATACTCCCAATAAAACCACAAAATACAACCAACATACAATCTTTTATTTATTCCTATTTACAAATGCAATTCAACACTGTCCGTATTTCATTGTTCACGTTACGTGATGTCTAGTGGTTTGTCCGTTTTTAAAAATCCTGTCCAGGTCTGTTTTCCCTACTCGGTCCTGGTCTAGCAGTCACTTCAGCGTATGTCCTAGGCGTTTCCGCTCGTTCCGTGTTTTTATTAGCAGTCCCCTCATGTCCGGTGAACTGTTTTGTCTGGTAGCTCCCGGTCTCTGTGCAGGTCCCCTTCCTAAACTGTTACTTCTGAAATATGGTCGTCGCGGTTCCCAATTTTATTGCTGGTATCCATAACTATTCCCCTTCTAGCGTAGTTGTCCTGTCTATTGTCGAACCTAACCGTGTTGATCTGTCTTTCCCTATGTTTCCGAGGTCGTCCACTACTTACGTCATCGTACCTCTGCAGGTATTCCAAAAACATTTCTCTGTCCACTATGTTCTGTAGTGCGACGTGTTGTCTAACTTCTACCACGAAGTGTCGCGATAAATATTTGATAATTTGTCGGTCCGTCAGTGGTGGGTTCAGTTGCTTTGCTATGGTATACTTTTGTATAGCATATTGCTCCCTACTTCCTAAAAATTCTCCCTTAAATTTCCCCGTGATTAAGTCGTCTCGTACCTGGTCTTGTCTGTGGTCACTCCAATAGTGTTTTAAAAATCTGCCTTCAAAGTCCGTGTATGTGTCAATTTCCTGTCCTATTAAATTGTACCAAGCTTCCGCATGGTCTTTTAATAAAGCTTTTACAATATTCAATTTTGCCTGTTCATCGTATACGTTATTTATTAACCTTCTAACATTATTAATAAATATTTGCGAGTTTACTCTACTATCCCCATAAAATTTCATTTGCTGCTCTAAAGAAACATTACCTGTTACAAACCTTGGACCATCCCCCATTAAAGTCGCTACATTATGCTTAATCCCGGTTACTTATCTTTCAACGCGACCTAACTGATCCTTACACGAGTCCGTTACCTCAGTCATTTTTGCATTAATCTCATCCTCACAGAAAATCTTTACATCAGTTCTTAACTGTCCCATTTCCAAATTTAAACCTCTAATATCACGCTCATTTTTATCAACCCTATTTTCAACTTCCCCTATCTTTACCGTCAGACTATTTTTGAATTCAGAAACTTCCTTGTTCGTCTTATCTATTTTTTCACTTAAGGTTTCCCTAACTCATGTTAATGTCTCATTTATTTGATCAAATTTTCTACTCGATTCGACACTTATTTCCCTAATCTCCTCAAATGTTTGATTTGATTCCTCACTCATCTGATCAAATTTCTGGTTTGATTCTTCCCTGCTCAATCTCATTTCCTCTAGCATTCTCATCATTAATTCATTTCCCACTTCTCCTGATTCCGTCCTCGACTGATCCCTACTACCTCCAGCTTCCTCCATTTTGAATTTTTATCACACAAGGCACTATCGTCACTTCCAATTTCCACTCTTTGGCTTCTTAACCACTCCTTTCTCTACATACGTTCAAATCACTCACACACACTAAAATACTCTTAAATTTAACCAAAAAAACCTGAAACTCTCTCTCTCAGATCGCCAGTTTCCTGGAGTAAAATCACTAAAATTTTACTTGGAATTCGAGCCTCACTTTTGGGTCGCCAAAATTATGCCGTGGTTCTCGGGTAAGATCCTCACCAACAATCAATATTTTCGAAAATATTTTAAAATTTTCAAAACTCGAAAATTCAAAAATTAAATAATACACAAAAAATTTTTCTTACTCGTTTTCCTCTCTTCCTTGGTTGAACGGCCTTTTTCAACTGCTTCCGGCTAGCTCATTTGGACCTCCTTTTGGATATCTATATTCACTCTCAAATTCTATCATTCACGCATACTCCCAATAAAACCACAAAATACAACCAACATACAATCTTTTATTTATTCCTATTTACAAATGCAATTCAACACTGTCCGTATTTTATTGTTCACGTTACACTTCAGTAACTCTTATTTTGTAATGTCCTGTATTTAATTTTAAAATCATCAAACACATAAAATGTACTCGGAGTAAATGGACCTTGAATAATACCTTCTCTAAAATTCCTTCTTTATAATTTATTTATTTATTTTAATAATCTAAGTAAACTGTGGGGTATGGTGAGCTCATAATAACCCAACTAATTCTGCATAATGTATGCCCTTCTACTTTGCATACTCTTAAAATACAAAAAAAAAACAAAGCCATGTACTCTTCACAGAAATTTTCACGTTCTTATGGAACGTTTTAAAAGCTTTATAGACACCTTCAATTTCTAGTTCAATACCGTAATAAAGTTAGTTACACATATTCTGTTCAATACGTAAATAATTCACACTACCTTGAAAAACACTCTCATACGCCACCCCAATATTTACAGTTTATAGGAATCACAGTTTTAAATCGTTACCTGGAAATTGTGGAAGATCTCCGCTCTTGTAGATGATGCCATGTATTTTTTCTATCGGGTCTGCAGGTCGTTTCTCGCTATTACTGGACGAACTCTATCCAAGTTGATCCGCCAAGGCCGCCTTCTCGGCGTAACCAAATTCCAAATTTTATTTCAATTATACTTCTTTCACAGTAATCTACGTTACTTAATGTCCCGACACGAGTTGATAAAAAATTATAGGTGATACCTCAATAAAAAAAATTTTAATCCCAGCACACTAACCGCGTACTAATTTAATTAAGAGGCTACCACTAAGCAAAACAATTTAAATGATTTTATAATACTTACAACTCGTGTTAACTTTCATACGTTCTTTTTGGGACGATCGAAATAATAAGGGCTCTCATAATATTCTCCTAAACTATTTATATCTTTCCAATGTAACCTCTCCTGGCCACATTTATCCGAAATCCCCTGCTCACAACAACACATTCCCACAATTTTGCACTCAACCCCATTTTCAAATCCGCGAATTTCAGTACCTCGTTATAATATATAAAGAAATTTACGCTACGCTATCCTCGTGTTTATACCAAGTCAAACTAACATATCGGCCAATTGTAGACCCAATGACGTTTCTCAAATCCCTCCTATACTATTGTGGTCTCATGCTTATACGTTTTCTACGTCTCTTTCTAACCTGGTTTGAGTGGTAGAAAATCAATATCCTTGTTTGTGCGCTGTCTACTACACGTGGACTTTCTCATTAGCATTTCATGCTAAAATATCCGACCGTTTGAGCACTCCTTAGAATAATTTGTTTGTTATCTACAAATTAAATAGAACTTGACATTTAGAAAATACGCAGGTGTTCAATCGTAACGTTTTAAATACATTTCCACGATTTGGAGTTCGGCGTATTTCTACCCTACTGATATATTTGTCAGATAGTAACGCGTTTCATCTTGGTATCATTAGGTTTTTACACGCTTTTATGCAAATTCTACATCAATAATCGTTCAATTAAATTCAAATTAATTAATAAATTAATGGCATTGGCTTCTACCATTTAATTTCTTTGCAAACCTACTTAAATTTCATTAATTATTTATAAAATTTCGTTAATACCTGATACTTAAAAATGAATTAACTAATATAAATTTCGCACGTAATTTCTGGTTGTTCATTTATACAGGGTGTTTTGAAATTGCTTCTTTTTATATTTATTTTTGATCTTTTAAAACCACTATAATATATATATTGCTGTGATATAAGAATTGAGCCTCACGAATTGGGCGCCAAGATCTGCTGTGATCCTTGTTACTACGGTGAAATCTCCTCAGATATTTGATTTCTTACCTGAATATCGCCTCTTGAATCCTTCCGCCTCGGCTGCTCACCTAGTTAAAACTTTCATCCTCATTCATAAAAAAAAACACATTCCTACCACAAACATCAACGTTAACTCTATTTACACCAATATTCACAATACATTAAAATTTCAAAATTAAATTTCAGTATCATAAAATTTCAAGTTCATATTTGTCCTCATTTTAATTTGCATCCGGAATTAGAGTCCTTGTAGGATGCATACTAATTAAGTTAACAAAATTTGCAGACCTGAGTCTGAATAAAAGGGAGCATCCCCCCCCTTTACGTTAATTTAACAGGTTAGTCTAATTGAGCTCAAAGACAGACCCAAATTTTCATCATAATCAAAATTATAAACCTGATAAATACTCTTTTCTACTTATACAAGAAAATTTTACCTTAAAATTCAAAATTTGTTGTTTATACAAATTTACTACTGTCCATCTTTATCAAACAAATTATAAAGATATTCAACACACACCAAAACATCAAAGATCGAACAACAATGCATAAGTTACCTGAAGGTTACTGCACTCGTGGCTCCAATGTACATCGTCCTTGCTAATCCCACCATTCCAGCTGGTTTATGTTACGTCTTCGGATTTCTGACCGCCTTTAAAATTTTTCTACATCACCATTTGTCTAAAAAGGTTTCAGGGCTTCTCAGGACTTTATCTATGTATATCTAAATCTTGTTTTGTGGATCTAATCACGTTTACGAATAACATTTGATTACTAACACCCCCGAAAAATAGCACTGAAATTCATAATTCTTTCACGCTATACCCAAAGCTGCATACTTTTATTTATTTATTTATCGTTATTAATTTGGATAATTAGTACAGTAATACCCGCAAATATGACTAGACTTTATTACCTTTATTTTATCTTTTCTAAGTGCACTAATGCATAATAACTGTTATAGTAGCACGTAATCACCATCTATTCTGCTGGACGTATCGAATAAAATCAAAAAAATAAAGAGCAAAACTGTTTGAAGTATCGCATAAAATCAAAAATAAAAGGGGAGCTCAACTTCTATCAGCACGGGTTTATATAATGGCTCGCTTGCAAGTCGAATTTGTCCCGCGACGGACGATTTTAAGAAATTCGCATTCTATTTTCCCTTCCGATGGCTCGGCACAATGATTCTACTGAAATTTGCACTCGTCTCGCAACACGTCCGAGAACAACTAATTAATTTTACATTGAAATTGTTATGTTTCCACCTCTCCTGTTTGCATCTTATTTCAACCTTAACCGCCAATCTAGTCTGTTCATTCTATCTACAACCTGTGCTCTTGTTTTACACATTTCCCCTCGTTTAACTACCAATGCATTCCCTCTCGCTTGTCTTTATAACACAAATTCGCTTTCTTACTTGCACTCATATAGCTTGGAGCTTATCGACTATCATATACATCGTTATCTTTGCAGGTGTTCTGAGTTCTAATACGCTGAAGGCTTTTGCGTGATTTCCCCACGTCTTTTATAATTTCTCGATAGTATTAGTACTTGGAAAGATTAAATTATATACAAGTTGAACATTTTAATTCGGCTTCTTTTTATAGAAAGCGTCCAGTGAATAATTTAAATCCCTTATTTTTAATGAAACGAATAAATTTTTATGCTCCACGGTTTTAATAACGCGTATTATCTAATGACATTCTACATTACTTCCTTCTACACGTTGATTATGATTATATATATAACCCTATATTCTAATTAAATGATTTAAATCTACACAGTAGGCCTTTAATTAAGCGTACTATTTTCCACTGTTTTAATATACACGGTGTTTAACCTTATCTAAACAATATAAACCCTATGTTTAGAAGTAAATGACGAATTTATCCAATATGCCTTTAAATGAAGCGTATTAGTACCTAAAGCTTCCTTATACACGGTGATTAAAATTATTTGCTGTCGTTAATTAATTTTCTACCCTGGTCTAAATTTGAGTAATATATATATATATATATATATATATATATATATATATATATATGGCTCCAACACTATACAATAAGCTACATACTACGATCAAATCGTAAGTACTTCCATATCTTTTAAATGGACATTGTTAATCTTGTTACATGAACGATACTACTACTCAATAGAAGAATTTCTGGTGGATGATTTTGACTAGCACACTATTGTGTATATATGTATCACTTGTACGTTTTAATTTGTAAATTGTAAATATTTTAAATTACCATGTGAAGAATTGCATGTAAACTTTTAAAAACACTAACTTTTCCATTTTTCAGTCTCTGGTGGGCAAAAAATAACTATAAAACGTTACTGATTTTATTAGTAATACCATATGGTTATTTGAAAATCAAGTACAAGCTAGTTGATTAGGGATTCCCGAAATAATAAAACATATGCTAATTCATTATAAAAGAATTAAAGCCAAATGTAAATAATTGTTTAAAGCAGTTACAGAATTTCAGTTACTTTTGTTGTAGACAACTAACATTCGGTTTTTTTTCATTAGTAAAGTAAGCCAGTGTTAAGGTGTAGATATTTAACATACACATTATATGTACAATATTTGAAATACATTCTGACAGATAGAAAGTAACAGTTTGTTTCGTTTTATAGCTATTTTAGGTAAAAATACTAATTTATTCATAATTTTCTTAATATTGGGAAAATTTGATAAAAATTATAAAGTTCATTATCTAGAAAAATAAGCCTAATTACATGGTGTTTAATTTCAAAATAAAGCCCATAAAAAATATTTTATTATCGTTTCTTGAGAACATAACAGCCATGTCAATTTTAATGACATATTCCCCATACAAAAAACCCTCTAAATTCCAAAAATTATGAAAATATTTTCATGATCTCCGAAGTTATGCAGCAAATACTAAGATAGCAATTTTCAGTTTTTCTCATTGAAGATAATTCAATTTTGAAAATTTATTTCGAGAGTTCAAAATGTCACAACTTTTTCTTATTAACCTAGACCATACCTCTAATACAATACAAAATCACAATAGTGAGCGATATTAAGCTGGTAACTCTGTATATATTTTTCTTAATCTAAAAATATATCACTAGACATTTCAATATTTACTCTGAATAAAATTTAATCCAAATGTTAGTCACTATATTAAAGTTAAATGATTGACTTGCATACATGTTTTCTATGAATGTTTCCTACCTTTTTTTAACCAAATTAAATAAGTAATCATTTGCAATTTTCAGTATTTGGTATTGATTATTTCAGTATTTCACCTGTTCGTATTTATGACTGCAAGATCCCAAATTGTATTGTATTTCAGGATGTTCCAGGCATATTAATTTATCTTGGTAACCTAGTTGACTATATACTACAATTAATGACTAATGTTCTTTAATTTAATACTAAAGCTTTACTTATACTCAATGTGATATGTTAAAATAAAATACTATTTAATTTTCATTAAATATGTTTGAACTTTGTATACTGCACCTGGATATGTACAGAATTTAAATTAAGTTCATGGGTGAATTCAAATAAAAACAGTTTATTTACAATGTTACTTCAAAGCCAATCTTGAGGGTGGCTGCAATTCTTGTGCTAAATAGATGATAATTTATTAACAGGTAGATAGAATATTTTCAAAATATTTACAATCAATTTTCTAATACACTGTAATAAAAACATCCACCAGCAACAGTGCATCAAAGTTAATTTTGATGGTGGTTGTGACTCCTATACTAAAAAACTATAGCTTTTAAATGACTAGCTAGAAAGTTACAAAATATTCACATAAAATACTCTAAAATAGTTTATAAACAAAAACATCTATCAACAATGGCACATCAGCCAATCTCTGAGGTTGCTACAATCTATATACAATATAAATTATGACGTTTAAAGTGTTATATAAAAAGTTTTGTAAATTTGTGGACTCAAATTGGCCCATTATTAATTTTGAAGATTCTAAACATCAAACATACCTGTCGGCACATTTAATAAATGGAAGTTGAGCTTACTTTTATAACGTACAATTTTGACTTTTAATGAAAACTGATTTTTATATGCTCGGAGTACAGTACCACTAGCTTATCTTACTGAAATATTAATTACCATAACAATTTATATGTAATTGTGTACATCAATAAACCTTATTAAAAGGCAACTTGTTATTATCTTAAACAGGCTAGAATTGACCATTACTTATATACCATTGTCTGTTATCTCTTTTTCTTAATAAGTTTTTGTTACTTGCAAAATAACTCTGTGTGTTAAATAGTGTTCAATGAAAACTGATATCAAACATTTGGATGTAAAACTAAACTTTTTTATATAAAATATACATGAAATGTGCAAAGCCTTAAGGGAATTACTATTTTAATTCAAGATTTTGAAAAACATTCTAGATGTATCTCACTTAGAAATAAATTATTATCCTATTGTTAAGTCTAGGATTGTGTGTTTGTAGATGTGTATTCTCGACTAAGGTAGAAACGTAATTTATATATTTTTAACTGTATTCTTACATTCTTCCTATTAAGTTTGTACTTCCAGAAAATAGTGCTATAGGGACTTTGTTTGTTTGGGAATCACTTTTGTATGATATTTTATGCTCGTTTTAATATTATCCAAACATTAGTGTTGGTAGAATACAATTTTTTTTATTGGCCTTATTGTATTTTCATGAGGTTTTCCAATCTTAATGATATTAATCTCAGACAAATCAATATTTAAACCTTCTAAAATTTTATTAACTGTTTTTGTCTTTCTCAATATGGTTCATCAGGATGCTGTATATTAACTAACATTTAACATAATTACATTGACTGCTCCTTTTTGCCCTTCTGAAAATTTATACTTATTTCTTTTGAGTACTTACAAATAAATTTATGTTCCCATCAACTTTATCACTTACATCTACCTAAGTTCTAGCTTTTGCATGATCTTTTTATTATTGCATTTTTTAGTTTGTTAAAGCACTTTGTATCACTTATTTTTATTTATAATCTTCAGTTGATTTTTAATTTTAAAAATGACTTCTGAATATGTTGGCTCAGTATATCTCACACACAGCAATCATATTATCAACTTTCTTGCACTTGATACAGTCTCCAAATTCCAATTCCTGGTTCCTTGCCTATATAGTAGCTTTCAGTAATTTAGTTATTTTGAAACATTTATTATTAATTGATTTGGCAGCATGTACTTGTGCAGGCATTAAAGGCAAGCAAAGTGTCAACTTTGTTTGGTTTATATAAGTATGTGTGTACTGAAATCTGACACCTAGGTGATAAATGACTGATAATTTAAATTGTATATACTAATTATACTAATTGATCAGCACATAACTCTTAATTCACTCTTTATCACAAACTTCTATTTAAAACAGAGTACCTAGTACAATTATATTTTGATAAAAGGTAAATATAGAAATATGATTAGTACAAAAACAGTAGGAAATGACTTTAATTTAATATTATATTGATTTAATATACAACTTAGTTTGTATATTGCATTCAACTAAACTATGTACTTTTCTTTAACATCAGCATGTCTTTCTATAAATTTTTGTAATTATTAACACAACTTTTTGGAATATTTGGGGCTATGCATAAGTTTTAATATTTTAACAATTCTAATATATGAAATAATAAAAATTGCTGGATTTTACATGTATAATTGTACAAACAAAGAAATATATTTTAATGCTAATCACTCTTGTCGGATATGAATGCTCACGCGTTTGCACTTTGTGAACATACTTACATGCTTGCACATAGCATGTCTACAAACATGCATTCACACACTTATGTGCATACAACCATGCACATATACATGCATGCATATTGACATATGCATAAATGCACACATGCAAAAGTATTCATGTGTACTTATATATTACTTGTAGCCACACATAACATACATGCATGTGCATATGTATGCATGCATGTGCACACACATACACACACACACACACACACATATGTTTGTGTCTTTTTGTTTGGTTCTTTTGTTATATTATATATTTAAATAAAATTATTTGCTTTTAATGATATGTTTAATATTATTTTAAATAACAAATGAAACGGAATTTTTTGAAATGATTTACATTGTCAAAAAGCTGAACAGTAATAATAAAGCAAATACTAAATACGTATATCAAATGTACTATATTTTAATTAATTAAGAAAATACTATTTTAGCACCTACTAATAAAATACCAGAATAAAATAGCTGTCTAATAATAGGACTATAATTTCAATACTTATATTTATCAGTTGCAAACATCTAAGGGTAAATACTTAATTTCTGATCAATTATGTACATTTGGAGAAATTTATTAATAGGAATAACAATCTTACCTTTCATAACAAAATTTAATAACGAAAATTTTAAGCTGATAAAAATGTTGACATGTAAAACGAAAAAAAACTCTTAAAACTAGTTAAGTTTGTAGTTATAAGTTTTAATGTGTTTTTTAATTTGATACTTAGATTTGAACCTAAGCGCTTCAAGCAAAATAATTTTTAATGAAAAGTTATGTGTGTGAACTTCATTTAAATGCAAACGTGAATTAAAGTTAGGGCAGAATAATAATGGCACAGAAACTATACAATCGTTAGTCATGAAAATAGGTGTTTCACAAAGTTCATTTTATAGAAATTTTATATTTTTCCTTAATAAAGCTGTGAAGGGTACAAAAATGGTGTTCTATACAATTTGGTACCAAGATTCCATTCCAATGATTCTGTGAAGCTCCTTAATTATTATTGACACTGTAATTTTCTAAAATAGTCCAAAATCCATTTTTATTAATAATGTAGCTCAAATATAGTAATTCTCTCTTATAGAAGTGACATTTATCTTACTAAGGATGGGGGTCAGCTTCTGACAAGCATTTAAGAATCTCATAAAATTTAAGTGTTTTTAAATGAATCCGTGCTTATGATTACAGTTTTTAAATCACAAATAACACATATGGTTTTAATTCCAGACCTAGAATATGGTCCACCAATCTTTGCCATGCTGCGGCAGCATTACACAACCCCATCGATAATTGAATAAATTCGAACAAGCTGTGATTTGCAGCGGCGAACAC
Organism: Platerodrilus igneus; assembly: GCA_036346225.1. Classification (NCBI taxonomy): domain Eukaryota; kingdom Metazoa; phylum Arthropoda; class Insecta; order Coleoptera; family Lycidae; genus Platerodrilus; species Platerodrilus igneus. Next base: position 1,695,481 of record JARFIW010000821.1, on the reverse strand, counting down.
AGTGTATTGACAAGAATTTTATTTTGACGGAATAAAAAAATATGCTAATTTAAGGTTCAATATTGAAATAAATTTAGGATCTCTTATACATTCTAAAATTGATGAAACATGAAAGAAAGTATGCATCTTTCTTAGTCACGTCATTTTAATTTCTGCAAGACAATAACAAATCCATGCCCATTATTCCTTTTTTTGACCAGTAATAGTGGATTACTCCATGGACTAGTACTTTTACACACAACACCAAATTTAAGTTTATTTAATTCGTTATCAATATGTTTTTGCATTATGGAATAAGTTGATCATAACACTACTTAATAGGTTCTTCTTTTATTTTAAATTTGTGGTCTATACCAAGGAGGTAAATCCTAACTGGTGAATTTTGAAAATATTTATCTACTATATCATGCAATCATTGTCTTTGTTTAGATTTTAAATCAAAAGTGGAATACAAAATAGGAGGTTTGGTTTGAATTGAATTTAATTTGGCAAAAGTAAATTTGCCGGTAAAAAAACTATAATGATATTTATGAGGTTTTCAAATATCAGTACCTAACACTAAAAAATGAGTTTCGTCCAGAACTACTAAAACATTTACGACTACTACCATATCAATCAAAGTGGTAATATTATTGTCCCTAATGATAGTAGCGTTTGTACATTTGCAATTGCACACCAGGAATATCTTTGTTTGAAACTTAATGCCTAAATGTGAACCTTTTTTCCAACTCTTTTGATCTAAAAAAGTGAAAGTATCACCATAATTTAAAAGAGCGGGGAAATCTGTACCTAAAATATTAACAGTAACGTAAGGTCCTTTGTCGTGTTGGATATATTCAAAAACACAGTGTAGCTTGGTTCCTTTTAAATTAGTGGTATTTTTCTTGAATTGTTGTACATTTGTATGGTCAAATTAAGAAATATATGGGGCCATCATGACCTTGTCACATTCCCGTTCTTAGATTAAATTAAGATGGTTTATATGGTTTACAGTAGTTATAAATGATATTGTTTGTATCACAATAGTGGTAATAGTTAGTTCTCAGATGTTCATAACGTTCAGATTGGAAATGTTTGTCTGATGTCAAAACCGACAAATTCTTGATATTGTTCTTGATGTTGATGGTGTTGTTTGTAATGATGAAAATTTCTGAATATTTGAAGGTTTATTATGAGAACGTTGTTCTATGCATGTTACACCAGATTCCCCTTACTTGGTGACATACAATTTTTTTTTAAACTCTTGTGTTCATTTAAATGTTTCCTAATTTAATCACTTCCTGGATGGAGTTTATTTCTATCAAACTGACCGTGATCGATAAAAACGTAAAACGTTTTTTCTTAAAATTTTTAACAGTTTTTGATCCAATAATGGTTTTAAAAATCTATTGAGCATAACTATTACATAAATACCTACAGTTTCGTTTTTTCCTTGAGTTCTGCTGTTATTTTCAGTCATTTATATATTGTTAATTAACAGGTAAAAATTTATCCTTATGGCCAATTTCTAGTTCATCCTAAGTATTAAAAAGTACTTTGCTTGCTTGTTACTAAACAAGTACCCTGCTTTCAAGTAGATGACAAGCCTTATTAAAAAATTGACTTTCACTCATATTTCTAACAACTTTAAAGGTTTTTATTCACTCATAAAATACATTAATAGAGGAATTGTTTGAGAATTTTGAAATGTCTTTCTAAGATGACATTTAATTCATTAACTGTTAGATGTTGAATAGGTGAAATAGTGTATAATTATTGTATTTTTTATTTTATCTCCGAAATTGTTATTTCTAAAATGTATTACTAACAAATTTACCTTTTGTTTTGGAACTAAGTTTAAAAGTTTATTTGTTGTTGAATCTGTTTCTGTAACTAAACTTTTTGTCCTAACGATTGGTTAGTATCAAATTATTTAACGATTAAATGCGTGTGGAAATTTCATTTCAACTTTGATTTATTCCAGTTAATATTGTTTTCATTTAAATTGTCTGAAATATATTTCAGAACCTCTGTCAAATTTTTAATTAATAAAACATCTTTATGAAATTCAAATGGATATTTAACACCTGTATCTATTTCTTTAGTTATTACTACTTTGAGAGCTTTTTGCATTTGCCCTACTGTCAAATTACTGGTGATCGAATTACGAATTAGTAGCATGTATTCTTGTGCTTACTTAAGAAGTTGCTCAGTAATAATTTTATGACTCTGGCTTTGTAGAACAAAAAAGAATGATGTAGCTAAGTACAAATCACTACATAAGCAATGGTACTAACGTCTATTAGCCATTTTATCAGAAAATTTTCTTGAACTAGCTACTACAAACAAAGACAAGGTTAGAATCCAAACAGTTTCTTCAAAACATGTTAGTACTTGGTTGAATGCCCTACCTGTTCCTACCTTAGGCACTCTTAGACGATGTATTTCAGGATTGCTGTTGGACTCAGACTTGTGGCAACTTTATGCATTCCTCATAAATGTGTATGTGGTAATTTTGTAGATCAATCAGGTACACATGGATTGAGTTGCTGTTTAAGTAAAGGTCGCAATTCTTGTCACAGAGTTGTCAATACCATAATTTGACATGTTTTAGTTTCAGCACTAATTCCTGCTATATTGAAACCTATAAACATATTTAGAAATGATGAGAAACGACCGATGGTATCACCGTAATCCCTTGGAAATGTGAAAAATCAGCAATGTGGGATTTTACCTGCAATGAAACACTAGCAGAATCACATTCCATTATATGTGGAAAAAACTCAGGTGCTGCAACTTCTTATGACAAAAACATTAAAATTCTCAAACTTGTCAGAATTTTATTTATTTTATCATATTGCTATTGAAACTTTTGGCGTGTTTGGATTGATTGCACTTCAATTTTTAAAATATGTAGGAAAAAATTATGGAATGCTCATTTGATTCAAGAGCAACCACTTTTCTGCTACAAAGAATTTGTATTGCAATTCAACAAGGTAACGTTGCCTCTATTCTAGGTACCATTTCACCTTCTAAATTGTTTGATGAACTTTTTCTAATACCTCTTTGTTCTAAATCCAAACAATAAAAATTTAAACGATATCTTAATAAATGAAATTACTTCTCCTAAAAAGATACTGTTTCACGAAGCCTCATCTAAATTGAATGACATTATGACTCTTACACACGAATTTAATAATTTTGATGATACTAAAAATTCATAGGAAACCAATTTTTTATGAGAATCACATCATTTTTTAAATCCTATTTAAAATTTAGGTTTGAATAGATAGTTAACAATAAATTATTTTTATGAACTGGAAAGCCCTTCCGGGCTATAGTCAATTTCCAACTTGCAATTACATTCTCCTCTTCCACAGATAATTCAGTTTGAGGACCCATTCTTCGCTTAAGTTGAACTTGACCAGAAAGTTTTTATGAAGTGTAGAATGTGGTACACCATAGCAGCCTTTTTTACTAATTCCATTTTCTGTATGGGCGTTTAATGCATTTTTTAAATCTTCCTTTGTGTATGAAAATAATTTTCTCTTGTGTTTTGGCATATTAAGGCGTGGGGCCATGCCTACAGCAGGTAAAAAACTATTGCTTGCTATTAACACTTGTGGCCATTACTAAACTCTAGGTGTTTAATAATGACCATCCTTGTAGCCATAACTTCAACCTTGACCATTTCTGCATTCTAGTAATGGCCATCTTAGTGAAATGTAATAACATTCAATAACAATAGAATTCGACCTGATGCATTGTTTCTCACTTACCTTTTAAAATGGTAACAACTAATATCCTAAAGTTTTTTGAAATACAATAAAACAGTTAATCACAATATAGTTCAATAATTCCAAAATACGATCCGCTTAAAACATTAACTTGAAAGAAGCTTGGCTAAAATTATTCTGAAATTTGACAGTAAAACATGGAGGTAGTGGTTAATATGTTGTGTTATATGAATAAGCTTTTAATTTTAACATTAGAGCTAACAGTGCAGATACCGTTGACCATAAATACTTAAAATTATATTAAAATGTGGCCATTACTGGAGCAATGGCCATTACCGGTATATTCACCCTAGATTAACAAAGTTTTAATCAACTGTGTGACCAATTAAAAAATACCTAAATCACAACCCTTTTTACAATCAGTATGTCGTTTGTGAAATCCGTATAATTATGGTTCATATACATTGCAAAGATGATTAGTTGTACTCCTCTATGGATACTAATGAATAAGTTATTTAAATTTCCCTAACACAGCACATTTAAAGAAATTAAATTGTAAGTTTAAAATAATTTGACCTAGTAAAATCATAACTCTAGAAATTCCTTTAGGGTAAGTACTGGCTTTAACTAAATGTTTTTCTTATGATATGTAATAATGAAATAATGTTTTTAAAATTTCTCCATTACAAGATTTATGAAATGAATATCAACTTTGATTCTAACATTTCTAAATAATGTTACAAGGTTGTTATCAATAAACTTTTGCAAACTACACATATTTACAAATCTTATCTGCTATTTTTCTTTGATTATTAAAACACACCAAATTAAATTAAAGCCAGATAAATATCTATACAATATTCTACTGCATATCTCAGGTACAAATTTCATTTAACTCTTTGTTACTAACATTTGAAAGCATTATTTTACACTTCTATTATTTTCTTGAAGTTTGCTGCTTTGGGTTAACATTTTGATGTAATTAATTAATTAACCAGTATTAATTAGTGCAGTTTCAAGTATCTTATATTTTCTAAAATAAAAACTCTACTAATTTTAACATAGCCGAATAAATGATTTGAAATGTACTTTCCAAATTAAGCAATCATGCTATAATTTAAAACTAATATTACTTTTATTCACTTTTATCAGAAGCATAAATTTTATAGTACCAACCTTTGTTACAGGCGCTCAACTTTGTAGCATTTATAATCATTCTATAGTTTTTTTTTATTTCAAACCTTTAAGTTGTTACGGAATGTCATATACTTTATGTGTCCATAAATTTATCTTCTGATATTAGCATGGTTTAAATTATCTTGCTTGTATTAATACAGCTGATTTGTAATTCGTTTCATTAGGTAATTCGATCAAAGCAGTTGAACAATATGCAGTCTCAATAAATTTTAATAACCATTTCAGTGCTTGTTTTCTCATTCTAATAAATTATACTCAGTAATGCACAAATTAATAAACCATAATAAACAGTAATCAATCATAGGCAATCAAGAATCTTGTTAAGGTTTTTATAAATAACTCCAGACATTTTAAATCATTCTCAAGGTATAATGGGTAATTTTCATACACTGATATTCCATGATCTCTTATCTAAAGTTCATAAATTTCTGTGAAACAAATCGAAATCATATACTAAAAAAATCTAACTTGCTGATATTGGTAGATATTTTTAACCTTCTATAACTTATGTTACCATGAATTTCGTCCTCACCTCATTAACTAATTCTCCATAACTTATTTTAAAAGTATATCTCTCTATCTTAAAAATTCTAGGAATAATTTTATATACAAGTGATCAGCTAGAAATTAATTTATACAGCATAAATTGAACATAATTTTACTTGATCATATAACGAGTAATTGTTATTGGGCTTCACTAGCTTATTTATTTGGGTCTATCTATTTATTGCCATATTAATATATTCTTAGGTCAGATCTTTATTTTAAATTTTCATAAAGATTATCAAAAGAATCTTGTACTAACAAAAGCAAAGATATTGGATTTTGTTTTTTTTCTACAGAATACATAATTAATCCGGAAACACTTCTGGGAAATACCTGTAGGTATTTGTGTAAGTAAAACATCATGTGATCAGACCTTAGCCTGTTACAACTTAATGCCACATAAAATGCAAAGGTATTCCAGTTATATTGAACATTTAGGTTAAATGCTACTGATGTGCCCAATGCTGGGTTAGGCAATTGTAGATCAAATGTCAAGTATAAACACTTGATGCAGTTTATTATGTACTCACTTGTCTTATTATAGGACACATCAGCTGATAATTGATGATATTTTGCTTGACCATACTTCCATTTTTATAGTATCAGTGTCTACAGTTAGATTTATTTTTAAAGATCACATATATAGATAGGTACATTTCGCTTTAGGGTTTTTAAAACTCAAATTTTATTTGGATATTTTTTACTTACATATCTCTCATCTTATCTTATGTAATTGTTTGTTTGTAGGGACAATAACCTCGTGTGAGGTATAATACTTAGTATTTTCTATATATGAGAAAATGTCTTAAATCCTATCTTGTTCACTTTTCTAGAGATCATCTCAAAATTATCCTTTATACGAGAGATTCTTCAATTTACACTTTGCTCTATGCCAGTAAACTTTTGAAATGATTCTTTTAAACATTTATTTTAATTAATTTAGGTTGAATTTTGCTAGTATGCTTCTGTTATAGTTTTTAAAATACAACTATGAGCCCTCCTTAATAGGACACCTGCTTCACGTACATATACTATACATATACAAGCTTTTATATTAGTTTATTTTTGAAATATAATGCTATTATATGATTATATATTTTTATATTTTATATTTGAAAATGATATCTATAAGAAACATCCATAAAATGGAAATGAAAATATTTGTTACTTGTTGAAACTTAAAGTTGAAAGTTTGCCGTTTTAAATCGATGCATCTATTCTTCTAACATGTATTAAAAATGTGTAAATTTGAAATAAGATATTTATTTTTCTACTTTCATTTTATATGTACTTTCTGTAAACTATATGCAACTTCAAACATTATAACAGTGATCTTAACCTATATAGTAATTTTATACATTTTGATTGATAAAACTTGAAGGAGTTATATATTGCTTTTAATAAAATTTAATTACCTATTTACCTATTAGATCAATGTAAACTTGCAAACTCTAGTTCAGTTTTATGTATGTTTAATATAATGATTTTTAAATGAGAACCAGAGATTATTAGTGTTTTCTTGTTTTTAGTTCAGTTCTACCTAAACTGCTACAAGATATAATTAAAAGAAAGTGATAGCATCGTCAACATAATAAAGAATATAGTTATTTGGTGTGAGTGTTCGTATCTTATCATGAAGATGTAAGGTATAGAAACTACTTTTATGTATATTGTTGTTGTTTACCTGTTTCTTAAAGTTATATTACTAAATTATATTTTAGTTCTCCATTTAAAACTTCTTCTGCATGATAGAATTGTAGACATGCTATGTATAACTTTCACTGTTGTAGGCTGCAAACAATTTGTTAAGAAATATAGTTTTTTATTATATGTTGATGTCGTTTCAGTTATCGTGCATTTGGTACACTTTAAAATTCTATACTCTGTTTTCAATTCATTTTTCAAATTTTTTAGTGCATCGTATTTCGTACATTTTTACCTATTGTTCTTATCTTTAATATTTTTAGTTTGTTTTTTAGTTCTCTAATGTCCTGCATAAGTGCTAAATATATTTTTTTGTGTTACAGAAAGACAATACACACATTCCCAAAATACGCCGTGGCCTATCACTGAGCATTAATTTTCAGTATTGTTAAAGATTAATTTGATATAAACAAAAGTAAAAGTATCAGATGCTCAAATCGAAATTGTTGCAATATAAATTTGAAACAAATATATATATATATATATATATATATATATATATATATATATATATATTTGATAATGTTATTCTTGACCTTTGTTTATAATAACTTTAGATATGTTTCTTGGGAATTAGGTCCACACTAAGTTTGTTAAAAGATGTTTTTATTCTTTCATTCTTTTTATATAATACCAAACGTTTCGGCCCTTACACTTGCAGACCTTTATCAAAGGTGCTACTTCACAACACAGATACTTAAATATACATTCTTATTTAACTTATTAGAGAACTATTTCTTTGTGCTTATCTTGAAAGAATCTTTGACAAGATTAAAAGTATCTATCACTACAAGCTACATTAATATAACCCTATATATACAGGGTGAGTTTTTAGTGTGGCAACGATCGATAACTCCGTTATTATAAAAGCTACGTAAATCAAATTTGGAGGCATATTAGGCATGCCTAAAGTGCACATTTTAAAAATATTTGTAAGCATACAGGGTGTTTCATAATTCCACGGCATATTAAACTTATATTTTTTTAAATGGAACACCCTATATATTATTACATTTTTGAAAAGCCCATAACAAGAGCTTTAATTTGATATCAAATTGTATCTGTCTATTCCTTTTAGTTTTTGAGATATTCAACTGTTTTTAGAAAAAATGACCCTGATTAGATACATTGCCACTGCACTAATACACAACTTATGTTAATTTTCAAGATGCAGAAAATTTTACTATATACTATAGTATATTTGTAATTATCACTTTTTTGAAATTTCTTCACAGTATACAGGGTGTGTCAGGTTTCGCAAAATGCAATTTTTAAAATTTTTTTTAAATGGCACTCTATCAATTTTATTGCTACAATGGATAGTTCATTAAGTGACCTTTCATTTTTGTTAAACATTCCCTATACCTAAATCCATTACTTTCTGAGATATTTTTGATTTTCTTCAACTTTTAAGAATGTTTTTAATTTACATAACTAAAAATAACTTACTATTGGAGAATATTATAAAACAATTAATACGTTTTGATCAACAATTAACTACACTTATCCAATAACAATTTTCACTAAACAAATAACAACGTACAATAATACGCTATCAACAGAATTCTGCCAGATCAACAATATGCATTTTATAGAAAGTGTTCAAGCAGGAAATCAGGCAGGCTTTGAAAAAAATAACAATTACAATTAAAATGTCATTTAGGTTTATTAATTGTAGTGTATTGTCATTTACCAGGATATCTCTCTTGGTATATTCTTGATGCAAGTAGGATATTTCTTAAACTTTCTCCCAATACCCAAATCATATTTATTTGTTCTTCCACTGTAAAATTCATTTTGAAAACTCCTTCAAAGATTACATTTAAAACAGAACTGATAATGTGTTAAATGACAACACACTACAATTAATAAACCTAAATGACATTTTGATTGTATTTGTTATTTTTTTCAAAGTCTGCCTGATTTCCTGTTTGAACATTTTCTATAAAATGCATATTGTTGATCTGGCAGAATTTTGTTGATAGCGTATTATTGTAGGTCGTTATTTGTTTAGTGAAAATTGTTATTGGATAAGTGTAGTTAATTGTTAATCAAAATGTATTAATTGTTTTATAATATTCTCCAATAGTAAGTTATTTTTAGTTATGTAAATTAAAAACATTCTTAAAATTTGAAGAAAATCAAAAATATCTCAGAAAGTAATGGATTTAGGTATAGGGAATGCTTAACAAAAATGAAAGGACACTTAATGAACTATCCATTGTAGCAATAAAATTGGTAGGGTGCCATTTAAAAAAAATTTAAAAAATTGCATTTTGCGAAACCTGACACATCCTGTATACTGTAAAGAAATTTCAAAAAAGTGATAATTACAAATATACTATGGTATATAGTAAAATTTTCTGCCTCTTGAAAATTAACATAAGTTGTGTATTAGTGCAGTGGCAATGTATCTAATCAGGGTCATTTTTTCTAAAAAACAGTTGAATATCTCAAAAACTAAAAGGAATAGACAGATACAATTTGATATCAAATTAAAGCTCTTGTTATGGGCTTTTCAAAAATGTAATAATATATAGGGTGTTCCATTTAAAAAACTATAAGTTTAATATGCCCTGGAATTATGAAACACCCTGTATGCTTCCAAATATTTTTAAAATGTACACTTTAGGCATGCCTAATATGCCTCCAAATTTGGTTTACGTAGCTTTGATAATGACGGAGTTATCGACCGTTGCCACACTAAAAACTCACCCTATATATATATATATATATATATATATATATATATATATATATATATAAATATACAACTAACCATCAACCTTCAATGCAAACAACAGAAAGTGCCATCAAATCAATCCAATTCAACTATTATCATGCTTGTACATACACAGATGCGCCACAATTAAATAGATTACTTAATTTTAAGTATTCTTATGTACAGGATGATCACTATACTAATAGACTATCATTTCTTTATTTATTTAGCTTATATATTCTTTCTCTTTACATTTTTAATGCATTATGATAAATGTTACTGAGGTATTTAATGTCTGTATTGTCGTTAATTGCATTTGGATTTTGAAGTATGTATATCATTTCAAATATCTCTCATTTTTTCTTATTTACTTCAGTTTTTAAAATTTTTGTTTTGTTAAAATTGAACTTGTGCTTCTTTTGTGATTCATGTTTAGTTGGTGCCGTACAATTTTGCTTGTCATACTTATGGCCATTAAGGCGTTCATCAAGGTGCTGCATGCTTTGGTTTATATAAAGACTCTCACATCCATCTTGACTAATAATTTTATAGACAGTGTGAGTACTTTTTATTTTTGGAATTTTATCTTTTAATCCAATAAAACATGTTTTAGTTAGATTATGGCCCTTGCGTACAATTGTAATATTATATTTATTTAACAGTCCTTCTAAACTTTTGGCTAATGCTTTTATGTATGGCATTGCCACATATATTTTATCCCGTTTAATCTTACTTGTTACGTTATTATAATAGAAGTTTATTCGTGTTTTAAATATGCTATTAACTGGTTGTGGTGGATAACCATTTTTATTTAATGCTTTTTTAGCTTTTTTAATTGGTTTTATTCTAAATTTAGGACTGGACAGTTTCACTGCCCTGTCTGCCAGATTTATTATAATCGCCTTTTTTTGAGATATTGGGTGCTGGGAACTATAATTGATATACCTGCCAGACCAAGTGTTTTTGGTATACCATTCCGTTTTAATGTTGGTTCCACATCGATATAGCGTCATATTGAGGAAGTTAGTTGTGTTATCACTTTCTGCTTTCATTGTAAATTGTAAATTCTTGTAATCCCATTAAACAGTTCCAAGATGTAATCTTTTTTATTAGTGGGGATTGCACAAATAGTCGTCAACATACCTGCGATAAAATGGGAAGAAAAAATTGATTTTTTAATAACTTGTGTTTTAATCTCTTCCATTACTATTAAGTAATAATGCTTGACAATATCATCCCCGTAGCACACCCATTAAGTTGTAGGTATGTAGTGTTCTTATACACAAAATATGTTGAGTTTAAAATTAATTTGGTTTCTCTTTTTATTTCGTCTAGTGGTATGTCAGTAAAAATCTTTATTTCTTCTCACCTATTTTACAATACCTGCAATGCCAGTTCAACCTTGACATTGGTATATAGTGACCCAACATCTAGTGAAATTAATATGTAATTCGATGATATGAACACCTTGTCAATTATATGATGAAAAATAAGTGTCCTTTGACAGGTATAGAACTAGAAGGTTGTCTGTATAATTCCAAAAATGAAGTTATTGATTCACGTTATACAAGTTTGAATTTTGGGACGGATTATTCTAAAAATAGGGACTTTGAGATATTGATATATGACGAAACATTTTGAAACTTTTTTGGATGTTTTTGACTTTAAAATCCTGTAACATCATTACATTTTACCACTACTATATTTCCTCATTAGCGTCTTGCCAATGCTATAGTTTAGGATGCTAAAAAAATATCCCTCAACATTTTCTGTTTACAAAGCACAAAACGTTACAAGTCTAGGTAAAATATGTAATAATTTACAAATTTGAAAGTATATAAAAATTGTTGTTTTATGGAGTTCGCCTAAAGATTACTTTGATTTATTGGTAATGGAACCTTTACTAGAAATGATAGTTGAACAATAAACACATATGAGGAAGAAATTTTCGCTGTAAAAATAAAGACAGAATAGCAAATTACTTGCTGGACAGACTTAACAATTGACAAATGGTTACTATTTTCTAACCATATAAGTAGAGACTGGTTTGTAATAATTATGAGATGCTTACATTTCGATAGATATTCTTTAGCAAGTAAAAATACGCTAATGGATAGGCTATTTAAAATGAAATTAATTCTTGACAATTTAACTCAAAAATAACTTAAGTTTATTATCGCCCTAAAAACGTTTTCTTAGATGAGTCTCTGCAGTTCGGGTAGTATATAAAAAATAAATGATACAATATGGACGAAAATTGTAGAATCAGGTGGTACAATATAATAACTTGCTGCTTACACAGATGTTCTTGATTATCATGATGGTTCAGAGCATGCTACTAATAAAGTACTTAATTTGGCCATGGAAAAGTTTTTAATTAACTTATTTGTTTAGACAATTATTATCATATCTATGATTTAGTCAGCAAATTATTATTCACTAAAATGTTTTGCACAGGAACAGTGCGGATTGATGAGAAAAATCGATTACTAGAGCTAAAAAATTTCAAACTAAAGAGAGCGTGGCATTGCAATTTTTGTCAAATGGAGTAATGATTGGAAAATGGAAGTGCAAACAAGAATGGTTTATATTTCAACAGAATTTTAAAATGCTTTGGTAAGATATTTTAACAGAAAATGACAGAAAAAAGAAAAGCTAGAGTCATTTGAAAATACAACAATTTTATGGAAGGTGTTAATAAAAATAGATTAAATGATATTACACTACATGTATGAGAGAAAACCATTGCACCGGTACAACAAAATTCAATCTTTATAATTTATATGCTACTAATCAATTTCTTTCTTTTGTACAAGAAATATAGAAAACAGGACTTTGTTATAGATTATAGATTACAAATGCTTGAATCTCTATTGATACTTTAAAACAGATGAAAAACCACAACATTCTCCAGAAAAATTCATGAATCGGTGCAAGTGAAAACATGCATATTATAGTTAAACGTGTCTTCAAAACAGTATTTTTAGATGCAGGATCTATTAAGCTATTAACCATTTTTCTTTCCCTCTCTATTTCTTTCTCTATCTCCTCTATCTCTCTTTCCCTCCCTCGTTCTTTCTCTTGATTTCTTTTACATTCTTTCTTTTGCTTTGTTACTATTAAAGTATTACTACAAAAGTGCTAGTCAGTGAAGGTTTTATTTAGTAGTAGGGGTTAAGTGGAGGAGCAGTGGTTTCTGTTATTGAATTTCGCCCTTTGTATCACTTTATATTGTATTGTAACTATTAATTGTGTACTGTCTTTGTAATCATGATACCAATGAAGACTTATTAATAATAATAATAATAATAATAATAATAATAATAATAATAATAATAATAATAATAATAATAATTTAAGAATAAACTTTATCACTGTCTACTGTGTCCTGGTAAGCCATCTCTGTGGTTTGAACCTTGCTTTTCAAAACAGCCTGCAACTGCATAAATATGTCACTCTCTTATAAAACGCATTTCAAAGTCATTCGGGCTCCAAAAATGTTTTTATTACTATAGCATCATTTTTTTTATATTTTTCAAAAATAATATTATTCCATATCCAAATGTCAATAATAATTTATTATTTCGCAAAATATTTTTTCAATCCCATGTGTTGCTTAATTATATGTCAATCAGCAGTGAAAGTGTTAAAGAACAAATCTGAAGCATTACTATACTAAAGGATAATATTTTGATGCATTAAGATGGGCATCTTACTGTTTTAACAAATTAAAAGATGAAATGCCAAATAATAGGAAAACATGTATAATATATGAAATATCTTGTCAAGAAAATTGTGATCACATACATTGGGTAAAGTTCCTAGCACCTTGATAAAGAAAATAAATGGACATATAAATGATAAGAGAAACCAAACGTCATTAAGAAAACACAAATTTGAAACTTAGCTTAAATGTATAAATAATCAAAAGAAAGTATTAAAAATTGATAAACGAAAAAGAAAAAGTTCTTATAAATCCTTCATTCGTTAGACGCCAAGAAAAATTGCTTTTTATTATTATTCGTGTTTCGGAAACATTAGATGTTAATAATAAACTGACAAAAATTCATAATTTTTATTAAATGTCTTACAAATTGTTTTTAAAATGTGGCAGTCACTAGGGACTGCCATGGCATGGATGGAATTATTAGCCCTGTGAGCCACAGCGGTCACCGTAGTAGTCCTCTCAGAGAATCGGAGAGAGCAGATAATAACATAATCTAGCATTTTGATAGGTTTGTTTTGTTGCTTGAGAGTGTTTGATGAGTGTGGTGTAATATTTGCTCAACTAGAATATCAATATGACTGATATAACGAAGAAAATTTAACAATTATGTGAAAACTATAATCTAGATAATGGTGAATGTGCATGTACAGAATTGTTTTATTTTTTCTGTAAGTTTTTGTATTTTTAATCAAAGATTTGTTTAGATTCAAATTCAGTTGAGAAATCTTATAGTTCTGATTCAATGGAAGACTCGGATTTTGTTGTTGGGGAAAATGATCTTGAAAGTACAGTTTCGTCAGTAGAAGAATTAATAGCTGACAATGAACCAACAACATCTAAGGATATTCCACCACAAGAAATGCAAGATGATCAAATTTTGATTAATGATAATGTAGGGAAAGATGACAATGTATGCAACTGAAATACAAGCTAACAGGAATATGGTATAGAATGGAGAATTCCTTCAGATAATCGTGAGTTTTGTTTTAGCAATCAGAATTAGCTGTAAGTTTGGTTGACAGAACTCCCAAGGATTTATTTCTATATTATGTAAATGACGAAATTTTATAAATTATGATCGATCAAACAAATCTATATGCGACACAACTTTTATTACTGACTGAAGATGTTCCTGGATCTACTAAACAAATCTCATAAATATGGAATAAAATTATTCAAACTGTGTTCTGAAACTGGTTACACATGGAATATAAAACTATATTGTGGTCAAGGAAAATCTAGATATATCAGTTGCGACAAATATTGTAATGCAATTATTAAAAAATTTATTGCATACTGGGAGAACAGCTGTAACCAACAATTATTATACCAGTTTAGAACTGGCTAACAAATTACTTAACAACAAAACCCATTTACTAGGAACTTTGAAATCAAACAGAATGGAGAACCCTAAAGAGGTTATTACAAAAAGCTAAATCGTGAAGAAATTATTGGAAAGGAAAATGATAGGAGCATATGTATTTTTAAGTGGAAAGATCAAGTTGATTTGATGTTATCTACCAAACAAACATACAGATAGAATAGTCAGAATCCAAAAACGCTCAGGCCCAATAGAAAAACTGATAGTCATTGTTGATTACAATATAGCAAAATGTTCCATTGGCCTATCTGATCAGATGGCTAGTTACAATACGGCATTGTGTAGAACTCTGAAATGGTAGAGGATAATTGGAATATAACTACTTTGGGGAACATCACTGGCAAATCCCATGTTCTCTATAAATCCATCACCCACACATCAATTACTGTAACCGATTTTCGAGAAAAATTATTGAGAATTTATTATATTATATATATATATATATATATATATATATATATATTTCTTTTGAAATTTTGTATTTTCTTTATAAAATATACCATGTGAAGTATGTAATAATTAATACTTTAATAAAAAACTTGACTGTTCCGATAACATCTTGTAGGCCACAGTCACATGTACAACTCATTAATACTTTCTATTTAGCAATTACATGATTAGTACAACTTAAGCAAAACATTGGCTAATGCGCAGTCTCTAGGGACCACCGTGGTTCCGTGGATACTATTAGCAGCGGCCCTGGGCACTCAACATGTTAAAAACTCTACGACTGTTCACGATAAGATGGTTGTTAAAAACGAATAAATAATGTTTTTGTATTAAATAATAAAATGCCAGAGTGAAATTGTTTTATTTTGGTAGGACTACTATTTCAATATGTTCAGTCACCCATTGCAAGCAAATAAGATCAAATATGTGGTTTCTGTTATCAATAATGTACTTTTTAACAGTTTTATGGTTAGAAACCACAATTTGACAATTATTTGTGTCAATATAGAGTCCCTTACAACATCAAATCTAAAACCAATAAAAATGTTTTGAAAAATGTTCAATAGAAAAGGTTAACCCTTTATTAATTTAATTAAACTTGTAGTTTTAAGCCTGAATATACTTTTAAACTTGAAGGTCTTTAAACAAAATGCTTTCATCCAAATAATTTTTAATGAAAAAATTTCTATTTTATAATTATAGTGCATACTACCTGTGAATTGGTGGTATTCTAAATTGGCAAAACTTGAATTTTTCTAGCATTATCAACGGCTGTGTTGATATTCATTTTTAAACATCAAACGTATAGATACCTGTCCACTTTAGGTTAACTCAAATTCCATTTGAATATTTTTTTTTATGTACAATAAGGAAAATCACTTGATTTGGTATATCTTGTTGACAGTGTCTTTTTTGTCCAAG
The DNA here is from genome assembly GCA_036346225.1 of Platerodrilus igneus. Lineage (NCBI taxonomy): Eukaryota > Metazoa > Arthropoda > Insecta > Coleoptera > Lycidae > Platerodrilus > Platerodrilus igneus. Next base: position 1,679,117 of record JARFIW010000821.1, on the reverse strand, counting down.
CTTAAAGGAAGGCTATACAAATGGAGTTGTCGATTCTCTTTACTTTATCTGTTTTAGAAAGTTATCTGTAATCTGATCTCCAAAGTTTTTAGAACAGTCATTGTTTCTGAGTTAATTTTAAAATGGTAATAGATAAACTGTTAAGCTCTGTTTACTTGGATTATAAGCATAGCTTTGTTGGTTTTTTTTATATAGTTACCATAAAAGAAACAATTGCTGATCTGCAGTCATATTATTTAAGATTAAAAAATCTAAATATTTTCGTCGTTTTTCATCATTTATCTGTTAACTATTTATTACAACAAATTGGGAAAGGCACCACTTGACTTGTATGACAGTGTTTCTTAATGCTGTAACAAAAACTTAATCATAATTTCTATTTAATGTACTTATGCGTTTTTTTTACTGTATGCTAGTGATTTTGTTTAATGGAGGTTGTAAAAACTCAGAAACTTAATATACAGGAAATATGCATGGTTATTGTAATATTTGTTATCAGCTTCAGTAAACTTGTTTCTTGCTACTTTATCAGAGGTGCATAGGTTGGATTAATAACTCAATTCTTACTTGTAAAGTTTATTCTTTCTTAAGCTGTTCCAGTGATGTTAATAACTTACATATACTTCGCTGAAGATTGGCTTCTGTGATTCAGTTATCTATAGAAAGAAAATAGTTATAAAATCAATTTGTTTTATTTTGGTTTATTTTCATAGTACAATGAAATTTTATTTAATAATACATGTAGTACAACATATAAATATTTCTACATGCATATCATTAATAAATAACAATACTTAAATAATTCAGAATGATTTGAACTACTTTTTGGCTTTGTGCAATAACAAACTACATCAAAAACTGACTAAGAGCGATTATCTATTTGATAGCCATAAAAATCTTCATTCTGAAAGTTATCATATTACTATATCTGATTGAACAAAATCACTTATGCCGATTTAAATATCCCACATGGTTAGGCTTGTGAATCATATTGTATTTTCTGCAGAGCAAATTCATTTAACTAACAAAGATGTTCATTACTGCCACCAAGATGTAAATAAAAATACATACTATTAAAGCATCGCATTATAGATTAACATTATGATATTAGAAGATTTAAATGTTTACTTTTAATATGCATTGTCCAAAAGTAATTACTTTGCCAATTTTTTATATTTTATGCAAATTATGTTTATGGAAGCTGTACTTAGATATGACAAAATGTTTTATATCAAATTTTGTGTACTTCTGAAGAGTTCTATATATTGAAAATTTAGATTTGAACTTTAAGATATTTGGTAAGATTTTATTTTTGTAGGGACGGTTTTAAAATTATGCTTTAGTTTGTAAATTTTTGCAGAACATTTGATTTTTATCTTTAATTTACAATAATGCTTTATGCCAGTAAAATCTGGAGCTTGGACGTATTTTTAAAGCTATATTTTAAGTACTTTAAGATGAAATTTTGTTTGTATATTTCTGTTATATTTCTGTTTTAGTTTTTAATATATAGCCGTGAACCATTGTTAGAAGGATACTTAGTGTATATGCATATGTTATACATATCTAAGTTTCTATGTTAGTTTATTTTTAGGAGATAATACAAGTAAATTATTATATTTTTTCATAACGTAATTCTTAAGTATATGAGAATGTTATTTATGAAAATATTTGTACAATGAAAATAGAAATATTTGCTACTTGTTGAAATTTCAAATTTTAATATTTTCTGTTTTATATTGATGCATATATTCTTCCAAAATGTTTGTGATATTGAAAATGTATAAATTTTGAATAGAAAATTTATTTTTCTCTTTTTATTTGTAATCCCTGTAAACTGTATGCAGCTTTGAAAGCTATAGCAGCAGTTTTAAAAACAAGAGAAATTTTGTATAAACTTTCAAACTTCAGCTCAGTTTTTACATATGTTTAAAATAATGATTATTTTTATAAAAGGTTTCATATTTATAAAATTGTTTTTAAATTCCTATAATATTCGTCTATTTGAAATCAAATGTACTGTTTTTGGGTCTTTTTCGAAAATTTTTGAAAAAATTTTTAAAACTCTTATTGTTCAGATTCCATTTGGTATTTTACTGTTCCAGGACTCAGTTGGGATGCAATGCTTAGGCATATCCATATTGAGTTAGAAATGTTCACCAATATTATTGTATTCACGGTGGGTAGCCACTGCATAGAAAGTAAACATTGTCAATAACAAATTTTTAGAAAATCACAATGAAAATGAATCCTATTTTTTATAATTTATTTAGATGTGACAAATCTGTATCATCGTAATGTGACAGCTTGGTTCAGATTTTGAGTGACTATCAGAAACTGGCATTTCAAATCTATACCTTTTAGCTTCTGAATACTGTAGTTGTAGGTAGTGTCCTTGATGTGGATGTAACATCAAAAAAAGCTTCATTATACTCATTCAGATTTTTCATTTTGCCCAAAAATATAAAATCTCCACGTGAAATAAATTGCAAAAAAGCTAATACCAAATTTATTTGAGAAATCTAGGTACACTGTTATTACTCAAATTTAAAAAAAGCAATTAAGTACGCCCTTTAACTTACAAAGGTTTATTAAGTTCAAAAATTAGAACAAAGCCATGATTAAAGTAATACATTGATAAGAATAATAATATTAAGAATAAAGCAAAAAATAGGTTTAGAGAAAATCTTCTTAAATTGATAGTCAATGCAATATTTAGAAAAACAATGTAAAATTTCTGTATCAGAATACTTCTTTAGGTTTTTAATCATACTTAAAACCTTAACTGCGAATAATTGATTGTAAAACATGTATATATTAACATTAACTGGAAAGGAAGCTATTCTCAAGTGAAAATCTGTTGCGTTAGATGTTGAGCATGAGCATATGATTGTATTTGTTAATTTTGACTTCTTTTTCTATTCCTAATATAAACATTAAGAACAAATTTTACAGTGCTGGTAAAATGTTTATGTTGCACACGAAGTTTAATACATTAATAAATGTATATGTTGTAAAGCTAAGGACCGTGCGAAAGAACTTTATTACAAAAATTATATATAATTGAAATTATTCCCAACAATAACAGTTTATATACAAAAAGAACTAAATTCTGCAATCGATTTCACATAGTCAAACACCAGTGGATCAATGTTGGTCTTGAAACCTTTATGCTGCCTGTTAATGACATTATAATTTCAGATAAACCATAAAAAATATTTTCTATCTATCTAATATGCATAGAGTGCAATTTTGTAGCGTGTTCAAGCCACAATAACTAAGAGGTTCATATTATTTATCAGCTATTTCCTGCTGTTGCACCCAGATGTAAGATTATGAAAACTTCTGTAAATATTACATATTAACCCATTGATAGCTGCCTAATCAATCAATTTTTTTTAAAATAGCTGATGAAAATGGCGAACCTTAATCTTTAACAAGAAATAATCATGATAGTGCTATATCTTAAGTGTTTGCAAGTTATGGTTCTTTGCTACAACACTTCAAGTTATAAACAACCAAAAATAAACAGAAGGTAACTATTTTTACTAAAAACAAAAATTATTTGTAGTAGTTAACACCTGAAAATATTCAATTATTGAAGAATATGAGTTTAAAGATGATACATCATTAAAATAGAGAAATATTAAATGTTAGACAACATCGGGTGTTTGGTAATTTCATAATTAATGCAAAAAAAACATTTTGACATGCCTTATTCAAATATAATGTATAAAATTGATAATGTTATGCGAATACCTACAGAAATGAAGATGTATCTGCATTATCATGCGGTATCTGTAACTATCGCAGGTCAGAAGGTAAACTTTAGCTATGGCCTATATTATTAAGAATTGACCTTTGTCTTTTTTGACAAAATTTGCTATGAGCTTTGGTGTAATATAGTTGATGGTGTTTATAATATAGACATTATTTCCACTTTAAAAAACTTCTTGTCTTATGCTTATAGTCAAATTCGTTGTCTTCAAAATATAGGATGGTCGTTTTTTGTTAATCTTGCCATAGGACATTTCAAAATTCATATTCCTCTAAGAATGGTATTGGGATCTGCTGAGAATTTTTGAAAAGTTTGATTAAATTTTAAGTAAGATATAATTCTTACATCAAGTAGTTTTGATGATGCTACCATTTCCAGTGTAGTAGCAAATGAATGAATCAAGATCACTTTGAATGGCATATTATGGAGCGTTTTTATATATCGGTTACTGATGCAGAACGATTAAAACCCTCAAGGCGCTTACAAAAAATACTGCAATGGAAATAAGTTGTTGCAGTATAATATAAGTAAGGACTACTACACTTGTGGCAACATTTCCAATGCTCCACCCGAAGGTACTACATTGCGTTTAAATGCAAAAATAAACATGTTTCAAATAAATCCGATTTCAAAATCAAATAATCATAAATGAAATGTATAAACTAAAACTAAAGTTGGAGGTTTAAATAATGGTATCCCTAGCGTCGACTTTGGAGTGTATTCGATTAACAAGACACTAGTTCTTTTTTTTAGTGCGACCTTAAGGGTCAACTTAAAACTATCAAAATATAGCTAACTAATATTTTACCAATGGATTCCAATTTCTTAGCACATGTCAAATTTATTTATTGTGAATCCAGCCATTTCTTCCTGCTCTATAAATTTACAATATTGTCTTCGTAGTCTAAGTATTTTATTCTAACTGTAACTTAAATTCGTCCCTAATGTTCCCTAGCTGACATTCTAATTTCAATCTTTTTCCTATAGATACTACGAACAAAAAGCAGACAAAACACCAAAGAAAGAAGAATAAAATATATAAATGTACAATGCAGGTATAAAATATAAATATCTAAATAAAGTATTAAGCATAAAACAGTGCATAAATAGCAAAAACAACACTAAAATTATCAGGTGCACTTGTATAGACATATTTCGGCTAATGCCATCACACTGAAACGTGCTCATTAAAAATTAATTGCAAAATATATTTATTGATACAAATCATTGCTTATGCAAGTACAGCCACCATAATATTTATAAATACCTCGATTATATATTTCTCCAGAATCCGGAGATCTATCGTCTGCTTACATCAAATTATCTTACTGCATAGGGAAGGTGGGTGTGCACTGCTAAAGTCCTGGGGATATACACTAAATGTTCTGGAAGGTCACAATCATTATCATTTTTAAGTTATAGGGGAATGTGTGGTTTCACTCTTATTTAGTTTGTTTGATTAATTTAAGTTGACTAGGTTTCCTGATTTAGTTTGTTAATTATTAACACGATGTTTAACGTTTTGATTTAATACCCGGTGTTTTGTTCCATGCATTTAGGTAAGACAATGATTGATTTACTGTAAATTTCATCTTGCATATGTAAATATCTAGGTGTTTTGTTTTGGGCTTTGTTTTTGTATTTTTTTTTATTGTTAATTTTTTGTAAATTAAGTTATATCGTGTATAAAATAAATTTATACTTATATACTTCTAAGCTAAACTGTCTCCTACCCCAAAATTCGGACACCCGCTCACCCACCAATTACACTCGGTTCTTGGCCTCCAGTGTTGTCTCCTTCCTGCAAACTACTTGAAGGCTACCCAGAAACGAATTCTGATTAGTCGCTACTTGCACTTTTTTCAGGCCCTTGGGCTATTTTAGCCACTCAACAGCGAGATTCCTGTCTGCCAACCCTCTGTTAACCACCTCTGGTAGGCAGTCAAATTGCACGTGCTCGGCACTTTCTGCACCATTGCCGCATTTGCAGCAGTCGTTCTTGGTCAATTTAAATCTTTGCAGGTAGGCTTTCAGAGCCTAAATTTGTGTATCAACCTGCCCGTGGCAGCATTATTCCACCTCTTTTCCCACTGTTGGATTGACCTTTCTTGCAGCTTTTTTATAATTAGCGACCTTGGTACCGAAGAACACAATGTAAAAAACTTGAGAAGTTATTGCACTACATTTGATTTTACAATGCTCCACCCTCAGATACTACATTGGCTAGGAAGCGAGTTCTTTTTTACCTGAAAAATTTTGAATTTTGTCGAACCCTTGCTGTTTTAAGCTAAGTAGGGATCTTTAACGTGCCTGACAACACACACACGTGACCTCTATTTTACCTCTCATTCAAATGAGGGCGTATTTTGTGAAAAAAACTCGCTTAACGTTTTTCAAGTGGACCGTGCTGGGATTCGAACCCAGGACCTTGGGCATAATAGTCACACGCATACAAACTACACTACACAGCCGTCAATATAAGTTTTTGCGGCTTTAAATTACACGAATACCCTAACCTGCATACTACTCATCCTCGCACATGGACAGCAAAACCAACAAAACAATTTGAAAAGCTGAAATCTGTAATTATTAGATTTCAAAACTATGCATCCTGCAGAAAAAGCAAAAGCATATTCAATCACTGTGAATTATCTAATATAAAATTTTATCTGTGTTCTCATATGTACTCCTAGGTTAACCTAAACTAGGACTTTACATGTAATAGGTATTATCAATAACTATAAAAATTGATGAGGAGGTTGTTCCTTTCTAAAAATTGAGAGGTCCAAAGAATTTAGTTAAGCATCAATTTTGATAGAATATTTGGACGCGAATTTTTGAAATGGCATTTAACACAAATCGTCGATGGCTTCTGCGGTAGTGGAGTTTGGACGTCAAAAACGAAAAAAAAAACAGAAAAAACATTTTTTCTGCTTTACTGACGAGTATTGTACACATATTTGAATCTAAAATTTATCCGAGTGTATGAGCTAGGTGGTGCAATCTGATTGCAAATCCAACAATTTGTGATAAAGAATCTGTAAGTGATTCTTAAAAACTGGGTTGTATGCATCACTTGAGATCATTCAAACTGCGCTTTCGGCATCAAATCGTATAAAAATAAAATTGAATTTCGTTTAACGTGTAAAAGAATGCATTTTTCCAAGGAATTTATATAAAGTATGATAATTTTTAAAACTCTTAAATGTTAAACATTACAGATTTCAAGTAAGACTGTGCACCACAATATTACAATCGAATTGAAAAATATACTATATGCTCATAAATTCATTTTCTTACTTTAGTGATAGATAAACTTTCTGTAATCAAACTCTTACTAGTTGTACAATCTATCGTAAGAAGTTTTAGTCTTTCAGGAAACACACGTGGCTCCACCTCTCAATGTGAAGTTTAAAAGGATTTTCACTTTGTCGAAAGATTACTAAGTATGTTTGGACGCATTTAGCATGTAAAATTGCATTTGACCCAAAATATCGCTGCTTTCTTTGTCGAACTTGTAAAATATATTGTGTACACAAAAGAGTTTAATGGCACCAGAGATGAGGGTAACAGAACATGTAGTGAAACGATTACTCGCACAAAAAATCCAGTTCATTGGGGACTGGAAACCACTTCTTGTATATTATGTAAACTGTATGTAGTTTTAACAGTTATATTACAAAATTGTAAGCGAACCCATTTTAACACTACAACAGTTTAAGGAAAGAGCTCCAATTGTAGTAATGGCTAGTTCTCACGAAAACGAAATATTAGACATAAGTGCTGCTGACTTTCAATTGGAATTTCACATTAAAGAAGCTTGGCTAGCGAAGATTTTAGAATATTGTCTCATCCTTAATAATCAAATAGTTAGGTATAGTTCAATGACCAACTGAGATGGTGGATCCTTTTGTAGATATGCATGGTTTTAAAATCGATAATAATCGGTTTATACTTAAGAAGTGTTTTACCTGTTTGTCCCAGTGAAGCGTCATTACCACTTTCTTGTTCAAACTACCTTCTCATTAGTCTAGTCTTACCTTTCACTACAAAAGTCAAAACTAATGGTTGATTAGAAATTATTAGGACTTGTTTGAAACTCAGGTGAATTAGCTTATGACTGTGTACTACATGCATTACATAAACTTTAAACGCTGGTTCATGTCTATGTTACAGTAATTGAAAAGCAACATTGGTTATACCAAGGATATTTTTAGATTTCAACATTCTTAACCTTGAAGACTTAGAGTGCTCTTTGCTACAGAAATTGAAAAAAGCTTTTCATTTCACTGTGTTAATCATTCCCTGCAATATTACTCGTTATCAAATTGTGCTACAAAAATATATTACTACTTAAACATAGGTATATTAATTACCATCACCATGAAAAATATACCTTTGGTTTAATAAAAAAACTGTACTTTAACGTTTTTGTTTTTACACATTTATTTACAGCTGATAGTTTGGTTAAATATAACTATAATAGTCCTTTGAACAATTTTATTTTTCTTACCCATCAAAAGATTTACTATAACTTTTAACAACTATTTTAACTTAAATTGAAAAGTGCTATTTTGTATACTTTGCTGAAACAATAATGTAAAAATCAACCTTTAACTAAAATATCCTTTTCTTTAGGATCGTGTACACATTGATCAAACGTGAATGATTATCTATCTGCTGTCATAGCATTTACACTTGTTTTGGTTTCTTCTTTAACAGTTTCATGTTCCAATAGAGAATTTATTCCTGTCAAATATGGTTTCTTACATAATTTATCTACTTAAATAGGGCTTATAGCATATTCATCAAAATAAAAAATGAACATATCAGGTATCTGTATAATTTTGTATGTTCTTTGTCCTTTACTAGAGCTGCTCGTTCTTTGATTTATTTTTTTAGTTTTTGACGATATCGCCTTCACCGCATTTGAATTTCCTTTGCCAATTATTTTTTAATCCTTACCATTTGGTTTTGAAGTTTAGACAACGGTGCAGCAATAGTGTGAATCAGGTCTATATCATATACACAAATTCAATTGTTGAATAGTTTTTAACACTTTACGTAATTGCACTATCTCACATTTTAAATTTATTGTCAGTTGTCAAAATTAGAAGTACCATTATATGTCTACAACTGACCAAACATAACATTATAACTTGCCACGCCACATTTCACTTATATCATAAATACTTTTAATAATCAACATTGTAAAAGCAGGCTTTTTATTATTATAGTTCTATGACACTTTGAAAACAATCATTTCTGAACCATTTACAAGTGCATATATATCAATATATCAGTTATGTTATTGTAACTCTAGTCAGTGATCTAAAACTCTTCCACTGATGGCACGCTCTCAAGTCATTCACCAGAATACGATTTATAATACATTATACTCTTTAGATAATTGAATCCAAACAACTACTAAATGGAAGCATTATGTTGGATTTTGAACGTGAACACGATGCCACATATTACCAGGTCATCGATCAATAGAAGATCAACAAACCATAATAAGACCAGCGATCTGTTGTATCACAGCAGCGTCAGATCAACACCTGAGGATTTGAAACCCGTTTATAAAAATCTAGACATGGTGTCGTCACAGTAAGTTATTGACTTGACCCGATTGCATAATAGCATCATCGGGACATTGATCTTTGACCTGAAAAGGAATTAGAATTTGCCTATTCTTACAACCACCCATATTTTATGTTACTTTCAGCTCAATCAAGATCAAGCTTTAGTAATTGCATGCTCAATTGAGGGACGTTTCTTACATTAAGGATGCGAATGTCACCAAAAATTGTATAGCTACAGTGATCCCTATTCAAGCTAGTGACTCTTTTGTATTAATCAGCAATATGATAAGTGAAATGTGTAAACAAATTAGATATTTTATAACTCTGAGCTTAGGTTACTTGATACAGTTCAAGACTTGATGAGAAAGGTGGTATTTTTAAGTCAATCGTTTTTAATATAAGTGAAACATTTGCTTGCAAATACTCATTATTATATTTTAATCATTTTAACACAACTACTTACTGCAAGTATGTAAGGACTGTAAGGACCTTTCAATTAACCAAAAATATTACTTTGGAAATCAAATTTTTGAAAACAAGGTTTGAGGAATGATCAATGCATAAACCGAATAATTTATGTATATTACCATTATGAAATTTTAAATATCTTCAAGTTTACGGCAGATTAAGAAATTGAATAATAATATTTGTCCTACCAAAGGTATCTATATAATCAGTAGAAGATCTGTACGTATAACAATAGACGCAGAACAAGGAGTCTAGCACCACCTCCCTTTCTCACCACTGACGTCACAGTTGTCACTTTTACATTTTTGTTTTACGTCACTTTAAAAATCTGCCATTTTTAATACATCACTTTGACAATCTGCTATTTTTCTTATGTCATGATATTTGACTTACTCTGTATATATTCACTTTTGCTTCATCCTGTAAATACATTTTGCACATAGCTACATCACATAGTTGTTAGAGAAAAAAGTTAACTGAAACAGAATTCGAACTAGGGCCTCCTGCATGCAGAGCGAATGCTCTATCCACTGGACCACTGAATCAATCCATATAAGTACTTTCTCTTAGTACTGTTGAATGTACTGATCTCATTTTAATTCATCTTGGAGATTAACTTAAGAGGGCGTCTTAATTTTAATTTAAATATGAAGAATGTTCATGATGATTAAGAAACATTCCATAGATTCCACTTTAATTTAGAGATTAACTTAAAAGCACCTAACCCCAAATTTTATATAGAGGTAACATTTTCTTTTGTATATACACTGCTAGTATTGCTGAATATACAGATCCAATTTTAAATAACTTCCTGTGATACTGTGATAATAATTTACTGAAAGTTAATGAAAGTAAGCGTAGAGTCATGAGTTTCACTAAATGCAAAAACATGGTAAAGCTTAATGACACCATTACGGGTGTAATTTAGACCGTAGACAGCACTAGTAATTTAGGAGTTATTTTTGACTCTTGTATGATTTTTGCTAAACAGGTGGATAATGTTGTCCTTAAAGAATATAGGATGTTGAGCTTCCTACGTATATTTACCAAACATTTCAATAACATTCGTGCAATTCTAGTTTTATTTAACAGCGTAGTTCTTAGTATACTAGAATATAATAGACAGTTTTGTTAAATGTCTTTTATAGAAATATTAGCTAAGAATAATACCTTAAAAGTATAAAGTTCAGTGAACAAGTTGATTTTACAGAGAAATATTTTAATGGGCCTGTGCTTGGATTTAAAGTTAATGCAATTTTAATCTATTATAATATCGTAAGTGGATCTTACTTAAATGGTAAATTAGCTCACATTGTTCACCAGTTTTCCCTCAAGTTCCATCAGGTTTTAAAATTGTTTAATGTCCACCAACCGTAATTTATCTACCAATGAACACAGGCTATAAATAAAAATGTAGTTAAAATACTGGATCAAGATGGAAATTTAATCAATTTTAGAGGAGAGTTGATAACAGTGAGGTTGTACCTAAGAAAATACCTGAGGTGTGTATTAGATACAATAGAAACAGCATACAAAAACACTGGTATAAATAGTTTAATCTTTAAGCAAATACACTCTTCATGAAAAACCGTTAATTTCTTCAATCACTTGGATTAAACAATTCAATTTAAAAGAACAACTTATTAAAATGAACGGCGAGATTTTGAATTTTCGTGAAAAATGTTATTGTCAATAAGTATTGAAAAACACAACCACCAACCTAATGTAGTAACATCCCTAAACAACAGTAATGAAATTAGGATTCCTATTCAACAACAAGACAATCACACTCTACCATCTACAAATCCGTTGCATGTGGAAGAAAAATTATTAAAAACTGATGGAACACATTCTCTAACAAAGATTATATTAAATTTGCAGCAAGAAGTGTTTCGTATTGTAGTTGAGACACTGTAATGTATCTGTGAGTTGAAGGTTCTACGTCACGTAAACATCTGGCATGTCATGTCAATTGTCATGTGAATAAAGTCAAGTATTAAACAATGTTTTTTCTATAAATATAAGCAAGTATTGAACATGGCGCAGTCGAGAGAAAAATAAATAAATTCTTAGAGTATCACATGCATCACCAAGTTTATGGGAATACGAGTAAAAGTTTAGAATTGCATGTTGACAAACCACATCCAAAAACTCAATACCGTCGGATTTCGATCTTCAAGGGCAGCATGCCGTTCATGAATGGCAATTTTGGAAGATCGCATTCGAAGATTACTTAATAGCAACTGGACAGAATGAATCCGCCAACCAGATAAAACTTTCAGTTCTAAGAAATATTATCAGTGGCACTCTGCAAGACTTATGTTAACGTTTATCATTACTGCAGAGGAGGTAAACAAATGTAAAGTTACAATGGAAATGCTGGATAAATATGTAAATCCATTGATCCTAACGAATCTGCAGAAGATAAAGCTCTTCGAGATCGTATTGTAATTAAAATAAAAGACCCAACAACACGAGAAGCCTTATTATGAGTTAAGCTTACCTTAACTAAAGCTATCGAATTTTGTCGTACAAGTGAGCAGAGCAAATCTTAAAGCTTACAATTTCAGCAAACAAACGAAGTTAACGGGGTTGCAGGTACCAGACCAAAATATCGCAAAAAGGAATCCGGTATAGAAGATAAAGGTAAACAAGATAAATTTTTATGTCATAGGTGCAAGCGGTCAAATGGACCACGTGAATGTCTTGCGTATGGAAAGCAATGTAAAAAATGTGGATTAAAAAATCACTTTGCTGTAGCATGTAAGGTAAAAAATGCAAAAGCTACAGAAAAGGATGAGGCTATACTCAAAAAAATAATTACTTCAAACAAATATAATAATCTTCTTTTAAGTATAGTGTAACTTCATATATGAGCAAAGATACTGTAGTATTATTTTAAGCACATTGTTTATTCGAGGTTCAAGATCATAAGTTACTTCAATCAAATGCTGTATATATTCAATTCTAGATGGCAGTTAGTTTTAAAATAAATAAATGTATTGTCTTTTTATGAGAGTTCTTTAATCTTGAGACTAGTAAGTATTAAATTCAATTTAAATACATGTATTTCTTCTTTTCAGAGAGCAGTGTTTTTTAAACAAGTACTTTAAGATCTTCAAAGTAAGGAACAGTAGTTTTACGGATACTAAAAGATTGTCTTAAGTCAAGTATATGGATAGTTTCCCTAAAGTATATCCTATATTTAGGTTAAAAATGCATTAACGTCTAATTGAATAGAGGTTAATTTTAAAAAAAGTGTACCATATATTTCTCAAAAATGTATTTAGTATTCAATTTGAGAATACCTTAAATTTCTTTCAAATAAAATGTATCATAAAAATAAGTATACGAATTAAAATATATATATATATATATATATATATATATATATATATATATATATATATATATACAGCGTGTCCCGTAAATATAGCAACAAAATTCAGAAGGTGCGTAAGCATACCTCCAGATATGAAAAATAGTTTAAATAAACAGATAAGAATGCGTTGCTTTTGATATCCAAGGTGTTGAGAAATTATTTCTTTTAATATTTTTCCAATATCTCTTAGAATATCAAAGATGCTGAAGTGAGATTCAATGGACTTATAACACTTAAAAATATACACGTATTTGTTTTTTACAGGTAATTTTCAAATATTTCATAGGCGCAGAGATAAAAGGGAAAGGGATGTTTACCCCTATAACTTCTACGTCACTGGTAAAAAATAAATCTTTGTACAGTTTGTTAATGCCTGAAATATTCTACACGAAAAATGTATATTTGGTAAAGAACTCGAAAGTAAGTGGTTTTCGAGAAAATGGCATTATATCATAAGATATAGTAATTACATTGCATTAAAAACAGATCGGCCCTCATCAGAGATCAAAATCTGTACCTCATTGTAAAATGCCGATTATTTTCTCTAAAATTATAGTTTTTTATAGTTAATAGTTTTTATCCAAGTATACATTTTTCGTGTAGAATCTTTCAGGAATTAAAGACATGCACCTAACTTTTTTTGCCAGTGTCGAAGAAAGTTATCAGAGAAGAAATCCCAAATTTTGCCTTTTTCTACGCCACTTAGATAAATAACTATTATGGTAAGTTTATTAAATCTCATTTCAGTATATCGTAAAGAGATATTGGCAAAAACATAAAAAAGAATTTCGTCAACATTTTGTATCTCAAAACGACACATTTTTAAAAGTATGTTTATAGAACCTTTTTTCATATTTAGAGATATACTTTCACCTCCTGAAGTTTGTTGCTATATTTACAGGATACAATAAAGGTGTTGTGGAATTAAATAAACGTGGTTGGACTCACTCTCAAATTTTTAACGAGCCCCTACAGTAGCTTCCTCTAGGACACAACTTATCGGTGGCTAAAAAGAAAGACATTGGCACTTAACTGCCCGGAGAAGACTGCGCAGAAGATGAGCAGTTTTCATTTTACAAGAGCATTTAATAAAATACGACAGAAGTTGTTTAAGGCCTGAAGAAAATAAAGCCTCCTGCGGTATTGTTTGGACGAGCACTGTGGTCTTCATGTATAAAAATATTTGAAAGGTAGCAAGAATAAGGAAAAATATTTTGAAACTTTAATTTTTTTTTTAGAAAATAAGGACAAGGTTAATAAAGTTTTAGTAAAATCAAATATTTTTGAACAATTTTATTAAACTTAATATTATTTTTTATGAAAATAAGAGCTAGTTAGGTTTAAAACGAATATTGAATATTATACCATTGACTAAAATGCCCCATCAAATTGGAACAAAAAGATACACGCCCATATTTAAAATCAAAATAACTCCAAAATAAAGCAAAAAAAGTATGTGTATGACCCATACATCGGTTTGTTTTGTATTGATTATATATTATAAAAATACAATAATATCAAAGATTCTGATAAGCTATACTAATATATGACAAACTATATAAATACTACCAAAAACTGCAATATGCAATACAATATTAATTATTATAAAACTATATACATAATAATTATGTGGTTTCATACTTAACTATCCAATGTAGCATATACAGGGGATTCTATTTTATTCACTATGTCAAGGGTGTATGGAGGCAAATTATCGCTTTCCAATGATACTTGGTAAACACATCTCTGTATCAAAGTATAAATATATTCTGAAGGAAGGGGATATTTTGCGTTCAATACATGAAACAATTTAAATAAGGTATCGAAGGTTTTTTGAGCGCCATTTAAATGTAAGAAAACGTTATCTAATATAATATAAAAATTTTTTGGTTGCTCCAATGACATTCCCTCCACAACCATAAACGGTTGTAAAGTTAATCCCCTCGATGACGCTTGAAGTTTTTGCTGTTCCACAATTCCAGCAATATCTCCAGGTGTCTGAAAACAATTTCAAATTTATAGATTCCACTCTCAATATTCTTAATAAATACCAAGAATATTTGTAATTGGAATATAAAAACCTTATTTTTAAACATGTAAACAAAAGCAGTTTATTACCTTTGCCAGCACTAGTATAGAGTCTACTACTTCCAAGGTGGAGTACTTCCAGTGTTTATGTTTATGGTTTACCATGCGCCCCTTTGGTGGGATTAGATGAGGCAAGCTCGTAAGTTCTTTCAGAAAAATAACGTCTAACAACTAAAATAGTGTGTTCTAATAGAAAAAGGAGCTTACTTATCTTCATCAATACTATCCTCTAGGTCTTCACAATTATTTTTTCCTCTCAGGCGTACTACCATATTTATAAAGTTCTCCCATTGAGTAAATAACTGTATCTCTTTGCCAGGAAACAGTTTCTTATAATCGAAGTTAATCTAAAGTAAATAATATACTTATGACAATTTCATGTATAGCATATGTACATTGATTATACAGGATAATTCAGAATTCGACCACCAAATTGATACTGAAGAATCTCCTTATGAAACAATGAAAAACTAAGTAGTGAACTAGTTTCCGGATATGCACTGTTTCGGATATACAAGGTGTTAAAGTTGTAAATAACAAAATTGATTTTCATCGCTATGCCCAAAATTCTAAAAATATTTCAATGAACTTTATCAGTAGCTAATGTATCCAAGATGCTTTAATTTTTTGTAAAAATTAATTCAATATGTTAATTCAGTGACGGTACATAAGGGTAACGACTTCTTTTTCCCTCATTTTTCTACGTCACTGATTCCATCTCCATTTTTCAATTCTTTTGTAAAATTTAATTTAAATATGTTTGAAGTACCTATTAAAAATATTTTTTGTATACCAATTTATTTTTAACTGTAGTTATAAACCACGAACATCCTGATTACTGCACTAAGTTATTTTACATATTCGCAACTACCAATAAAATTTTTGGTCCTATCTTCGTACCAAATAATTTCAATATAAATTCATGCACGCCTACATTCTGAAACCATTGATTTTTTTGTATTCAAATGTTATGCATTTTTTCAAGAAAACCTAATAAGAAATCGATAAAAAATGAAAAATGAAAATTGAATCAGTGGCGTAGAAAAACGAGAGAAAAAAAGGAGACGCCGCCCTTATATACCGCCACTGAATTAACATAATGAATTAATTTTTCCAAAAAAATAAAGCATTTTGGACACATAAAATACAGATAACGTTTCATTGAAATATTTTTAGAATTTTGGACGTAGCGATGAAAATCAATTTTTTAATCTATAACTTCAACGCCCTGTATATCCGAAACAGTGAATTTCTGGAAACTAGTTCCTACTTAATTTTTTCATTGCTTTATAAGAAGAAGCTTCAGTGTCAATTTGATGGTTGAATTATGAATCACCCTGTATAATGTTATTAGATGAAACAATCAACGCTCTTACACAGTCATCACCACCATCAGTGGTTGTAAGGTACACATCCTACCAGTAGCTTTCATACTTTCATTTAAAGTAATCATTAAGGCTTTGTCCATCAAAAACCCTATCGGGTGATTATGGAAAATATGAGAATTTGGTACTATACAAATGTCGATGCTGTGCATTCATATACCGGGTGGTTGCTTGGAAGATGCAGCATAGGGATTTCAATGATAATTTCTTAATGTTGAATTATTCGCTTCCCTAATTATTTTAGAGGAAAAGTGTAAAGGAATTGTTTGTAGAGATAAAAATATTGAACCCACACATATCATTGTTTACAATTTTTCATTTAACGGAACCGAAAAATTAAAGAAATAAAAACTCTAATTTTAAAAAATTCGGTAATGCCATGGATTAATAAAACCAAATTTAAATAAGTGAAATCCTGTTCCCTATCACTCAATAGATGATTTTATATTTACTCTTGAAAAACTTCAAATTTAATGACACTGAAATGTAAGTGTGTTTATTTAGTTTTATTAATCCATGGCAATACCCAATTTTTTAAAATTAGAATTTTTTTTTTCGGTTCCGTTAAATGAAAAATTGTAAACAATGATATGTGTGGTTTCAGTTTTTTCTATCTCTACAAAATATTACTTTACACTTTTCCCCTAAAATAATTAGGGAAGCGAATAATTCTACATTAAAAAATTATCATTGAAATCCCTATGCTGCATCTTCCAAGTCACCACCTGGTATAATTTTTTCACTTTAAAATATTTTTAACGGATGCCCAACATCGATATTACCATACTACCAAGAATTCATATTATTTGTGTAAGTATAGTTATTCTATAATCAATCGATGGTGTTCCGGAAGGGACACTATTATGTATAAATATAGAATTTAGAAAACAAAACAATAATTAAATCTTGGAACAACCTACCAAAATTTCAGACCGCTGGTCTCTTAAAATTGGCCAATCATTTAGGAAATCATTCACCTGCGGATAGTTATTTAAACTTTCACGACGTAGGGTAAACGTCTTATCCCACTTTTCGACCATGTCATACCAAGGTTCATTATTAACTTTTAACCATATAAAATATTCGTTACTAGAAAGGCCAAGGTTTGCTTCGCCCTTTTTTGTGCTTGCACCACAAGCTAATGATTCTCTGGAAGGGGTTTCAGAGCGCCTCCGTTTTCGTTTTGGAATTGCTTCGTCGCAAGTAAATATCAAATTTTTTACTTTGTCTACTAATTTACCCCTGGCTGGTATTGACTTTCCAGTAATTGAATTGTTCTTCTTTATAGCGGGCACATAATTTATTTCCATTGCTTCAGTAGGAAATAATGTTATTATCTTTGCTGCAATATTATTATATTCTTCGTGGCGAAGACGACTGAAAATAAATATGTATTTACTTCTATAGTGACAAGGAATTCTATTTAAACCATACTTTTTGATAATGTATGTATATAAATGTTTCATTATAATGTCAACTAATCTTGATCGCCTTTTGAGGTCCAAAACTTTTAAAGTTTCGTAATATTTCAATATCCCTTTCCCATTGGGCTTGTTTGTAACAATGTATTTAAGTCAAAGTCGGTGAATCTTGGAACTTCAGTCAAGAATTCAGCCAAATCAAAATCTAGAACTATTCCCGTGTTATGGGCTACCCTTTGATCTTCATTTACTGTATTTTCTGATTCAACGTAGGTAACTGTAGATGTAGCAGCAATACTATTAACCGCGTTTTCATTTTCTTTGTTCTAAAATTTGCAATAAACAGAGTTTTTGAAGAAAAATTATTATACCTGTTCTTTAATTTGGTTCAACTTTCCTTCAATCAATTTTCTCATACTTAATGATTTTGGAATAAGTTCTTTTAAATCTTCACTTGTGAGGCTTTCAAGTACTTCAACACGACATATATCTTGATCTATAAAAATTAGTTAACACTTGTAATTCTTCGAAACGATACAACATAGTTATCAAAATGCAATGAGAACGAAACAGATGAACACGTTTCCATACAGGGCGAGTTTTTTTTCATTATCACTATGGGCATCTTGGAAACTGCTAGAGATAGAGACGCTCAAATGGGAAAAATAATGCAGCTTTGTCTGTTGATATCGAATGTATATATATAATATTCACTAGTTCACCGATTTTGCGCAATATATAGTCTACACTTTCTAACAATAGAATGTATTGCTGTTCTACTAAAATAGCATATAAATCTGCAACTCTAGTAGAATTTTTATTGCATTCAATGTAACAAGTTAATATATCGAACAATTCATTTTAGCAAAACAGAACTTACTTATTAGTAATGGTGTGTACAAGAACACAAATGACAGTTCAAAATCCAAATTGCGATTGAATATGGATTGTTTTATAGTTTTCATGGGAAGTCTGATAAATATATGAACAATAAAAACAAAAAAAAACCTTAACATTTCCGCCATTTGCAAAAATAACTCCATCATGTGGTATATCAGTAATATCAGCAAAACATAAGCTATTAAAAAGATCCATAGCCAACTTTGCATTCCATTAAAAAAAATTGAGGTTATGCACATATCTATGAAACTAAAAATAATAAAATTTTCGAACCACACCCTCTTATTCAGCGTAGGAATATCTACAAGTTTTATATTTACATTATTTCCCAAACTTGGTCCCAAATTTGGTTTTTCAAAATATCCAGATATCCATAGATTTTTTCTAAAACATGAAAGCACATTCGAGATCAACAGACAAAACCGCATTACTTTTCCCATTTGAGCATTTCTCTATCTCTAACAGTTTCCAAAATGCCCATTAGTGATAATGAAAAAAAAATTCATCCTGTATGGAGCATAAAGGTAACGTTTTCGGCGGTAATGAACAGAGATAGGTACTATTGAATTTAAAAATATAAGATGTAGATTGTTTCAATGTTAACTGCGACTTACCTTTCATAAAATCGACCACAAGTTAAATATACATGTTAATCCAGAATTTAACTTACCCACAAATGTTTTTATCACCTCCTCGGTACAACCCCAGGTACCTAAAATTGTTTTCACGTCAACACTCTCAACACTCTCCATATTTCATATAAAACTGAACACCACATAAAACATTTACAGCGACGTAGCACATATACAATCAGGAATGAACACGATTTTATGACGCAATTTGTAAGGAAGAAGGTACATTTCTACCAAACAAATACACTTTTGTACTTAACTTAAGAATATGAACGATGATACACTTACTTCAAGAATACCTAAAAACAGTCATTTCAATTAAGAACATTATATTCTAAAATCAATTTCTGCGTTGTAATTAAACTATGTGATCAGGATTTCTTCAATTTAAGAACGTAATTTCCTTAAATTGATCACAAGTAACTTAATTCAAGTATCAAATTTAAACTCATCCTAGTTTTTAATAGAGCATATGAATGAACTTGTATCGAGAAACGTTTCTTAAAGCAAGAGAACATTACCTTCGATTGAGATTATTATTTTAAGAACAGCGGTAGCTTCACTATAAGAATAGATTTTTTGTGTGATTAGTGACTCCGATGTTTTTGTTCGAAATATCAGTATAGATGTATGTATTAAATGTAGAAACAAAAAATCATGTGAACATTTGCACAAAAATATGTGGGAAGAAATTTTGGTTATAGAAAATGTCAAACTCAAAAGCAAATTAGATACAGGGGCCGACATTAATGTTATCCCTTTATCAGTCATAAAAAAGTTTAAGACAAATTGTAAAATAATACCTATAGACTATATATTGAACGCATTTGAGGGGACAGTGTCTAAACCTACAGGAACTGTTACTTTAAACATTAAATATAAAGAAAAAAATATTTTTGATTTTGTTATAGTGGACGGTGCTAGGCAGGTTTTAATTGGGGGTAAAACATGTATCCATTTAAATTTTATTAAACGGATTCATAAAATTGACTTAAATATAAATGATGAAAACCAGAATAAATTTGTTAACGAAAATCTGAATATATTTATAGGTTCAGGCAAATTTAAAGAAAAGGTTGAGATAACTACTGTAAGCAATTTTGAAGCAGTATGTTATCCTCCGATTAGAAGTTCTATTAGTATTAAAGATCATCTAAAAAATGAACACCATTTGGTGTGTATAGATTGATTGTTTTCCCATGTGGCTTGTTAAATTCTCAAGACCTATTCTAGGAAATAGTCGAAAATAAATTTGTTAACAAAAGTAATGTAATTATCTGTCATGATGATATGATAGTGGCTGGTTTTAATAAAGAGGAGCATGATAAAGTAGTAGCCGAGGTGGTTGAACGAGCTAGGGAAACTGACTGCAAGTTTAATAGGGATAAATTTTAATATTGCAAAACTGAGGTAAAATTTATGGGGCAATCTTTTCCTAAATCGAGCATGCGAGTTGGCCCCAACAGAGCCGAAGCTCTTTGTCAACTAGAAACCTTATAGACATATGTTCTAAATATGACTGAAATTATGCATCTTTTATAGGAATTATTAAAAAAATATTGAGTAGCAATGGCTACCAAAGCACCAGGAGTGTTTTGAAAAGCTAAAATCTATGACTTCAAAATCGCCGGCATTAGTCGCATTTGATCCCAAAATGAAATTTATTCTGCAGTGCAATGCCTCAAAAAACGAGTTAGGTTGTTGTATGTTTCAATTTCAAGATAATATACTAAAATTAATTGCATGTGCTTCGCGAGCAATGAACGAACATGAAATAAACTTTAGCCAAGCAGAAAAAGAATTATTAGCTATATATTTTGGCACTCAAAAATTTTATAACTATATACATAGAACTATAATTGATGTTCAATCCGACCATAAACCAATTATAGCAATTATGAATAAACTCACTTGTAAAATTGTTTCAGTACGATTATAGCGTTTAAGGCTAAAATTATTGAAATAAACGTTAAATAGCTGTTATGTTCTAGGGAAAAATAGCTATTTTGCCGATATGCTTTCCAGGACAAGATATGAACACGTCGTTTCAGATATGTTTGACATAGTGCATACAGTTTCAAAACATGTGCGCATGAGTGATGCTAAAGTAACCGAATTTAGAACAGAAACGGCTAAAGATAATACGGTATCAACAATTACTGACTATTATTATAATGGGTGGCCAAATAAAGGGAAGGTTCTTAAAAATATACAACTCTACTATAATTTAAAAAACGATATATTCATTGAAGCAGGCATTGTATTCATTGAAAATAAAATTATTGTACCGCAAACGTTACAAAAAAGCATAATTAATGTATAACATAAAGGTCACATACGAATATGTAAGACTATAAATAAAGCTAGAACGATATTTTTCTGGCCAAACCTAAATAACGACATAAACCGACTTTTTGAAGAAATGCAGAGTTTGTGAAAAATTTATGCCAACAAACCATAAAGGACCAATGTTACCTCACGCGGTCCCGAACCCGAGATTTAATAAAATAGGGGCGGACATATTAGAGTTTGGTGAGAAGCCATATCTAGTACTTGTAGATTATTTTTCTCATTGGATAGAGATTATTCAAGTAAGTAGTAAAACATTTCATGCAGTTATTGATGCCATGCAAGATGTATTTACTAGATTTGAGATTTGGGTATCCACAATGCAAAGAATATTACAATTGTAAAGAGATTAGTATTTCAACATGTTCTTCACATTATCACCAAATTAATGGCCTTGCTGAAAAGGCTGTAGGGATCGGAAAACAAATTTTACGCAAAAGTCATGACAAAGAAACAGATTTTTGTGAACTACTATACTAGAATATAATAACAGTCCAATTGTGAACTTAAATGCTTCACCATGTCAGATACTAAGAATTGTACGAATACAATTACCTATAACAAATAACAAATTACAACCTAAAATACAAAATCACATACAGGGTGAGTTTTTAGTGTGGCAACGGACGATAACTCCGTTATTATAAAAGCTACATAAACCAAATTTGGAGGCATATTAGGCATGCCTAAAGTGCACATTTTAAAAATATTTGGAAGCATACAGGGTGTTTCATAATTCCAGGGCATATTAAACCTATATTTTTTTAAATGGAACACCCTATATATTATTACATTTTTGAAAAGCCCATAAAAAGAGCTTTAATTTGATATTAAATTACATCTGTCTATTCCTTTTAGTTTTTGAGATATTCAACTGTTTTTAGAAAAAATGACCCCGATTAGATACATTGCCATTGCACTAATACACAACTTATGTTAATTTTCAAGATGCAGAAAATTTTGCTATATACCATAGTATATTTGTAAATATCACTCTTTTGGAATTTCTTCACAGTATACAGGGTGTGTCAAGTTTCGCAAAATGCAATTTTTAAAACTTTTTTTAAATGGCACCCTACCAATTTTATTGCTACAATGGATAGTCCATTAAGTGTCCTTTCATTTTTGTTAAGCATTCCCTATACCTAAATCTATTACTTTCTGAGATATTTTAGATTTTCTTCAAATTTTAAGAATGTTTTTAATTTACATAACTAAAAATAACTTACTATTGGAGAATATTATAAAACAATTAATACATTTTGATTAACAATCAACTACACTTATCCAATCACAATTTTCACTAAAGATATAACAACCTACAATAATATGCTATCAACAGAATTCTGCCAGATCAACAATATGCATTTTATAGAAAATGTCCAAACAGGAAATCAGGCAGGCTTTGAAAAAAATAACAATTACAGTTAAAATGTCATTTAGGTTTATTAATTGTAGTGTGTTATCATTTAAGACATTATCAGTTCTGTTTTAAATGTAATCTTTGAAGGAGTTTTCAAAATGAATTTTACCGTGGAAGATCAAATAGATATGATTTAGGTAGTGGTAGGAAGTTTAAGAAATTTCCTACTTGCATCAAGAATATACCAAGAGAGATATACTGTTAAATGACAACACACTACAATTAATAAACCTAAATGACATTTTAATTGTAATTGTTATTTTTTCAAAACCTGTCTGATTTCCTGTTTGGACATTTTCTATAAAATGCATATTGTTGATCTGGCAGAATTCTGTTGATAGCCTATTGTTGTAAGTTGTTATATCTTTAGTGAAAATTGTGATTGGATAAGTGTAGTTGATTGTTAATCAAAATGTATTAATTGTTTTATAATATTCTCCAATAGTAAGTTATTTTTAGTTATGTAAATTTAAAACATCCTTAAAATTTGAGGAAAATCAAAAATATCTCAGAAAGTAATGGATTTAGGTTCAGGGAATGCTTAACAAAAATGAAAGGTACACTTAATGGACTATCCATTGTAGCAATAAAATTGGTAGGGTGTCGTTTAAAAAAAGTTTTAAAAATTGCATTTTGTGAAACTTGACACACCCTGTATACTGTGAAGAAATTCCAAAAGAGTGATATTTACAAATATACTATGGTATATAGTAAAATTTTCTGCATCTTGAAAATTAACATAAGTTGTGTATTAGTGCAGTGGCAATGTATCTAATCGGGGTCATTTTTTCTAAAAACAGTTGAATATCTCAAAAACTAAAAGGAATAGACACATACAATTTGATATCAAATTAAAGCTCTTTTTATGGGCTTTTCAAAAATGTAATAATATATAGGGTGTTCTATTTAAAAAAATATAGATTTAATATGCCCTGGAATTATGAAACACCTTGTATGCTTCCAAATATTTTTAAAATGTGCACTTTAGGCATGCCTAATATGCCTCCAAATTTGGTTTACGTAGATTTTATAATAACGGAGTTATCGACCGTTGCCACACTAAAAACTCACCCTGTATATAACCACTTATGTAAACAAAAACAAAATGTAAAACTCCAATATTATTCCCACAGCAACAGAAAGCCAATAATATATAAAAAAAGGGGATAATATAGTCATTAGAACAAATATCGACAAGACGTGGGATAAAGCAATTATTATCGGAAAGGCACATGAACCAAGATCATACTGGGTGCGAAAAGAAAGTAATAACAGAATCTTAAGGCATAACACCAATCAGATTAAAGCTTCAAATTCCAAAATCGAGTTCAAAGAGTTAATTAGTGAGCCTGAGTTATTCCCTTTGGAACCTGAAAAGCATCCTATACGAAGTGACGAAAATAATCAGAATGTCATAGTACCAATTATTAGCAATGGGGATTGAACCTGCGAAAGTACTAGTGACAAGTTAAATAATCAAGAAATAAGTGCTACCAGTGATTGCGCTTTAAAAACATCAAAGTACTGGCGTACAATTAAACCCATGCAACGCCTTAATCTTTGAGGGGAAGGTGTTTGGTATTAGTTAATAAGAAGTTACTAGTTTTAAGTTAGCTGTAGTTGAGACACTGTAATGTATCTGTTCACGTTCAGCTTGTCGATCCTTGCTCTCTATATGAGCATTACATTCAGAAATTTGTTGATATCTTGTTTGCTTCATCTGTTAGTTGACTCGCCATGTTTTGGCGGATGCGTCGTAGCAGTTCCGGGTCTTCCTCTTGATTGCTCTCCAACATGCGATAGTCCAAATCCTGGGTCCACAGGCCCGTGGTTTCGCCGACAGGATGGCTTTCGCCACAGGCCGCTCCATCGTCAGGTAGCTCGTCGAAACAGGGCTGACGGATATGCATCCCCAACGATTTCGCATTGGCGCCCATAGCTGGAGAACGAGTTGTCACCGTTGTCACCGTCGCCCGGAGGCGAAGGAATGCGCGCGTCGAATGCAGATGCTGATATGTCTGTGAGTTGAAACCTTGTTATATACTATAATTAAACTTCATATTAGTACCGGTGCGTACACATTAGGCGAACAAATCTAGCATCAATTCCGTTGTCAATTACAGGATGGCTATAAGGTAAACCAGATGTCATGAATGTAGATGCAATCGTACGCATTTACCCTAGGACCTTTGTTTATATTAGAACTTTTATTTAGAATATCCAACTGGTTTGTGGAATATCCTTCTTGTTTCACCAACGCGATAATGTTTGTTTCAGTTAAATTTAATTTTGTTTGTGTTTACTTACCTTTCTATTAATGCAAATTACGTGTGTGGGGTTGGAATGGACACCATGCAATTTTCAAAAAAGATATATATAGTTCGATTGTGCCGCGAGGGTTTTGGGCCGTTGGGAGCTTCTTTTTTAAAGATTTTATTTCCAAACAATACACTCCTATCAAGTGTATTTTAATTACAAAATGACTATTTCTTTTATGACACTTGACACGTAGTATATAAACAAGGGTTGAAGGGTCTACGTCAGGTAAACGTCTTTCATGTCATGTCAATTGTCATGTGAATAAAGTCAAGTATTAAACAATGTTTTTTCTATAAATATAAGCAAGTATCGAACAAGAACTAGTTGTAATTCGATCTAGTTTTGACACAAATGCCATAATTAATAGTAAAGTGGAAGGAGAAGAAAAAATAGTTTTAAACAAATGGTTTGGAAAGTTCCACGCGTAACTATCAAAGGTGCCCAAAGAATAAAACTAGTTGAATGCATAGCACAAAACCAGGATTGCATATTCCTTTTAGAGGTTGTGAGTTACATGAAAATCAGCTTCTGCAACAAACACAACATCTTACGTGGAGCATAAAAACAGCCACACAGTTAAAAGGCAGCGCTTTGTATTTGTTGGATTTCATGCAAACCGAAAAAATAAAAATCAAAGTGATTAGTCGATTTGATCACTGCAACCTAACAAACATTAAATTATATCTAAATTCAGAGTTATATCCTTACGATAATCGGAATTAAATTTTGATATTAATCAGACGGCACCTTTATATGAAATGTATCCTCAGTTTTAGCAATCGCATTACGAAAAGGAAGATAAACCATTGTTTTATCCCAAAGAATTTCGAAATATAACACACTGATAGATTGTTCTACACCAAACGTACCACTCAAATTTGGTACAGTTGACATTAGATTGAAATTTGAAACAAATGAAAATGTTCCTACCAATACATTTTGTTATTGTCTCATATTGCATAATGGATTAGTAAAGTATAATCCACTTTCTAATGGTATACGAATTGTGTAATCCTAACTTATATTTATTTATTTATTTGTACAGCATGTAACAAATTTTAGATTTAGGTTCAATCAGTAGTGAAAAGTTTATAAGTTTAATAATTTAAAAATTTTTCTTTACATGTTTTATATTTTTTATGTAACTTATGCAATCTAAAAAGATTTAACATTTTATAAAATTTAGTAATTTACAAATTCTACATTATATGTTTTATAATTTATGTACATAATGTTAATTGCATGGCATTTTTCTCCATGTTGGTTGACAGCTTAACAAAATAGGTTAATTCTCCTCTTTTGTAAACATCTTCAGTTATTCTCCTGTTTAATTTAATGTTATAATTCATTATTTGAAGTTTATTTTCTTCTCTCGAGCAAATATTTATTATAGTTCAGAATTTAAACTTTATGTCAACTTCAATCGCCCTCTAGCGTTATTCTGTGTATTTACATTTATTGTGCTAGTTGCGATAACCATCCATGATGACATTCGTGTATCCGCTGCCTAATTAGTAACATGCATGCAGAATACTTGTGTAATAAAATCAATCCAGAACCACAGCGGCCACTGTCGCCCGCAGGTTTGATCACTTCTGGTAGCAGTAGGTGTTTATTGGTTGTTTTGTGACCACATTTCCACCAGCATCCACATTTCCATACACATCTGAACCAAATAGTTTTCTTTGACTAACCATTTTTCATCTTTTGAGATAGCATCTTTCGAGATAAATATATCTTGCATTTTCATCTTAGCATCCTCATTTCCTCCCACATCTGGACTAAATAGTTTTCTTCGACTAACCATTTTTCATCTTTCGAGATAAACCTATCGTGTTTGGTATAAATTAATATTAAATTTTTCTCAGCTACCCGAATTTCTGGGAATTTTTTAGATTGCATCATCCCCCAGAGAACTACCTCAATTTTAAGATTTTTTTACCGCTAACATTCTGAACCAAATAGTTTTCTTCGACTAGCCATTTCCACCCACAAGATAAATGTACCTTGTTTGGTATCAATTAATATTAGAATTTTCTCAGCTACCCGAATCTCTAGGAATTTTTTAGATAGCGTCCCCCCCTCCCCCCCCCCCCAAGGGAGCTGCCCTCATTTTAAGATTTTTTGCTGGTAGCGATTTCTGACTGTCCTTATAAATTTTTTAGCCATGCGACACATCAAATTAGTCTAGAATTATACGCAAAATTTAAATCTGCAAACAGATTTAAAATCCGACCACTCCTTACAAAGTTACACACATACCTTCTAACGAGCATACTGCCACCGTACCACTACTCGCTTTTAATGGCATACCATACTTTCTATCTTGTTTAGCTCATCTTTCGAGATAAATATATTTTGTTTGGTATTAATTAATATTAGATTTTTCTCAGCTACCCGAATTTCTAGGAATTTTTTAGATAGCACAATCCCCCAGGCAGCTACCCTCATTTTAAGATTGTTTATCGGCAGCGATTTCTGACCGTCCTTATAAATTTTTTAGTCATGCAATACATCAAATTAGTTTAGAATTTTATGCAGAATCCGAATCTCTAAATAGATTTAAAATCGGACCACCCCTTACCATTTTACACACACGCCCTCTAAATTATAACTTTCCTGCAGCTCATACCTAAAAGAAAATCTAAAAACCATTCTTAAAACTTTTTATTACAGACAGTTTTTACTAATACAGTTTAAATTTTGTAAACCACATTTCTAAATACATATTCACAATTTTTTATTCATAACCTAGAACTCCTCAAATCGGCTTATACTTATTAATATTAATTTCTAAATAGAGCACCTTTTCCAAAGACCAACCGGTCCCACATGTTTCAAATTCCTCTGATTTTGTTCTCATGGTTTCGCTTAAGACCTCGTACATATTTTCCAGATTACTAGAAGACGTTATAACCATATTTTTTGTGTTAAAAGATTTCACATTGGTAGTTTCTTCTCCTATTTGGGTGTAAACGCCGTAGAGTTCGCAATAGACTTTTATTGCTGTAAGTTGTATTCTTTTTTCATTAAGTAATCGAATAAATCGCTCTTTCTGCTTCCAAAGAAACTCGGACACTCCATCGTCGACACTGGCGTTCTTTATGCGATAGCTAGCCATACGGTTGTTAAACGCTGTGCTAACCATTTCTACACTATTTTCGTCAGTAGCGGTAACTGTTGCATTTTTATGTCTGTTGCTTCTCAAGTGTGCGGCATAGGTAGTCTTTTCCATTTTGAAATCGCATACTTTACACATTATTCGTGGTTATTTCGTAAAAGAGCTTTTAACAGCTGTCGGAGCTGAACGTCTACGGCTTAATGACATACCATGCTGTTTTTCCTTGTGTCGCAGTAAGTTGTCCATTCTCGTAAAAGCAATACCGCAAGACACACAGTTTAAGTACTTTGCTGCTGACGGATGTATAAGCTTAACCGTGGACGATGTTACAGCACAACATTTGTTCTGATGCCGTCTGAGAGCATTTTCCAGGTATAGGAAGCACCGCAAGAGTGGCATTTAAAAACGTTTGCAGGTACCATTTTAATACAAAACAAAATTCGCACTATAGGACTTTGATGAAACTTGTAAGCGAACTAACTTATAACTAAAGAGTTTACTCTTGCGTACCCGCTTTATGTACCCTATAGAATGCATACCGAAGGTTTCCGAAGACAGCCGAACAAAGTTAAGGATTCAGCGGGGAACTAAATGACGTCATCTTTTGCCAATCCTTGCTGCTCGTCCAGTACATTTAGCACCAATGCATGCGCCCGGTTCATAACGTCCATGTTGCAAATGCAGTTAGTAGAAACATCGAAAACGTCTTCCATGTTATACGGATCAGCAATCGCATCGCGTGCATATTAAAAATCCAAAAGGGTTGTAGCACACGCACACAAATTGGATGCAAGCAAGTCGTGTGGTAGAAGATGCAGTACTACTATAAACAAAAACTTAATAAAACACTTTAAACTTTTACTAAGGGAATACCAAACTTGTTGTCTACAGGACACTTACTAATAAAGCAATTTAATTTTAAATAACTTCTACGTCATATTTTCGGAAATGGCAGGCTTGAATATTTTCTTTGGAAACAATCGAAAATTGTCGAAGACACTCGAAGAGTGCACAAACGCGGTCACTAAACCAATTAGCATTAATACCGAATATTCTGTGCTTTTGTAGGTTGCTAATTTCCTGGAACTAAATCTTCCGCATAGCGGTCGGTAGCACGTAATGATTTCTAGAACCGGCAAGTACTCCATACCAAATAAAGAATTAGATGCTTGGTGACTGTTAACATCCGATTCCCTCGTAAAAGGTAGAAAAAACTAGGTCAATCATCCGTCTAACTTATATTTCGATTCGCTCCCGTTCTGATAATTTCCAAACACTTTTCAAAGACAATGGTCTCGGAATTTTTAAACTTTTGAGGGATCTATAAGTCGTGATCAATTACACGTTTGAGCTACCGGTAAACTAACATATTTTATAGAAACAGTGCGCGGTATAATAATGCATACCCCTTCTCTGCGCTACTGCTATTCTTGTAGTTGCTTGAAAAAGTCTGTCGCCTTTTTACTGCTAGGACCGCTGCAAAGCACCATTCTATACTTTCTTTATAAGTATAGCACATCGCGCATTTTTTTGTCTGATAATTAAATTTTGTTTATGTAGGTTTTTACACTTTCGCATATTTACACATCTAATACGATCAATTAACCACTTTCGATTATTCTAACGGGAACCACCATACATTTCACCGCACCGTTCTTTTTCAATTCAACGATCCGATAGGCTTCCACACACAACACCTAACGTATCTTTCCTACTATTTGTTAAACAAAAACTACCAGCATTGCCAAGTCCGTATACCGACGTAAGCAAATGTTTGTGGATGTGTACGAGAATATGTAATCATATACATTAATCAGTCAAAGCTATTTTATTTAGTCCACGAAAACTACTATTTTTCTAAACCACAATTAATAATCGCCTTTATAGGTTCCACATTTCTACCATTTTCCAATGACCGGTGCTACGTACATGGAAACTTTAATTTCTTATTGGGGAGAATCCTTATTCTCCCATGCACTGTTGCGTAGTTGCATGCCCACCCCTTTTGGGAATATATGCTCGTTATAGGTTGTAGGACCCTCGGTTTTCCTGAAGTACACTTCGTGAGACCCCTTTAATCTTTTTAATCGTGTCTTTCTCGCTTACAATACAGTAGGACTTAGCCCTACTACCAACAAATTATAATACTAGACCTTCATTAAATTCGTCTTTAAATTTCCCTACAATTTTTTTGTTGACAAGCGGTATATTGTATTTATTATCCGCGGGATAGTCACTCTTTTAAGATAACTATATTTTGTTTGGTATTAACTAATATTAGATTTTTCTAGGGAGCCCAAACCTGTAAATAGATTTTAAATAGGACCACCCCTTACAAAGTTATGCTTTTAAAGACCCAAATCTCTAATTTTTGCCCATCTTTATTTAACTACATCCTTAGAACCTTTTTTCGCTACCCAAGACATATGCTTTAACCATCCATTTCCTGAGAAATTAAAAACTGCTGTGTTCCGCAAACATCACGTGGAGATAACACGTATACTCTGTCAACCAGGATAGAAGTAGAAAGGATTTGGAAGAAGGGAAGATAGGAAAAGAACTTAAAAATTATGGAATCTTAAAGCTAATATATACAATAAATTTACAAAATCTATACAAATATAAACAACTATCATAGATTTATATCTTTATGCCCCCCATGCGTGGATTGCTGTACTATTAGGTATGATATACCTTGTGTCATCTTCGCTCGATAAACTAATTTTATTAATTATCTGCGTGTACAAATCGTGTTTTTTACACCGGATACATACACCGGCAAGTACTGCATACCAAATAAAGAATTAGATGTTTGGTGACTGTTAACATCCGCTTCCCTCGTGTACGCCCAGACACATCCCAGCCCGTGCGCACCCCTGCCCATGCGTACCCCTGCCCATGCGCACCCTACCCATACGCACTCATGCCCATGCGCACCCCTGCCCACGCGCGCCCCTGTTTATGCGCGCCCCTGCCCATGCGCGCCCCTATCCATGCGCACTCCTTTCTGTGCGACTGCTATTTCCTGGTGACGTCATAGCCTTTTATAAATAAAGAACAATATAATACTATTCTAAAATGTTTATTCTGACATTATACATAACAAAATTTAAAAATATTTAATACCAAGCATGGAGTGATTTAAACTTAATTTTAATACAAAGTTATACACAGAAAACAGTCTTTTCTTTATGTTTGTTTGAAGTGGTTTTAATTTTATCTAATTATATTCGCAGCCGAAAATTTAAATCGACACCCAAGTCCTCTATCTCCTTTTCTAGCCAATAGTTTGATACATAGAGACCGTCTAGGTTTTCGAATTGCAAAATGTACCGAAGTTTGCCTCTATATATAAAGTCTTTGATTTCACCGGCAACCAGATCCATTCCTTCGTGTAATTCTTGCAGCTTGTGACAATTTTTAATCTCGAATCTCCTCCCACTATATCCTGCATATGTATCTTGTTAGCTTGATCGACTTCTTCTTGTCGGTATTGGAGGAAATCCTTATTCTCCCACTCACTGTTGCGTAGTTGCATATCCACCACTTTTGGAAATAAACGGTCGTTATAGGTTGTAGGGTCCTCGGTTTTAAATGATCCGAAAGGTTCTTTACTAGACAAATATACAATGTTTAGAGGAACCCCTTTGCGTGTCGTGTACGCCAAGGTTACGAAACCCGCATTCCTTAGTTCGTCTTTGTTATCTATAATTTTGATGAATACGTTTTTAGAATAACCTTTAAAAAGTATACGAATTTAGTACCATCCTTTTCCGCAAGAACGCCTACATAACTAAAAGAGTCTTTCTTACTAATCGCAAATGCATATAGCTTGTAGAACCCGGATGCATCTAAGTCAGTCCATCGGCACCTAAAATAATCTTTTAATTCTTCTTCATTTTCTCTAATAAGATGTTCTTTGTCTAACACATCTTCGTATTGTTGGCGTATTGTCGCAGTGTTTTCCATGTAGTCCAATTTTCGCCTTTTTGCATCAATTTCCTCTAATTCCAGTTGTCTTTTCCTTCCACTTACAGCGTACGGCATGCATAATGAGGCAATTTCCTTTAGCGTAAACGGATAGAGTTTACTACCAATATTTACACGTTGTCGTACAACCTCTGGGCGAATGTTAGGCGTATTTATCAACCCCAATTCCGAAATAACTACTTCTTTTGGAATTGTAGAATATGGTGTAGCAGATTGTGTAAAATATGTAATACCTGCTTTAATGTAACACTTGTGTAAGATTTTTATTTTATTTTGGCTGTCTTCCTCACCTACTATCTCCAAATAATTTACAGGTAAATAGTTATAACTAAAAGCCGAAAACACATACTTTATCAATTTTTCCCTTTTCTCTGGTTTTTCGGGCATCTTAATTTGCAGGCCCGTCAATTTCTTTGTATTGCTATTTCCCCAATACACGTACTGTAGTAGGTTATTATACACTAAACAGCAGCTATTTTGTAGCTTGTCCGATAGCTTACTCCACATTTTGGCAAGTGGTACCGAGTACATTGGCGCCTTTAGGAAGTATAACTTACTATCTTCCAATAAGGTTAAACAGTCTTTTAAGGGATTATACGCCCGTTGCGCACTAACATAGTTCCAATTGTACAGTTGTATATTGTCGCTTCCAATCGCGTAATACCATGTTCTTTAGCCAAAGTAGACGCAAATGTTTCCCTTAAACGTACATCTGGACAACGTAAAAAATCTAGTATATGATTGCCAAGTTGTTCATTAACACCAGGACTTGTTATCTGACACACAAATTTGTTGTATATCTTAATTCTTGCATTGGTTGTTAGCCATGTTAAACAATCGATTCCCACAGTTTTATCGTTGTCAACCATAATATTGCACTTTTCTTCGTATTCGCCCTTGTAGCAAAAGTTATGGTTTATGGTTTGTAGTTAAATCATTACACATCTCCATCTTGCTAAATATGCCAGCAAAATCTTGGGTTACATCCATCTCAAACAGATAATAATAATCTTTTTGGAGTTCGTCTAATATATCTGGTAGTTCCTCCAATAAAGTTTCCAACTTAACATCTGCTAGTTCCATTTTGTATGGAACACATATAGAATTTTGGAATTTTTTATTAATGCATTCGAGGTCTTCTTTTCCGATAATTTCTTTTACTCTCTGGCCCATCTTGTTAGTGCTTTCCAGAGAAAACGGAAGCTTAGCTTTAACACCATGCCTAGCGGAAACAAATCGGTCGAACTTTTTTCGTAGATAGCTGTTAAATGCACCGCAAATTTCTTTTTTTTAGGATAAACATCCTTTTGTTTGCAGATGTTTGTTCGGCGTCAGAAAGGCCGCATATTTTAATTAACATTATATTGTCACAAAATGGTTCTGTAGTTGGTGTGTGTAGTCAGCCAGTCAACATCTGTTCGCCTTCGACATAACAAATATTACCAATTTCTGTCACCAGATTATTGTTACACATATTTTCTGCCAACAGCCACAATCCAAATCGCTTATATGTTGGTTTCACTTTATTCCCAAAAAGTTGAGGAACGTTAATCACCTTAAAGACGTTCATGTCTACCGTTCTAGCTACTGTCGAATACTAAATTGAATACGAAAATTGGCGTTATGTACCCTACGGAGGGGGGCGAATATTGCCGAAGATACCCGAATATGTTGGTCACCGCCATATCGCATACATTCTCTTGTTTAGAAACAGTTTTGTTATTCGTACCTAGGTCGGATTTAATCCGACCTAGGTCGAACTGGGCAGGGGTGCGCATCGACATATGTCCGGATATGTCGGATATATGTAGGATGTCAGGTTAGGGTGAAATTGCCCTGTAGGGTGAAATTGCCCCATAGGGTGAAATTGCCCCATAGGGTGAAATTCTCCCATAGGGTGAAATTACCTCATAGGGTAAAATTGCCCCATAGGGTGAAATTGCCTCCTACCTAGGTTAGATGTGAATTTGTCAGGAGTTAGGTTAGCTAGTGTTGTTCGGAGTTGGGTTAGGTTAGTTGGATTTGTGTGGACTTAGGTTAGATAAAAGGATAAATTGATAGTTTAGGTCATCACCGCCGCGCTGACCTAACCTATCAATTTTTCCTCTTGTCTAACCTAAGTCCACACAAGTCCAACTAACCTAACCTAACTCCGGACAACACTAGCTAACCTAACTCCTGAAAAGTCCACATCCGACAATCTGACAATCCGATATGTGTTCCGTACAAGTGAAATTGGCAGGTTTTAAGTTGGAAACTTTATTGAAAGAACTACCAGATATATTAGATGGACTCAAAAAAGATTATTACTATCCATTTGACGTGGATATAACCCAAGGTTATGCTGGCATATGTGGCAAGACGGAGATATGTAATTATTTAACTACGAACCATTGCTTTTGCTACAAGGGCGAATACAGAAGTAACTGCTATATTATAGTTGACAACGTTAAAACTGCGGGAATCGATTGTTTAACATAGCTGACAGCT
The DNA here is from genome assembly GCA_036346225.1 of Platerodrilus igneus. Classification (NCBI taxonomy): domain Eukaryota; kingdom Metazoa; phylum Arthropoda; class Insecta; order Coleoptera; family Lycidae; genus Platerodrilus; species Platerodrilus igneus. The sequence continues at coordinate 1,643,786 of JARFIW010000821.1, read as the reverse complement.
AATGCAAGAATCAAAATGTACAACAAATGTCTATGTTATATAACAAGTCCCGGTGTTAATAAACAACTGGAACTTATTTCAGTGCGGACCAGGTCTATAAAAGACTGTTTAGACTTGTTGGAAGAATGAAAGTTATTCTTCCTTGAACCGCTTAGTCTAGCTTCGGTATTACACTGACATGAGTAAGGAAATCATCGTAAAAGAATTGTCTAAACCAGTTTATATAAATTTTCAGCGCCCGCATACTATCCTGAAGCCTATAAAAAGAGATCTCTTGCAATTTGACTTGGCAGAATTTTCCGGGTTCATATTTAACAATACCTATTGGACACTATTCAATTATGGACGCCGATTAGAGCGTTATAAATAATAATATTTATTGTCAATGTAGAATTGATTACTACTATGTAAACATTGTTTAATAAATTTTTATTTAGGATTTGTTAACTTATTTCCATTGCCTTGGTTAATCAGCGACGTTATACTTTTGATGCTGTCCCAATTAGTCGAGACAAGAATAGGGTAAAGGTGGTGTATGTTTGAACTTTAAACTTGAAAAGTGAAAATGAAAGGCTGTTTATGAGGACGTCACGTGATCTCCGAATGAATGAGCTTGAAGGGTACAAAATTTTGCAAAACGGATCTGAAACTTTTCCATAAGAAAAAATAAGTAAAAAGGATACTTTTTGTGCTTGTACTAAGGCAACATATCTACTATCGAGACAATGTTTTAGGTTAACAATAAAGAAGCACACTAGGTACAGCTTGCTACTGTATTCAATGCATTTTTGTATTTTAAAAATTAAAAGTTTATTTAAATTGCATGTACCAACTGTTTATTTTTTAAAATAGTATGTAGTTCACCTATACTTATATTTTCAATACCATAATATAATAATATTAATATTATATATATATATATATATATATATATATATATATATATAGTGGTTTTAAAAGGTTAAAAATAAATACAAAAGAAACAATTTCAAAACACCCTGTATAAAGGAACAAACAGAAATTACGTTCGAAATTTATATTAATTTAATTCAATTTTTAAGTAACGGGTATTAATCAAATTGTACAAATAATAATTAAAAATTTAATAGCTTTGCAAAGAATTAAATGGCAGAAGCCAACGCCATGCATTTATTAATTTAATTGGAGTTAATTGATCAATTATTGATATATAATAAGCATAAAGGCCTGTAAAAACCCAAGGTGAAACGCGTTGCTAACAAACGAATATATCAAGAGGGTTAAAATACCATGAAACGAAGCTCGGAGAATTGTATTTAAAACATTCGTTACGATCGAACACCTGCAGACTTTTAAATGTCAAGTTCTAATAAATTTGAGTAGATAAACATGCAGATTCTACGTATATTGGAAACGGTTGAATGTTTTAGCATGAAATACGAAACAGGGGTTATTTAAAGTCACGTCGCCAGTCCACGTGTGTTTAGACAGCAGATAGTCAAGAATATCGATTTTGTACCACTCAGACCAGGGTAGAAAGGGACAAAGAAAACGCATAAGTAAGAGACACTAATAGGATAGGAGGGATTTGTGAAGCGTCACGAGGTCTACGATTGGTCGATATGTTAGTTTGATTTGAAACAAGCACGAGAATAGTGGAGCGTGATATTCTTGAAATTTTATAACGAGGTATTAAAATTCGCAGATTTGAAAGTGAAGTTGAGTGCAAAATTGCGAGAATGTGTGGTGTTAACAAGGGATTTCGCGTTAAGCAGGTATGGAAAGGTTACAGTCGGAGTGTATAAATGCTTTTAGAGAACGTGGTAAGGGCCCTTAAGTTTTCAATCGCTCCAAACAACGTATCTATGTATCACGAGTTGTAAGTATTACTAAATCAGTTAAATTATATTACAAGGTGATAGTCTCTTAATTAAATACGCGGTTAAGTGTGCCGAAATTACATTCTAATAGAGATATCATCTATAATTATAATCAGCTCGTGGCGGGACATTAAGTAACGTGGTTTAAAGCATCTAATTAATGAAGAAATAATTTTAAATGAAATTTGGAATTTGGTTATACCATGGAGGCAGCGTTTGCAGTTCAATTTGTATGGAGTTTTTCTAGTAACAGCTAGAAACGACCTGCAGAACGGACAGAAGAAATAGATGGCATCATCCTCAGAGCAGAGATCTACTATAAAATTCCAGGTAACGATTTGAATTGTGACTTTACAAACTGTGAACATTGGGAGAACGTATGAGAGTGAAATTCCAAGGTAGTGTGTATTATTTACGTATTGAACTTAATACGTGTAAAACTTTATTATGGTATTTAACTAGAAAATTGAAAGTGTCTATAAAGCTTTTAAACGTTCCATCAGAACGTGAAATTTTTGTGAAGAGTACATGGCTTTGTTTTGTTATTTAGTATGCAAATGCATAATTAGCTGGGTTATTCTGAGCTCACCCTACCCCAGAGTTTAGTTAGAGTAAAATAAATAAATAAATTATAAAGAAGGAATTTTAGAGAAGGTATTATTCAAGGCCCATTTACTCCGGGTACAATTTATGTGTTTAATGATTTAAAAATAAAAAACTGGACATTTTAAAATAAGGTTTTTCTGAAGTGTAACGTGATCAATGGAATATGGACTATATTGTATTTCATTTGTAAATAGTTATAAATAAAAGCTTGTATGTTGGTTGTATTTGAGGTTTTATTGCTAGTGTGTGTGTATAATTGAGAATATGCGAGTGAATCTAGATACCCAAGAGGAGATCCGAATGAGCTAGCCGGAAACAGTTGAAGAAGGCCGTTCAACTGAGGAAGAGAGGAAAAAGGATAAGGATAATTTTTTTTAAATTAGCTAATTTTTGAAAATTTGTTTATTGTCGAATTTCGAAAATTTTATAATTATTTCGAAAATAATTTATGGTTGGTAAGCATCTTACCCGAGTTCCACGGCATAATTTTGACGCCCAATTCAGGAGCGGAGGCTCGATTCTTATAAGGATACGCAGCAATTTATGGCGCCCAATTTGTGAGGCTCGATTCTTATAAGGATACACAGCAATTTATATGCCTCGACTACCTCAGTTCAACCCCACACGGAGTGCTCAACGATACGATAACAAAGAAGTTTTTACCTCCCTTTTCTCTAACACTTCCCACCTGAATGAGGTAAACAAAATTAACCAGATTTTATATGACAAAAATATGTACAATTTGTAGCTCCACAACCTTTACAATATTATTTGCTATTTAAGAAAACTCCTGAATCAAAGCAACAATATAAATTAGTTTGTCCCCAAATTATGATTCTCTTAAATCCGTTTGAAGCCAGCAAAAATAACTCTGTATACTACTGAAGTACGTTGAACGTTCAATGACCTTCTTTCTCTTTTACGTAATTTTCTACGTATCAAAAATTTTTGATGACCCTTTACATAAATATCTCAATGCATACAAAAATTTAAATGTCCAAATAGATATTAGTGTTTTAAGCTATTAATAAATTTTATCTTTGACCTGTTGTTTGTCCTTCTTGAACTTCTTGTTATGAATACGCGTCTCTGCATGCACACCAATTCTTAGAACTACTACTGCGTGCTGTTGGCCAGTGTCTTTGGATTTTTCAGTTAGTTTTTCTTATTGATTTTGTTTGGTAGTATAGCTTGGTTAAACGCCCAGTTTAACACTTAATCATTTACTTAGTTGAATTTAGTGCATCCCTAGTCTAATACCTGGTGTAATACCTGATCTAATACCTGGTGCCCTAAGTTAATAAAATATTAAAGATTATATTTAATTAGAATATTGGACTTACGTTTTTCAAATGTCAACCGCGAATTTTTTTTATATATTTACACTTGTACTATTACGTGAAATGTTTCAATCACCAACTTTCACTTAAATTATTATTTAATTTGATATTTTAACTTCGCGTGTTACCTTGTTTCAGACAAGTACAGGGCGTGTCTTGGTCGGAAAAAGACTGATTGTTTATCCTCGCGTGCGATATTTAAAGGTACGCCTATCACCTGTTATAATTGATTTACCTAGCTTGTTTTATTGATTGAGACGTTGCCATCCTAATTCTTCGTCGCAATGCTTTAGCATATCACGTAGGCCTCAAAATTTTACATTGTGGATTCCTTTGACCCTGAAACCTTGTACCTTATCAAGTCACGTTCTCTTATTTTTATAGGAATTTATTCAAATTTGCCGCTTAATTTTGCACGTAGTCAAGCGTATGCTTCCTTATTTTTGTTCACCAATGTGCTGGATTTTATTCAAAATTTGTCAAGTTTCCCGTAGTCAAATTTATAATGGGATTCTTTAACAGATTGCGTAAATTAGATGCGTTTTAATTGACTCTTTACGTTCTGTAATTTGTTTATTTTGCAACACCCGTTTGTTATGAGCACGCATGATTAAAAAGATCGTTTCATGTTTGTTTGACTTTCGATGTTCCTGATGCATGTTCATTTAAAGTTTATGAATGCATTGCAATAAAAATGAATTGGATTGCCTACAAAGTTATTTATTTTACTAACTGTTATTGAATTCTTGAAGAATGGGCCCCCTTTCATTGATTAAAGTTGGTTGTGAATTTTATACAGTGTGCTTGATATTTGCTTTTTGTGTAATTGGCGAATTGCTTACTCTTTATGATAAAAATGTAGACTTTGATGTCGTTTATCTGGAGTGTACAACCCTTGTGACCCTATATACCCCTAAATAACTCTATTATCATAGCAATATATATATATATATTGCTGTGATAACGGGTTGTTTAGGGATGTATTGTATAGCAATGGTCGACTAGTAAACGTAAATTGTAATAGGAAGCAGAAAGCTGCATTTATTTAGCAGAAAAGTAAGTAATTTGGATATTATGTAAATAGTAAGCATTTAACACCCTGTATATACAGCATAATTAGTTTTAAGCGACGCAAATAAACACATCTTACAACAATAGGACGCATATTTAGCATGGAAATAGGTAATTCATACATTAGGTAAATAACAAGTATTTAACACTCGGTATATAGAGCTTTATTCATTTTAAGTAATGCAAGTAACAATATCTTTCAGTAAAAGCACGCGTATTTAAAGGAAAGGATAGTACATGTAATTAAAGATGCGTAAATAAATAAAAATAGACGAAAGTAAAATTGAAATTACATTATGTATTTTCGTTTAATTATGGAAAACGCGATATTTACACAAAACAACGTATGGTCTGATAATGAGGTATCTATAAGCAAATAACCATTACCCGGAAAACCGAATACATTACATCAGAAAACCACTTCAAGTGCAAGACATACAAAGACCTTATTGGTTAAGATAGCGACAGACTTGTTGAAAACCCAACCCACATGCAAGTGGGATCAGCCTATATTTAATAGCGAGCAATGATAAGACAGTTCAGTTTTAACTTAAGAGGGCAAAGCTCAGCCACTCTGAATTAAAAAGTCACACGTAATTTTAAATGTTTAATGAAATAGATAGTGACAAATAAGTGTTACAAATATGAAAATTTCTGTTGCCGTTTAACGGCTCCTAATTGGTAGAAAATAATTTCGAATGTGATGCTAATAATTCAAATCCTAAATGGTGGAGAATAATTCCGAATGTGATAATACTAATTGGTGGAGAATAATTCCGAGTGTATGGATAATCCTAATTGCGTGATAATAATTCCGAATGCGGTATAATAATTCTGAATGGATGGATTATTCGAGGATAGATATAATAATTCAAATCCTAGTTGATTGATAATAAATGCTAATGGATGGTATAATAATTTAAATGCATGAAAAATTTTAATTGATGGTATAATATTTTAAATGAGTGGATAGATATTATAGTTGATGATAATTTGAATCTGGGGATATTTTAAATGGATTAGTGTAATACTTCAAAGCAGCGTCGACGATTTTGGTACAATTTTGAGTTGCGAAATTCAATGCAAGTAAAACAAAGAAGCAAGAAGCAATTTATGAAAACCAAGGGGTTCAATTAAGCAGAGCAGTAACAGGTCAGATCTAATTAGTTTTAAGATGTTTTTCTATTTAAATTTGAATTCTGAATTTACATAAAAGTGTAACGAAGTCAGCACAAACATTGCATACGTTAAAAGTACGTAATATTATAAAAGGGTTTAGAACGTTCTAGGTTTCTTTGATAAAAAGGGTGGTTTTTGGTGACTTTAAATTGATAGCAAAACATATAAATTTTGGGATAAATAATACTTATGGTATTGATTGATTGAAGGGTGTATTTTAATAATTTTCAAAACTTGTACATAATATTTCTTTTCATTATATGAAATTAATTGACTTCATTTTATAATTCAAACAAAGAGGTAATCAGAAAGGGGTGGAGAAGAAAAGAATTGATCATCGTAACGTTGTGCACTCTGTGTAGAATAATAAAAGCTAGCCGTGGCATAATAATACAATTAGTGAGATTTAAATTTGATAGGAAAACACAGAGAGGTGGAGTTAAGTAGAAAACGTCCATTGACACCGAGTACGGCGTTATCATATCAATCTTTATTGGACGACCCAACGTCGGAGCTTGATTGTTCCATAGCAATATATATTACTCATATTTAGACCAGGGTAGAAAATTAAATAATCACATCAAATAATTTTAATCACCGTGTAGAAGCTTTGGGAAGAGGTACGCTTTATTAAAACCGTGAAGCATAAAAAGGTTATTAGTTTCATTAAACATAAGAGATTTAAATCATGTACAAGACGCTTTATATCAAAAGAAACAGTATTAACAAGTTCTACGGGTAATGTAATTATTCCTAAACAAATGGAAATTACGTACAAAATTTATATTAATTAACCCTATTTTAAGTAACCGGTAGTAAAACAAAGTGTACACATAATAATTAATATTTAACTTGTATTCGCTAAAAATGAAAGGATAGAAGTCAATTTTAATTAGAGTTAATTAAACCATTATTAATAATAAGCATAAAACTGTGAAAATCCAAGATTATAATACCAGAAAATAAAGCTCTGAGAATTAATATTATTTTGAACACCTGCGTAGTTTAAATATCACGTACGGCGAAAATTGTGTAGATAACAAATGGTTTCAAAGAATCTTGAAGAAACCGTAGCTTAATATTCACGAGAAGGTGCGATACGGGGTTATTAAACCCAGATAGTCCACATGGACTAAAATATAATCGATAATAAAGAATATCAATTTGCACCAATGCGAACAGGTTAGAAAAGGAAAGAGAAAATGCGTCAAGCAAAGACACATATAGTAAAAGGCGTGATTTAAGCAACGTCACGAGGGTCACAATTGGTTGAAAATAGGATGCAAATATGAGAGGTAAAAATAACAGTTCGGTATAAAAGTCAATTAGTTATTTCCAGACTTTGCGTGCCGTGTTGAAATTTCTGAGATTTAAATGGGGCGAGTACAAAATTCGTAAAAACCGACGCGCGAGCGACGGACTGGGAACATGGCATGAGAAATTCTTTAGAATTACCCGTTTTGGGGAACAGACCGACAGACAGGCTTTTGCTATATATACCGAGGTGAATATAAACAAGCTCTCTTAGACTTTTGACTATTCGATGCGTTAAAAGCTCTTACATCCGCGACTTGATTCAAGATGTTAAACAGTGCATTTTAGTTTGATAAAATAATTTAAAATTTTGCTCGTATATTTTAGTGATTCAAAATAGTTTGTTATTTACGTGCTAACATGAATGTACTTCAGTGCACTTAGATACAAGGTAATAAAATTTAGTATCACTGTACCAATTAGCAAAATTTACAACGACAAATGTATACACAAAAGTAGGCAGTTTTGGCGTATATTGGTGAAAGACGCATGAATTTCTCTGCTATTTTTCAGGGGTGTTAATAATTAAATGGTTCAAATACGTGTCTGGATCCACGAAACAAGGGTCAGATATACACAAATGAGTTCCGGAAAAGCCCAGAAACAACTTTAAATAAATGGTGATGGAGAAAATTTTAAAAGCGTTGAGAATTAGAAGCCGTAAATATAATCCTGTTGGAATGGTGTGATTAACTAAAGGGACGATGTACATTGAAGCTACGAGAACAGTAACCTTCAGGTAAATTATACTATTTTGTTTGACATTTTTGTGTGTGTTGAATAACTTTATAATTGATTTACTTTAAATGGACATTAGTGAAATTGTACTAACCATAAAAATTTAATTTTAAGATGAAATTTGCTTGTTTAAGTAGAAAGGGGTATTTAGTATTGATGTTCTGAATTATGATGAAACTTTGGGTATGTCTTTGAGCTCAATTAGACGAAACTGGTTAATAAACGTAAAGGGGTGGTAGATGCTCCTTTTATACTCAGACTCCGGTCTGCTTATATTGTTATATTAATTAGTAGGCATCCAACAAGGACTTTAATTCTGGATGCACGTTAAAGTGATAATAAAATTAATCTTGAAATTCTTTTTAAAACTGAATTTTATGCTGAAATTTAATTTGAAAATTTAATGTATTCTGAATATTGATGTAAATAGAGTTAACGTTGATGTTTGTGGTAGGAATGTGTTGTTTAATTTTATGAATGAGGAGGTTTATAAAATTAGGTGAGCAGCCGAGGCGAAAACAGCATATCACAGCAGTTTATGGCGACCACAACGTGAGGGCTCGAATTCCAGATAGTGTTTAACTATTCCAGGAAACTGGCGATCTGAGAGAGAGAGTTTCTGTGTGTGTATAAATTTAAGAGTATTTAGAGTGTGTGTGAGTGATTTGAACGTATGCAGAGAAAAGAGTGGTTAAGGAGTCAAGGAGTGGAAATTGGAAGTGACGATAGTGCATTGTGTGAAAAAAATTCGAAAATGGAAGAAGCTGGAGGCAGTAGAGATCAGTCGAGGACGGAATCAGGGGATCAAGGAAACGAGATGATAATGAGAATGCTAGAGAGGATGAACGATGAATCTAATAGAGCTAGGGAGGAATCGAACAGGAAGTTAGAAGAGATTAGAGAAATGAGTGAGGAATCGAATCGTAAGTTTGAGCAAATTAGTCAGAAAATAGATAAGACGAATCAAGAAGTTTCAGAATTTAAAAATAGTCTTACCGTAAAGATGGGGAAGTTGAAAATAGGGTTGAAAAAATGAGCGTGATATTACAGGTCTTCGACAGGAAATGGGACATTTAAGGTCCGAAGTACGCATTTTTGTGAAGAAGAGATTAATGTAAAATGACTGAAGTAACGGACTCATGTAGGGATCAGTTAGGCAGGGTAGAACGCGAAGTTAGTAGTATCAAATACAACATGTCAAATTTAACGGGGGATGGTCCCAGATTTTCTACAGGTGGAGTATCATTGGACCAACACATGAAGTTTTACGGCGATAACAGGGTAAATCCACAAATTTTTATTAATAGTGTAAGAAATCTAGTGGGAAATTTATTTGACGAACAGACTAAACTAAATACGATAAAGGCTTTATTAAAAGACAATGCGGAAGCGTGGTACAATTTAGTAGGACAGGACATAGACACGTATCAGGACTTTGAAAACAAATTTCTAAAGCACTACTGGAGTGACCACAGACAAGATCAGGTACGAGACGACTTAATCACAGGAAATTTAAGGGAGAATTTTCAGGAAGTAGGAGCAATATGCTATACGCAAGTATAGCATAGCAAAGCAACTGAACCCACCACTGACGGACCGACAAATTATTAAGTATTTATCACGACACTTCGAGGTAGACATAAGACAGCACGTAGCACTACAGAACATAGTGGACAGAGAAATGTTTTTGGAATACCTGCAGAGGTACGACGACGTAAGTAGTGGACGACCTCGGGATATTAGGGAAAGACAGATCAACACAGTTAGGTTTGACAATAGACGGGACAACTATGCTAGAAGGGGGAATAATTACGGATACCAGCGACAGAATTGGGAACAGAGACGACCATACGTTAGGAGTAATAGTTTAGGAAGGGGACCTGCACAGAGACCGGGACCTACCAGAATGAATAGTTCACCAGACATGAGCGGGACTGCTAATACAGACATGGAACGAGTGGAAACGCCTAGGACGTACGCTGAGGTGACGGCTAGACCAGGACCGAGTAGGGAAAACAGACCTGGACAGGATTTTTAGAACGCGACAGACCACTAGATTTCAGTGTAAATGTATATGAACATCCACGTGAATTTTTCAAAATTGAGGAGGAAGTAGAGCCAGAAACTGAGGAAAAATTATGTTTGCCAATTATTAATTTAGAAATTTTGAGAATAATGTAGAAGTATTACTTGATACAGGGCAGAGGCGAGTTTAATATCGGAGGAATTCGTCAGCAAAATTAGGGATAAGGTTTGTGATAGAATTATGCCTATAAAGCGTAGCCATTTAGTAGCTCCAAATAAAAAGAAGTTTGCTGTAGTAAATAGTGTTGTGGTGCTTAGGATAGATATAGGAGGTTTAAGCTGTGAACAGGAGTTTGTAATTGTGCCTGGACTGAAGTTTCAGAGCATTTTAGGTGTTGACTGTATGATGAAGTTAGGGGTTTTGATAGATATGGAAAGGAAGGTAGTAAGGATTAATGATAGGGTAGTGCCATGGAAGGGCAGTTATGAAGTCACAGAGGATGACACGGGGTTTAGTATTAATGTAGTAGAGGTAGAGGATGATGAAGGTAAACAGATCAACACAATAAAATGTCCAGAGGATAGGAGAGTAGAGGTTCAAGCTTTAATACAAAAACATGCAGAAGTAGTGGGGGTAGAAGCAGCATATCAGGACCAGGTGAAGGCGAAATTAAGTAAAGATGGCAAGTTTGTTTTTAATCAAGTAGATTTAAGGAATTCATTCTGGCGGATTCCATTACATAAGAATTCTAGAAGGTACATAGGATTTTCCATGGAGGGATAAATCGATAATTGTAAAGTAGTATCGTTTGGTTTGTCGGCAGAAAAGGAAACAATGATAAATGAGAAACAGACAAGTTTAGGGACTGAAAAAGAAGTAATATTTAAGAGTCAGGATAATAGGGATGATAAGTTTATTTTATGTGAGATAATAGGGAGGATAAGTGTAGATATAGAAGGGGGAGAAATAGGGATGAAGAGTATTAGGATGGTGAGAAGAAAGACTTGGAGGGTCAAGAAGAGAGTTAGATTTAAATATATAGGGATAGCATAGGTGTATATAAAAGAGTAGAAGTAAGTGTTTATAGAAAATAAAGCTAGGTATAGGATAAATATGGGAGATAATTAGGAATAGGTTTAGGATGAGAATAAAGAGTAAATGTAGGAAGAAAATAAGATAGGTTAAGTGTAGATATTTCATAGAAGATTAGTGGAGAGTTAGGAATAGAGTAAGAGTAGGATAGGCATATAGGATTAGGTAGGGGGGAAGTAAAGTATAGTGAAGATTAGTTAAAAGTTAGGAATAGGATAGGTATATAGGATGTATATAGGATTAGATGGATAAGTAGGATGAAGTTAAGGATAATTTCAGTTTATAAAATTAGGTGAGAGTTAGGAATAGGATAGGGATATAGGGTAGGTGTAAATATTTTTTTTGGATTGGAAATAAAGTAGGTAAGTTAGATAGATAAGGATAGAAAGAGATAGGCAATTTTTTTTTCTAAATATTTTTTGGCAGTCTAAATGCTTTATATTTGCATTCAAATAAGTGGGATTATTTGTATTCAAATAGGGGGAAAATACTCATATTTAGACCAGGGTAGAAAATTAAATAATCACATCAAATAATTTTAATCACCGTGTAGAAGCTTTGGGAAGAGGTACGCTTTATTAAAACCGTGAAGCATAAAAAGGTTATTAGTTTCATTAAACATAAGAGATTTAAATCATGTACAAGACGCTTTATATCAAAAGAAACAGTATTAACAAGTTCTACGGGTAATGTAATTATTCCTAAACAAATGGAAATTACGTGCAAAATTTATATTAATTAACCCTATTTTAAGTAACCGGTAGTAAAACAAAGTGTACACATAATAATTAATATTTAACTTGTATTCGCTAAAAATGAAAGGATAGAAGTCAATTTTAATTAGAGTTAATTAAACCATTATTAATAATAAGCATAAAACTGTGAAAATCCAAGATTATAATACCAGAAAATAAAGCTCTGAGAATTAATATTATTTTGAACACCTGCGTAGTTTAAATATCACGTACGGCGAAAATTGTGTAGATAACAAATGGTTTCAAAGAATCTTGAAGAAATCGTGGCTCAATATTCACGAGAAGGTGCGATACGGGGTTATTAAACCCAGATAGTCCACATGGACTAAAATATAATCGATAATAAAGAATATCAATTTGCACCAATGCGAACAGGTTAGAAAAGGAAAGAGAAAATGCGTCAAGCAAAGACACATATAGTAAAAGGCGTGATTTAAGCAACGTCACGAGGGTCACAATTGGTTGAAAATAGGATGCAAATATGAGAGGTAAAAATAACAGTTCGGTATAAAAGTCAATTAGTTATTTCCAGACTTTGCGTGCCGTGTTGAAATTTCTGAGATTTAAATAGGGCGAGTACAAAATTCGTAAAAACCGACGCGCGAGCGACGGACTGGGAACATGGCATGAGAAATTCTTTAGAATTACCCGTTTTGGGGAACAGACCGACAGACACGCTTTTTGCTATATATACCGAGGTGAATATAAACAAGCTCTCTCTTAGACTTTTGACTATTCGATGCGTTAAAAGCTCTTACATCCGCGACTTGATTCAAGATGTTAAACAGTGCATTTTAGTTTGATAAAATAATTTAAAATTTTGCTCGTATATTTTAGTGATTCAAAATAGTTTGTTATTTACGTGCTAACATGAATGTACTTCAGTGCACTTAGATACAAGGTAATAAAATTTAGTATCACTGTACCAATTAGCAAAATTTACAACGACAAATGTATACACAAAAGTAGGCAGTTTTGGCGTATATTGGTGAAAGACGCATGAATTTCTCTGCTATTTTTCGGGGGTGTTAATAATTAAATGGTTCAAATACGTGTCTGGATCCACGAAACAAGGGTCAGATATACACAGATGAGTTCCGGAAAAGCCCAGAAACAACTTTAAATAAATGGTGATGAAGAAAATTTTAAAAGCGTTGAGAATTAGAAGCCGTAAATATAATCCTGTTGGAATGGTGTGATTAACTAAAGGGACGATGTACATTGAAGCTACGAGGACAGTAACCTTCAGGTAAATTATACTATTTTGTTTGACATTTTTGTGTGTGTTGAATAACTTTATAATTGATTTACTTTAAATGGACATTAGTGAAATTGTACTAACCATAAAAATTTAATTTTAAGATGAAATTTGCTTGTTTAAGTAGAAAGGGGTATTTAGTATTGATGTTCTGAATTATGATGAAACTTTGGGTATGTCTTTGAGCTCAATTAGACGAACCTGGTTAATTAACGTAAAGGGGTGGTAGATGCTCCCTTTATACTCAGACTCCGGTCTGTTTATATTGTTATATTAATTAGTAGGCATCCAACAAGGACTTTAATTCTGGATGCACGTTAAAGTGATAATAAAATTAATCTTGAAATTCTTTTTAAAACTGAATTTTATGCTGAAATTTAATTTGAAAATTTAATGTATTCTGAATATTGATGTAAATAGAGTTAACGTTGATGTTTGTGGTAGGAATGTGTTGTTTAATTTTATGAATGAGGAGGTTTATAAAATTAGGTGAGCAGCCGAGGCGAAAACAGCATATCACAGCAAAATATATATATATATATATATATATATATATATATGAAAAATTTAACCACTCACTATAGTAATCGTAGCTAGTGTGAAAAACCTTTTAGCTGTATTGTAGCTATTATAGCAGTAACTGATGTAATTAATCGATATAGAGTATCTGAATTTACTTTGATTAGAATAATATTGTGCTTGTGCTTCAAAAACAATTATAGAATAGCTATTGGAAAAGCCGTTTTCTGCAAGATTTTTTGAGAAAAAACTACAAATCATAAGCAATCGCTCACGTCTAGAGTGACCAAATTTGAACATGAAACATAGTAAAGAAAAACAATTATAACGACTAATTAAGGATTTATAAGTATGAGAAAACTATTTTATTAACAGGATGTCTAAAATAAAAGAAATTTTGTTAGCCGTGTTTACTATTTAAAACAAGAGTCTAGTAGAAAATTTGGGGTACTCTAGGTTTCTCAGATTTAATTCACGTATGGACTGCTTAGTAAAAATATATGCGGATTGTTTTCTAAAATTTACCTAATTTGGAAAGCAAAGAACTAACGTTCAACTGCACTCGGGGGCAACATTTGAAATCATAATAAAACTGTTATGAAAAATTGAGAAATTTTAAAATAATTAACTTAAACTACCTGTTTTTGAAAAAACAAGAACTGTCATTCAGAGGTTATGACAAGTTTATGGACTCCATAAACAGAAAAATTTCGAGAATATTTAGAAACTACCCGTAAATTTGATCCCTTATTAGATAATCATTTAGTGACCTCAACAATATTTCGTGGTAGACCAGCAACAATACAAAATGATTTAATTAAGACAACAAATGGCGTAATGATAGACGAAATAAAACAACAAAATCAATGTAGCAGATTTTTTATCAATAATGTCAGATGAAACTACTGACATAATAAGCAACTTCAACTTTCAACTGTTTATAGATGCATTTACCAAGGTTCAACTTTTGAGAGATTTATTTATTGCACTGATGTAAGTGCTGACCGAACTTTTGTTGGGTTATTTAATCACGTTGAATAATAGTTTATTTCTTCAAGATAATACGTCATACACTAATTGGACAGACAAACGATAAAGCATCTGTTATGTCAGGTAATTTAAATAAATTAAAAACCAGGGTTTTAGAAAAATACCTCAATACCATATTTATGCATTGCTATTCTCGCGTATTGAATTTAGTTTTACAGCAGTCTTTAAATTATGTACAACAGTGCAGAATATTTTTTAAACTTTAAAGGAGTTGGCGGCATTTGTTACTAAATAATCCCTGCATGTTTGTTGTGGTTTGTTTTGTGTTCCTCTTAATCTTCTGTTTGAATTAAACCACTCAGAGTTTTTAAAATCGTCTTTATTTACGTTTTGATTCATGACCTAGGATCGTTGTCAGAATAATAAAAAATTTTAAGTTTGACATTTATGACACAAATTGAAGGTGACTTTGATTTACTAATCTTTGATTTGAATACATTAGGTAAAAATTTTAAAGTTTAGAAGAATGAGTGCCCTCAATTTGTGTTGCGCCCTGGAAGCGGCTTTTAAGGTATCCAATACGCTTAACATGAAATCAGCTGATTAATTTTTATATAGTTAAATTTCATATAAATTTAGTAAGTTGAAGATTGGAAAACATTTTTTAATATGTTTCTATTTATACGGTTGAGGGGATGGTTATTAAAGAGGTGTGTGATTACGTTACCGTAAGGTTTAACCAGCTGAGGGCTGCTGATATGTTATTGTTATGTATTGTATGTATAAATAGAAATCATGTATGTAGGCTGTATTTCATGTTAATATCGCAAGGAAAACCCAGGAAAAACTTGCAATGCTACCTAGATATTGGGGGTATTTGATTTTCATTTGTTATTTTTTTTAGCAATGGAATTCATTGTTTACTGAAAGTCAGGGATTCGTTTGCTACGCAGTTATTTTTATGTAGGGCTATATCAGCAACTTCTTTGAATTTTCGTTTTTGGTGGTTTTCTTTTTTGTCAATAATTTTTGCGTCCTCCCATTTAATTTTATGGCTGAAGTCCCATGCATGTTGGTAAATCATGGATTTTTCAAATTTTCTATTTTTTATATATGATTTATGTTCTTTTAATCAAACTTCAAATGGTCTGGAACTTTCCCCTATGTAAAACTTGTTACATTCGCAATGTATTCTGTAGATACAGTTTTTTGAACCTTGTATTGCGTTTTTGGGTTTTATTTTTGTTAGTTGTGTTCTTAGTGTTCTAAATACTGTTTTGATTTTAAATTTGTTTTCTATTCTTTGGATTTTTCGGAGAATCATTTTATGTATGGTATTGAGAGCATTTTTTGATGTGTACCATTGTTTCTGTATTTTCTTTTCTATTTTTTGGGACTTTATTCATTTCTTTTTCTATTATTCTTTTAGAATACTTGTCTTTTATTATTGTACATTTGATTAGGTCATTTTCTTTCTTTAATATTTCTTTGTTTCATGATATTAATTTTGCTCTATCATACATGGTTTTGATAATTCTTCGTTTCACACTGTGGAGGGTTTGAATCGGAGTTTAAGTATCTGTTTGTGTGTGTTCGTTTTCTGTATACTGATGTAATAATTGTTGTATCGTTTTTACTAACTAGAATATCCAAAAATGGAAGTTTTCCATGTTGCTCTAATTCATATGTGAATTTAATAGTTGGTTCTATTTTGTTAATAAAATCTACAAAGTTTTTAATTTGTTCTGTATTATGAGGCCAAATAGCGTAGACATCATCTACGTATCTCCGCCAGATTAGTGGTTTCCATTCTTGTGTGAATATTACATCTTTTTCAAATTTTTCCATGAATATATTACTAAAGATGGGCGATAGTGGACTTCCTATCGCCATTTCAAAGCTCTGTTTGTAAAATTGGTCATTTATTTGAAAATATGTGGTATTGAAGCATATACCAAGTAATTCCATAATCCATGATATACTTCGTTTTGTTCTTTCTTTAAGGTTGTTATCTTTGAGTAGTTTGTTTTTTATATTATTAAGCGTTTTGTTTACAGGGACATTTGTGAAAAGATTTACTACATCAAAACTTACCATTGTGTGTGTATTTTCAATTTTGATGTTTGATAATTTTTCTAAAAAGTGTTGGTTATTTTTATGAATGAATTCGTTTTGCCTGCAAATGGATACATAATTTTTAGGAGAAATTTTGCTAAATTATGGCATGGTGAATCTATGGAGGTTACAATAGGTCTCAAAGGAATGTCTTTTTCATGAATTTTTGGTAGACCGTAAAAGTGGGGGTGATTTACTGTAATGTGGGACCAGTTTGCTTCTTTTTTGCTTTCGAACTCATTTTTAAATTTATATAGAGTTTTGTATATTTTAATTTCAATTGATTTTGTTGGCTCCGTTTCTAAATTAGTGTATTTCCCAGTGTTTAACAGAAAAAAATGTTATGAATCGATTGAAAATAAACATTTGGTACACGATTGATGTTTGGATTTTATGTATAAATAATATGGTTTATTACACATACAATTACCACTTATCACAAATCGCACTTTTTACCATAGTTTCACTCTATGTAAATCTATAAGAATTAAATTAAAAAATTTCCTAAGGTTGTGTACCATGTCAATTATCCGAGGTATAGCCATGTTCCAACGTGCTTTGCACTTTATAAAATACTTGTGCTTACATTACACTAAAAACACATCTTATTATTGATTGGAATTATGTTTGATTCCGTTTTTCTTGTACTAGAAAATAAAACTAGACAAAGGATTACTATATCTATTTACGATTTTAGTCTTTGTCTACGTTGTATAGATAAATGCGTTTTCTGATTGGTGGATTCTTCTTTCAAAACACAACTAGTGTGAATCTGAACTCATGTCAGAATATCATTTATTTATTTTTATTTTTTTATCTATTTATTAAAATATTTACGCCAAAACATTTGCACAAAATATTAATCCAAATAAATACTACAGTGTCTTATTCCAAAATATTAATGCAAACTTATGTTCAAATTAATAATTCAAATATATTCTCTAAATTTTTAATCTGAAAATATCTACTATTGTTTCTATATAAGATGCTGCCTACGATCTATGCTTTGAATCTATCTTAAGCTACAAATGTCGTAAATATCTTCATAAATTGTTCTCTCGACGTTTGTGTAATAAAAGCTGTGATGTGCAACAATTTTACCTTCACAACATAAAATTAACTGGAAGCCGGAATGTTTTTATAGAATCGAATAGTTTTTAATCGCAACTATTTGGTAGATCAAATATTCATCTATTTAGAAAGTTGAGGACTTCACTTTATGAACGACTCGTTTGGCAGCGGCAAATGTATTTTCTCCTGAGCGCCAGGTGAAACTCAAACAAAATACTGAAGTAAAATAACTATTGGGATGTTTGATGACTCAGGTATGATTTTTCCTGTGATTTATTTTATCATCGACGATAGTAATATACTAACTTACCTTTTCATAAATATCTAAATTACCTATGTGTGTATTCATAACAGTATTTTGGCTTATTGTCTTATTAATATCTAAATTACTTATATGAGTATTTACAACAGTATTTTGCCTTTTTGCTTATCTTATATTTAGTTAAAATATGCTTATGAATATTCTTTACTACTTATTGCCTAACTCTGTGAACATACAAAATTTTATTAAATTTTTTATGGTTAAAAGATTTTCAAGCAAATAATTTAAATTCAAATATAACTATCGTATTTGTCTATACAAAAAGCCTTGTATAAATGTTTATAAAACATCATTAAGATAAAATTAAATAAAAACCCTTAACCACAAAAAATATTTAAATTACTAGATACGTATTTCGACCACTATGTGGTCATCACCAGTAGGAAACCTCTTAAAAAAAAAATAGCTGTTGTTCTGGAACACTTCAGAGGATATTCCCCTCACCACTTAGGCTGAAGTGAACCTTCCCAACCTATAATTCACTATATTGTTGCTTTAAACACTATCGAGGATATTCTCCTCACCCGCAGGCTGGTGTTCTCAACAACAAACAAGTGAATTGTGAATTCACTTGTTTGTTGTTGAGAACACCAGCCTGCGGGTGAGGAGAATATCCTCGATAGTGTTTAAAGCAACAATATAGTGAATTAAATTATAGGTTGGGAAGGTTCACTTCAGCCTAAGTGGTGAGGATAATATCCTCTGAAGTGTTCCAGAACAACAGCTTTTTTTTTTTTTTTTTTTAAATTACAGTTTTGCTACTGATGATGGCCACATAGTGGTCGAAATACGTATTTAGTAATTTAAATATTTTTGTGGTTAAGGGTTTTTATGTGACATACATGTGACAGTGACAGACATGAAAAGAAATTTGTTCAAATGTCTTTTTGACTTCTATGTCGTACCTTGCACCAATGTAACAAATTTTCTAATTGTCCGTTAGTGTTTAAATAAAATTAAATAAAAACCCTTAACCACAAAAATATTTAAATTACTAAATACGTATTTCGACCACTATGTGGCCATCATCAGTAGCAAAACTGTAATTTAAAAAAAAAAAAAAAAAAGAAAAAAAAAAAAGCTGTTGTTCTGGAACACTTCAGAGGATATTCTCCTCACCACTTAGGCTGAAGTGAACCTTCCCAACCTATAATTCACTATATTGTTGCTTTAAACACTATCGAGGATATTCTCCTCACCCGCAGGCTGGTGTTCTCAACAACAAACAAGTGAATTCACAATTCACCCGCAGGCTGGCGTTCTCAACAACAAACAAGTGAATTCACAATTCACTTGTTTGTTGTTGAGAACACCAGCCTGCGGGTGAGGAGAATATCCTCGATAGTGTTTAAAGCAACAATATAGTGAATTATAGGTTGGGAAGGTTCACTTCAGCCTAAGTGGTGAGGAGAATATCCTCTGAAGTGTTCCAGAACAACAGCTTTTTTTTTTTTTTAAAAAATTACAGTTTTGCTACTGATGATGGCCACATAGTGGTCGAAATACGTATTTAGTAATTTAAATATTTTTGTGGTTAAGAGTTTTTATTTAATTTTATTTAAACACTAACGGACAATTAGAAAATTTGTTACATTGGTGCAAGGTACGACATAGTAGTCAAAAAGACATTTGAACAAATTTCTTTTCATGTCTGTCACTCGTAGTCAACAACAGAAAATCGATAGTAAAATTCTTTTGTTTATGAAGGACTTCAAGTCAGGCGTACAAAAACACGCAGAAAAACAAAAACGAACCGCCACAAACCTTACAGAAAAATTGAATCAAAAAGTGAGAACCGTGAACAATCGAAAGAGGAATTTAGTCAAGAAGCAATAAAACCCACGTAAAAACTAGATTAGAACATAAAAGCAGTTCAACATAACTTCGCAAATTACAGCCAACTGAGAGGGGAATTTATACAGGAAACTACTAAATTCGCGGAAAACCTGGAAGCCAACTTTTTCGGCAGCGTACAAAAACTTGAAGCAGAGTTTTCAGAAATGTTATTAGAACTTGCGATAAATTGAAGAAAAGATGTTGGTGATGGAAGAACGAATTAATTCGCTAATTATACAAAGCACTAAGCCTCTCCGCTCTGGTGATACAACAATTTAAGAATGCCGAGAAAAGCAAATAGTTCCCATCGAAGTTTGAAGTAAAACTACCTGCCTTTGACGGAAAATTGCCTTGGGCGACGTACGGTTGGAATGACTGTGAAAAGGCAATTGTATTAATAGTCACACTACTGGGTGAAGCTTTTAGTATTCTATAAACTATACCGGGCCATGATCAAACAAACTACAAGGTTTTAACACCAAGGCTAGACATGAGGTACGGCGATTCTCAGCTGCAACAAGTGTACCACGCTCAAGCAAAGAACTGTTACCAGAAGAATAACAAAAATTTACAAGAATTCGAAGCAGATATTGCTTGCTTGGCAAGACTTGCCTATCCAACAGCTCCGGACAGTTTCTTGAAACAGCTGGCAGTACAGACCTTTGTCGATTGATACGGGATGGTAATGCTTAGCAAGCATTATTACTGGCCTGCCCTAAGACTCAGAATGATGTGTGATGTGTGATTTAAAATTTGAAGCAGCAAAGTAGACATCGCATCTTAGCAGTTTCAAAATTGGATGCTATATGGAAGAGAAGGGACAAGAGAGCATGGATGAAATGATTCGATGGGTTCTTCGTGACCAGCGGCAAAAGGGGAAAGGACGGAAAACCTGGAATTGTGGAAAACAATAGAAGTTGGAAAACTAGAGGGGGGTCGAAAACGGAAGACAAAATTGACCTGTGCGGATTCTGAGGGAGAACATCATCCCTATGGTACTAACTAAGTGCGCGGAGAGTATTTGCGTATATGGACAGTACAGCGGTACGATTGTTAAGTTTTTAGTCGATACCAGTACCACTAGAGCAATTGCAAACCCCGCCGTAGTATGAAACTATGATAAAGTGAAACCTGCGGTGGCGCGTCTTCGAACAACGGCCGGTAAAGATATTCGGAAGCACGAATTTTTAAACATAAAGATCGGTATTGGTAGCAAAATATTCGACTGTCAAGTAATAGAGCGGATATCGCCGAACAAGCTATCTTGGAAATGGACATCTTGAAAGAGTACAGTTTTCATTTAGATATAAAGAATGTCCTGAGAGTAGGGAACGGAAAGATACCGTTTTGTGGAGCAAATGACGACTCCGTGCGGGTTTGTTTGACGAACAACATTCTTCAACCGGGAAGGAATAGAAAGCGTTGTGATGGGCGATTGGATGGCGAACTCCGGAAAGGTTTTGTGCGCTCTTCTATTAAACCGGTCTAAGATGAATTTCTTGGAAAGGGCGTACTCGTGGAAAACATTGACAAAAGTGAAATACATTGTGCATTCTAGGATGCTAAACACCAATAACTGTGACGTCGCGTTGAAAAAGAATGCCACGGTGTAGTTGTGCTCATCTGTTGTTTATGTGGCGGAGAGTATCAGCATCGCTGAGTCGTCCACCAGTGAGTGCCCCTGGAAGTTATTGGACTAGTTAATAAAATTATGCTAGAATTTCGAACAACAGTAGCGGGCTGAACTTAGTAACCTTATTCGACGATACTCAGAAATGTTTGCGATTGACGGCAGCCAGTTGGCAAAAACCGCGGTAGTCAAGCACAAAATCGATACCTGGGATGCCCGGCCAATAAGATAACAGCCGAGAAGGATACCATTGGCCAAGCGTGAAGAAACCGATAGAATGGTTAAAAAACTGAAGGGCAGGGTGTGATTGAACGCTTTGACGGCCCTTGGGCATCGCCTACTGTGCGCTTGTAGAAGAACGACGGGGCGACAGGATTCTGTGTTGACTATCGCCGGTTGAATAACGTGATGATGAAGGACAACAACCGCTCCTTGTAATTGTCGTTGGAGAAGTGCAGTTTTGTTCTTTTAAACTCGTGACGTCTGTTTTAGAAGATTCGCTCTACATGTATGCTGATTTGACGCTGTCAGTTGAAATAGTTGTTTTCTTGCGCTGTTTGTCGATGGTAACCATTTTGTTGTCTATGTGGATTATCTTGTATGGTCCATCGTATGTACATTGTAAAGCATTCTTGTTGTCTTTACAGAGTAGAAAAATGTCTCTTGTGCTTTAAATCCTTTGAACATAAATGTTTGTCTGAATAAACGCTGTGATTCACAGGACGCGCAACCTTTAAAAAGCCATAAAATAGATAACATAATGCAGTTTAATAGCTTTACCTCTTACCGAGGGAGACGGCAAATATTGACTTCGTTTATTAGAAAAAAATAGACCACCCTTTACGATGCATAAAATTTTACGGCCAAAATAACTTTACGTAATTAGCTCATTAAAACGTGAAATTCGCATAAATATTACATTAGCCAGGATGATTTATTCTTTGAAATGGCTCTAGAATCAATGACATAGGTGGAATCTTTGTATATAAACGAATGTAGTTAAGAAAGAAGGATTGTTCGCGGTAAATTCATTTTACAATATTGAACTTGAAAGTTTTGAGTAAAATTTAATTCTTGAAGACACCGAACTTATCAGTTCGAGTAATTTATTCATTTTACGACATGCAATAAATAACAGAACTTTGTATAATCACAAAGTATAATTATTTTGTCTACGACATAAATAATACTGATACAAGAACTACGACTGATTTTAATTGATTGAAAATAAGATGCACTTTGCAATCCAATATTTTAATTTCAAATGGAGATGTGAAATGGAAGCAAGGAGTATTTAATGCCGTTGATGATAATGGAAATGATATTTTGATAAGCGCTATTTGACAATAACAACTGCAAGTATAAATTTTGGTTCTTTGTTTGTAACTTATAAGAATATTTAAATTAACATTAACTAGAATACGTTCTTAATATGATAAATATTATTTGTAAGGGGACAATCACCAGCAAAATTTGAGAACAGAGTTTGAAGCATTTTGACCTTTACTTAATTATCTGTAGTGTTATTGACCAATTACAGTCACAAACGGGATAATAAAAGCCAAATTAAGGTGAATTTCTGTAACACACAGAGGAGGTTCGAGTTTGGCAATTGTTAACAAATATTAGGTAAGGATTATTTTAATAAAAAAGTAAACTCTAGGAATAATTTTCTGTATGATCTTAAAGCTGTAAATTATTCTATAAATGTAAAGGTTTCTTTGAAACATGTTTTGATGATGTACTCAAGTTATTTTCAAGTAGTACTTGAGAAGTTTTTCGTTTAGGCTGTAAAACAATGACTAAAAACTATTATAGTATTAACAAAACTACTACCGTTAAAGAACTATTAGAGGTAGATTGGCATTCGAATTATAAGGATTTGCAAGCTTTTTGTGTATAGGATTCCCTAAGTCATATGGGGTGTAAGTAGACCAGTCTTTTGCATGTGCTTGCAATAGCAAATATATACATTAACATAAAACTATTATAAACAAGTTCACTTCGTCACTGTAATTATGATCATTCCATTCAACTGAAGTCTGCTCAATTTCTGTTTGGATTTGCAACTCTTCATCTGAAACCTGGTTAAATTCCATCTCGACAGTTTCTTGTCTCTACAATTAAGTAAAATTTAATTTATTAATTTATTACTTTGGCGACGCAATTAACTTCCGAACTGAATGTTGTTGTCTGAAAATAAGTTTGAGTGTTCAATTTGTGTATCATCATCATATGGAGAGCTTAAGCCTAAAATTGTCTTTTTGTTGATGATGGACATCATAAGATCAAATAGCGGGTCCATTGTTGGGGTTGTACTGGGCTCCCCTCCAGTTCCACATAAATTGTCTTTTTCAGTAGCTGCCTTCTTATGAAAAAGTTGCTTTTGGTTTTTATAGAAGCCTTTTATACTATCGGGGAACGCTTTATTGTGGATAATACATTATACTCGTTAGTAACAGTAATCTAAGGTTATTTTTTTTCTCGCCATATTACGGAATCTGTTTTTTTACATTCAATAATTGATTTGTAACGGGCTATTATTCTCAATAATTTCATTTTATCTTCAAGAGTGAAATTTGGAGTACAAATTCTTTTTTTTGCAACACTCATTATTTAAATGGTTGAAAAATAGCAAACTTTACTTAATATAATTGTCCAGACACACACACGAGTTGGTTGACTTGCAAAAAAGACGGTTGTATTTTAAAATGTCACACCTTTATAAAGTGGTCGGATAAGAATGCGCTGCAATTATCCTAGTGAAATACCAAAACTTCCTAGATGTATGCGATGATGCCACATTCATCTGTTGTTTAGGTAATCTGGACCTAAATGTGCTACAGTGCAATAACGCTTCACGTATCGGTGCAAATGGACCTGAGTGGTAAAACATCCAATAAAACAGAATTGGAAATACTGAACCTAGGTCTTAAGTATATTCCTACCTATAGAAATAATCCAGTTACAGTTGTAGAAAATCTTTCAATTTAGACCAAATCCATTATTTAATCAACTAAATTAAATAACTCACAAGACTTAAAATTAGAAATTTATAACATTTTAGAAACGATTTAAATCATAACCTAATAATACAACCGTTTGCTTTAATAATTTACCCCATATCAAAACACACAAAAGGTTCAGTAATCTAAACTCTCATATTATTTGCACAAAAGCAGACAAGAGTAACACTACCGTCATCCTTAAAAAATCTTATTATAATGATAAAGTGAGATTGTTTTTAAATTCAAACGATTTTGAAGTTATTCTTAAAGATTCATTACAAACGTTCATTGCAGAAGTTAGAAATACTGTTTATGGCAACCGTCAAATTCTTACATCTCTCAATATTAACTACAAGCGATTATTAAGTATGAATCTAAAAATACCGCGGCTATATGGGTTGCCTAAAATTCATAAATTAGAAAACTTTAATAGACCAGTTGTATCCTTTTGCAACACTCTTGTTTCAAACATTATGAAATGGTTGAACTCCATTCTAAAATCAACTTTAAATTTTAAATCAAAATTTTCTATAAAAGACTCGCATAACTTAATAAAAAACGTTCCAATTTAACTTTATCTGAAAAATATAATATTACTTCCTTTGATCTCATTGTTCGTGAAACCGCAAAATGGGTGCATTGCTCATGAAGACAAGAACGGTGTTAACCCTGTATTTCACCGCCGAGAGCAGGATTAGAAATGAATGAAATTCCGGACCACGAAAAGATAACCAATCCCCATATTTTATTAACATGTGTTACCAAAACGCTTTCAAATGTCGTTGTTAGATAACCAAACAGGCAAATTTGACTACAATTGCGTTTATTAAGTACCTTTGAAGGAATCTTTTGTTATTCAAACTCGTATTCCTGTTTAAAAATATAACGAATGCATTCTTTGGAAATCACCAATTGTAGATAATCCAATATATTTGCTAGAATAATATTTTTGAGAGCCACATTTTTGATAAATAAACTGCTGATCTATTACAAGTGCAATGGTTATATTCACAAGATGATATTTGTACAAATTAAAACATACAGGATGTTGAATAAGTATTTATTTCCAGTGTTTTAGAATGCGCTTTAAATGAATAGATTGATGGGTTTAATTAGCAAGTACAGTCAGAGGTGTTTCTTATGACAGGTAGTTACGGAATATTGAAATGAAAATTTTTGCGTTACTGAAATTAAAAACTTTGATAATAATCTAATATTTTAAAAAAAAAATTTTAATTTACCACCAATGATAATTCAATTTTCAATTTTCCTTATTTCAAAATAATTTTTGGGAAAGTTCAAATATATTTTAAATTAAAAAAACTATCACAATTCTTCATTATAAAGTTTTTCTTATGGGTAAAATGTTAAGTTACCTTTTTCTGTTTGACATTATCCTTAGATGCACATTACTTTATTATTGTCCAAACTTGTTTGATACAATAGCTAAATTTTTAGTTTTTAAAATTTTATATACAGCAGGTTCATTTAACAGTAAAATATCCCGCATAAAGTTCCCGGGATTCAAAGCTCGGTCATCGTACATTTGTCATCATCATCGTTAGGTTTTCAGTTCTACAACTGGTTGGACACGTACTCTCATTGTTTCCTAGTCTGAACCAACCTACACATTTTCCCTGAAATTTGCACAGTCTGCATCTATCACTGTCTGTGTGCTAAAGTCTTAACTCGGTCTACCTCTACCTGCCTTTTCCTATCTCTGCTTGTAGTATATTTCGTACTGTTCCTCAGAAATACCTTAGAACGTATCCTGCCCTTCTATTTCTCGAATTTTTTTTTCGTTTTTCACAGATATCTTTATTCCTCTATTATTTTTACAACTTATTTGTTATTAACTTTGTCTGTCCATGCTACCATCTTCATACATGTAAAGCACAACATTCCAGAAGGCTTCTATCTCTTTCTGTCTGCCTTTCCTACTGCCCCTATTTCATAGATGTACTGTACTGTGCTCCACACTATGCTTTAAACAGTTTTCTTCTTGTATCTATGTTCGTTGTCTTTGAACATAGCTGCTGTTCCTTCTTGTTTGATGCAGTTCGGTCACCTTCTATTGTTTTACAGTTATATACCCTATTTCCCTGATATTCAGTGGTATATGAATGGGGGTAAGCAGCCTTTGGCTGCCAAGTTTCCCCAGCACCTGAATCTTTGTCGAATTAATAGTTTTTTCCAATTTATCCTTTCGCACAATCAACATTAGTTGAAAATATTTCACAACCAACACCTGTAGTTGTTTATAATAATCATCAGATTTAAGAGCACTTATTTTTTTCGTCATTGGGTTTTACATCTTGAAACTGGTTGGACTTGTACCTCAGCTTATTTATGTTCTGAGCTAGCCTACACAGGTCCCTGCAATTCTCACAACAGCCGATATACAGCTCGATCCCCTTCTATTGTTTTCTAATGATATGCCCTATTTCGCCGAGATTCAGTGGTATGTGAAGGGGGAGGCGTCGCCGTGGATCAATGTAGTAAGCGTAAGACTACGGATCCCAAGGTCCCGGGTTCAAATCCCGACACGGCCGACTGCTTGAAAAATGGCAGATGAACATTTTTCACAAATATTACGCCCTCGTTCGGATGAGAGGTTAAATGGAGGTCCCGTGTGTGAGTGTTGTCACGCACGTTAAAGATCCCTACCTTGCCTGGAACGGCAAGGGTTCGGCAAAATTCTAAAATTTCCAGGCAACAAAAAACTCGCCTCCTGGCCAATGTAGTGCCTTCGGGTGGAGCATTGGAAATGTAAATTAACTGTATGTGAAGGGGGATCCCAAGGTCCCGGGTTCAAATTCCGACACGGCCAACTGCTTGAAAAATGGCAGGTGAGCATTTTTCACAAAAATTACGCCCTCATTCGGATGAGAAGTTAAATGGAGGTCCCGTGTGTGAGTATTGTCACGCACGTTAAAGATCCCTACCTTGCCTGGAACGGCAAGGGTTCGGCAAAATTCTAAATTTCCAAGCAACAAAAACTCGTCTCCTGGCCAATGTAGTACCTTCGGATGGAGCATTGGAAATGTAAATGAACGGTATGTGAAGGGGGGACAATGTAGTACCTTCGGGTGGAGCATTGGAAAATTAAATGTAAGGTATGTGAAGGGGGGCGTCGCCGTGGATCAATGTAGTAAACGTAAGACTACGGATCCCAAGGTCCTGGGTTCGAATCCCGACACGGCCGAATGCTTGAAAAATGGCAAGTGAGCACTTTTCACAAAAATTACGCCCTCGTTCGGATGAGAGGTTAAATGGAGGTCCCGTGTGTGTGTGTGTGTGTGTGTGTGTTGTCACGCACGTTAAACATCCCTATCTTGCCTGGAACGGCAAAGGTTCGGCAAAATTCTAAATTTCCAGGCAACAAAAAACTTGCCTAATGGCCAATGTAGTACTTTCGGGTGGAGCATTGGAAAAGGTATGTGAAGGGGTACGCCCAAGGTCCCGGGGTACGAATCCCGACACGATCCACTAAAAAAATGTTAGGCAAACATTTTTCACAAAAATACACCCTCGTTCGGATGAGAGAATTAAAATGGAGGTCCCGTGTGTGAGTGTTGTCACGCACGTTAAAGATCCCTACCTTGCTTGGAACAGCAAGGGTTCGGCAAAATTCCAAATTTATCAGGTAAAAAAAACTCGCTTCCTGGCCAATGTAGTATCTTCGGGTGGAGCATTAAAAAATCACATGTAAGGTATGTAAAGGGGGTTAAGCAGCCTGTGTCTACCAAGGTTCCCCCAACACTTAGACAATTTGCTGTATTAATAGTTTTCAAGTAAATCCTTTCGCACAATTAACATTAGTTGAGAGTATTGCAAAACCAATATCTGTAGTTGTTTATAAAAATCATCATGTTTAAACAACAGTTATTAGTTTTGTCATTAATTTATCCATTTTTGGACTGGTTGGATGCGTACCTCCATTGATTTCTATTCTGAGCTAGCCTACACATTTCCCTGAAATTCTCACAGCCTACACCTTTCACTATCTGTGTGCAGTAGTCTAACCTAGGTCTACATCTACCTCTCTTTATTCCTATCTCTGCTTCTAATATATTCCGCACTATTCCCTCATGTCTTAGTACGTGGCTTATCATCCTATCTCTCCTATTTTTTACTGTTTTCCACATATTTCTTTCTTCCCCTACCATTTCTAGTACCTCTTTGTCCTTAACTTTGTCTGTCCATGGTATCTTCATCATACGTCTGTAGCACCACATTTCAAAGGCTTCTACCTTTTTTTTGTTTGCTTCTCCTACTGTCCAGGCTTCACAGCCATACAGTGCTGTGCTCCACACATATGTTTTAAGCAATCTTTTCTTTGTTTCTACGTTTGTGCTATTTGAACACAGTAGTTGCTTTTTCTTGTTAAATGTAACACGACCTTGTGCTAATCTTTGTTTTATATTTTTGTGCTTTTCCCATCTTGTGTTATTTGACTTCCTAGGTAGCAGAAATCCTTAACCTCTTGTAAGTTCTCGTTGCCTATTTGTATTCTTGTTCTTGATTTATTATCCCCTCTTTTGAATACTAGAACTTTAGTTTTATTTTTTTAATTTTCATACCATATCCCTCCGTTAAAACTGTTTCCATTTCATAAAGAACAGCTTCTAACTCTTCCTTGCTAGATGCTAATATCGCTATATTATCTGCAAATCTAAGCATATCAATCTTTTGTCCCTGCATATTAATTCCAAATGTTTTCCTGCATTTGACAGTATTCATTGCCTTTTCTATGTACAAGTTAAAATTAATGAGAATAAGGCACATCCCTGTCTCACCCCTTTCCTAATATTTACTTTTCTACTTTCTTGCTCTAATTCTATTACTGCTGTTTGTTCTTTGTATAAGCTATGTACTATTCGTCTATCGCTACACTTTTTTTGAGTATTTCGAACATTTTTTTTCATTTTACATGGTCGAATGCCCTGTTCAGATCTACAAACCCTATATATATATATATATATATATATATATATATATATATATACGCTTTCCCCCTTCTCTATTGTTTTTTCATTATCACTCTCAGAGCTAGAATAGCCTCCCGTGTTTCCCTAAACCCAAATTAATCTTTTCCCAATATTTCTTCAGCTCGTTTTTCCATTCGTCTTTGTACAATACTAGTTAATATTTTTAAAACGTGTGCAGTCAAGCTTATTGTTCGAAAATTTTTACATCTATCCGCGCCTCTTTTTTTTTGGTATAGTTACTATGATGTTACGTTTGAAATCGTTGGGTATCTCGCCTGTCTCATACATATAGCTTACAAGTCGGATGAGATGTTCCGTTACTGCTTGTCCAGCGGTTTTTAGAGTTTCTGCTTGCACCTTATCTGTACCAGGTGCCTTACCATTTTCCAAACTCTTTAATGCTAATTCAAACTCATCTCTAAGTTTAGGATATCCCAGGTCATCCTTTTCAATGTCTGATTCCTGTTCTAATGCTGTTAATTCCTCTCCTGAATATAAATTCCCTATACATTCCTGCCATCTAGCTACTTTCTCTACATTTTCTATACAGACGTTTCCTCCCGCATCCCTTATATTTTTGCTATATGGTTTTATATCCCTAAAATTCATTCTAATTAGTTTGTATGCTTCGTCTGTCTTTCCTATTTTCATCTTAGTTTGTACCTCGTTGCACTTTTCATCAATCCATTGTTCTTTAGCTTTCCTGCATTTGCGAATAATTTCCTATTTTATGGCTTTGTATCTCTGTTTTCCCGTTTGGTTTGATCTATTTTTCTATTTTCGTCTTTCTTCTATGAAATTCAGGATATCCTTTGTTATCCATGGTTTCTTATTTTCTTTTTGTGAATACCCCAGAATATCTCTGGCCGCCATGTCAAAGCTGGATTTAATGTTATTCCACGTACATTTGTACAGCGTGCAAATTTCTAAATTAATCTTATTGTTAGGCCACGTTTCAATTATAATATACGTTTGTATTTTTTTACTACGTCCACTAGGATTGCGAGTTTATATTTATACAGGTGTCGCAAAACTCGTATACAGAGTAGGTCAAAAATGGTGATCTAAGCAAGACGGAGGATTTGTCAAAGAAAAAGTGGAGTCAAAGTAGGTCTCTGTAAGGCAAACAAAGTGACGTATGTCTCAAGGCGACAGTGAAGTAAACAAGATAGGAGATGTGTAATGTGTCAGTGGTGACCTCATAGGTTAGGTATGACGCAATCACGTGACGTCAGAAGTAATGATATAGAAAAAATTAAAAACCCCTAAAGCACCTTGTATACAACTCTTGTAACGTCTAAGGTTAGTGACCTAAGCTGCAGTAATGATGGTGATGATGGATGTGCCAGAACTGACTTTCTCAGCCTACTAATACGTACTATACCGATGACTGAAACGCAGGGTGAAGTGAAAGGTTTGCGTGGTTATAAGAATAGGTAGAAAGCACTAGGCGTGGTAGTTAGGCGAGGTGGATAACCATATGTATATGTTTAGCAAGTAGTAGAGTGTAAATAAATGCATTGACAAGCAAAATTTAGTTGTGGAGGATAGTGTTTTCTACATACTTCGAGAAAACCTTATTCGGACCTTTTATTTTTATTTTAAATTTTTATGAAAAAGGATTAGGAAGTTTGATATGATATTCCAACTATCTTGAGTTATCTTTATGCTGTTTAAATCTAGGAACATAAGGGTGATTTCGAAAACAGAACGGCTAAGTTTTGACTGTTGACTTCACACCGATTGCTTATCTGACGCTCACAACTAAAAAAAATTTGGGGAAGTATATATAATGATGAAGTTAAGGCAAATGTTTTTACATTTATTGCAAACTATAATACAACTTTACTTATTTAGATACATCCTTAAATAATGCTTGAAGCCACCCAAGTGGCTTTTTACTGAAGTAAATTTAGCATTTGAGCTCTTTTCGCAGCAAATAAACTCATAATCTCGTTAGAGTGGTTAATGTTAAGGTTAATCCCGTAAATCGTTTTTTTTGGAGTTTCTTAAATAAGTTTTCTAACATTTTGGAGGCGAAAATGTCCTTTCAGGGGACAAAGTTGATGCAAGTAATGTTGCAACAATTTTTAAAGAATTTCGTATATTTCGAAATAAGTTTTCATTTTACCCTCAAAAAGCTTCGCTAACACGTGCTGGTCGGTTGACTTTTAGTTGCGGTTACTGTTTTGTTTTCCATAAACAGAATGCTGCCTCTACAGAATCCTATTCTAAAAGCCTTGTATTGAAATAAAAATCGTTAAATTTGAAGTAAAACTTATTTTTACTACATACACGTGTAATCAAAGTGTAAAGGGACGGTAATATATTTTCATGATTCTCAAATGTGAAACGAAGTTGAGTGCAGTCATCCAAAGAAGGAATTATGAATGTAATCTTGAAATAAGTTTTGGGATTCTGTATACTGCAGTTTACTATTGTAGCGGGCTACTATTAACGCGTTCGCCAATTTAGAACAAGTAATAACAAAAGTTTTTATTACTCACTATTCACAATTCTAATTAACAATATATGCCTTATTTGTAGATGTTTTTCAGTCCAATTAACAATGAAGTACCATCGGACTAATGCTATTTACAAAAACTAACATCTTCTTAAACTAAATCCTTAACCATTAGTCTCCTTAACAACACTAACACTACTATAATTTATTTATTACCTTTTTGTCTATTTATGTACAAGCTGGCGGTACAGTATGCACGTTCACATAACACAAATTTATGTTTACTGTAAGACTTTCAAAACGTAATGACCAACTAACTATGCACGATATGATTTATATACAACATTTGGATATAGACTGACTGATGTACACTTATCACCGATCTTATATATACCCTAAAATTAACTAGATGATCCACAGTCTGGTGTTTACCCAAATGCTCTAGCTTCTGTAGAATGCACTTCGGTTATACAACTTGCGTGTTTGACGGGTTGCCTAATAATTCGTAACACCGCCCCCTTTTGAAAACCGTTCCGTCCCGTAACTGTAAAAACATTTTGACGCCAATTTGAGGACTGTTAACGGTATCGGCAGCTATCTCCTCTGGTGCATCCACCACGTCGTTGGAAATAACAGTCAACGCTCTTTGCTTGGTCTTGGTAGGCAACCGGTTGATAGCAATAAACAAGGACCTGGATGTTGGTTCCCAGGAAAATTATTTTTAGCATATTTCGAACTATTCTCTAATTTAAGCGATTCAGTCCACAGCCTAGCTTAGGTATCGCTAGTTTCGTTACTCCATTTTCCATCATCTGAGCCTTAAAACTCAGCTAAGCCTCCTACTGATGTCCATAATTAGGTCTCTGCCATGAAGAATTTTTGGTGAGCAGATGGTAAACATACCAATTTCCATCCTGAAGAACCAAGGCTTTTCCTACATTATAATTTAAATAACGGCCGCTATACTTGCGGCCACGTCCCCAATGCTCTACCCGGAGGTACTACATTGGGTTTAAACGCGAAAAATAATCGTGCTTCTAATTCATTCTAACTTCATAGTTAATCCACCCTACACAAAAAACTAAATAAAAATCTAACAAACCTAAAAATCTAACATACCTAACAAACTCTAACAATCTAACAAACATAAAAATCTGACAAACTGAAACAAAAACTAAAAACAGGGTTGGAAATAATGGTATCCCTAGCGCTGACTTTGGAGTGTACCCGATCAACAAGACACAAGCAGAAATGAGAGGGGGAGGGATCCGTAATACCGGATAGCAGACGCCGGCTCTGCTTACCAGTGCGACCTGAAGGGTCGTCTTAAAACTATCCAAATCTATCTAACTAATTTAAATCCATCCCTAGCTTTCCTATCATTCCCTAACTGATTTATATTATGATTACAATCTTCACAATTTACTCTTCCTTCCCAAATATATACTGCAACCAAAATGACGACAGAACGTCAAATAAAACAAATATGCCACAAAATACTGCAATACATGCTAATAATTATAAAGTGTAAATATAAAATATAAATAAATATAATTATATAACTATATAAATAAATGTCTAATAAGCGTTAAGCATATATAACAGTGCACAAAATAGCAAAAGCATCACCCTATTTATCAGGTGCACTCGCACAAGCATTATGTCGGCTAGCGCCATTACGCACAAAACGTGCTTGTTAAATTATTTCAAAAACTACTAATTAATGCAAATCAATGCTTGTGTGAGTACAGCCGCCACAATTTAAGTCTTACCTCGATAATAAAATTCTCCAGCATCCGAAGATCTGGTAGTCTGCCTACATCTAACTGTAACTTACTTCTAAGGGGAAGATGGGGGTGCACTGTTAAAGTTCTGGTAGGTATGCACTAAATGTTCTTGGGGAGGATCACAATCACTATCACTGTCACTTTACTTTCAAGTCCTGGGGGGGGATGCGCGGTTTCACTCTATTTTATTATCTTTGTTTATTTTATTGATTTAATTTAATGAAGGTTTCTGATTTATTTGTTATTGTTTATTTGTTATTATTTATTCCCGATTTCCCGAATATCCGCACATAACTATGAAGATAGGCAGTGACTGTATTAATGGTGTGTGGGGTTTCTCGTGCATATTAAACATTTGGGTATAATTATCATGTTATTTTTTTTTATTATTTTTTTTTAAATTTTTTTTTATATTTTTTTTTATATCAGGTTTTGGTTATATCTATGCTCGTATCCTTACTCACGCCAAGTCAATCTAAAATTTTCCAATCCTCCCACCAACCCCACCGAATTTTACACGCGGTTGTCATTGTCCAATCTCGCGACCCTTCCCACGAATTCGTTTAAGGCTGTCCAGAACGCCTTCTGGTTAACCACTTCCCCGACTTCCTCTAGGTTCTTTGGCCATGCCAGACCTAGGATAGCTAGTTTGCTATCAGCCAACCCTCGATTTCCCGCCTCAAGCGGGCAGTCGAAGAGCACGTGCTCTGCGCTTTCCGAACACTCACCGCATTCGCAGCGGTCGCTGTTGGTTAGACCGAACCTTTGTAAATACGCTTTCAGGGTGCCGTGCCTTGTTATCAACTGCACCATTTTGTGATCAAGCTTAACCTCGATCCTACCTCTAGCTTCTATGCTCGGTATGAATTTGTGGGTCAACCTGCCCGTGGCAGCGTTGTTTCACCTCTCTTGCCATTGTCGAATTGATTTTTCGCGCAGCTTTCTTTTGATTAAAGACCTCGGTATCGACGAATGTGATATCCGAAAGTCGCCCTTCGCGGCCTCTTTAGCTAATTCGTCAACCCTATCATTTCCTACGTTACCATCGTGCGACCTAACCCAACAGAACTTTAAACGTCGAAACTCGAGCGCTGTATGCGCTATTCTCCAGACGTCCGCCTGGAGGTCTGTCGAGGTGTTCATGTTAGTTAATGCCGTCAGCGCTGATTTACTGTCGCTGATTATATAATAATCGTCTCTGCCCGTGTGATTTATTACGTAATCGATACCCTCTCGTATGGCTACCAATTCGCACTGGAAGATAGTGCTACAGTTCGCGAGTTTGGTTTGAAACCGAAACACCTCCCTTTCCTGCTTAAACACGACAAACGCCGCGCCTGCTTGCCTGTCATCCATACGTGAACCGTCCGTGTAAATTCTGATACCCGTCGCGTCCCGATCTCCTTCGACAAACTCGATTCCTCTAATATCGGCCGGGTGCCCCAACTCTGATACCACGATTTTTCTTGCAACGTCTCTATTACCAAGATTAATATCTTCGATAATTTCGCGCCCTTTCCCTAATAAGTCTCCTATCTCTAATCTCCCTAACGACATATTCGATAGGGAGAGTCCTACTGATCACCAGGACAGCCTCTGTGGAGGTGGTCCTGAATGCCCTCGCCGCCTTTACAGCGGTTATACGTTGCACGCTCGTTAATTGACGCATCTCCCGGACTTTACAACCTTCCGCCCATACGGATGCTGCGTACAGCATTGCCGGTTCAATTGCTCTGGTATAGACCGTCCTCAGCGATTCGCCCCTGAAACTCCACTTTATTTTAGCCGCCGCCATCATTCTATTTAATATTTCGCCGCCCTTACTTTTAACGTATTGTACGTGCGCTTTCCAATTTAATTTATCGTCGATCTTGACGCCGAGGTAGGTAATACAATCTTTAAACGGGATTTTCTCCCCTCCTAGCTCTAGCCTAGGAGGTCTCTGTCCTGGTTTCGTGCCGAAATAAAGCGCCTCTGACTTTGCCGTGTTAAATTTTAATTTTACCGCCTGCGACCATTCATGTAATTTCTTAAGCGCCTCGTTCGGTTTTGTGCGCATATCCATTAACAATCTCGATCTTATAATTAAAAGCGTGTCATCCGCAAACCCAACGATTGAGCATCCTGCGGGCAACTTGACCCTAAAGATGCTCTCATACAACAACTTCCAAAATGTGGGACCAGAACATGACCCCTGCGGGCATCCCCTTTCCACCTCACGCGACAGAACTTCACCCGGAATTTCAACTTGTGCCAATCGCCCCGAGAAATAACTCTTGATCAAAGACATCAAGTTTCGCGGACAACCCCTACGATCTAACTCGCAAACGATTAATGGCCACCAGGCAGCATCAAATGCTCCTGAAATGTCCAAAGCAATAACGACACAGCACTCTTTAGCATCTCTCGCCTGCTTAATTTCCCCGACAACGAACTCTAACGCGTCGATAGGCGACTTGCCCTCCACGAAACCAAACTGTCGGTTATTAAAACCGCCGCTGTCTCGCACTAGGTGCTCAACACGCGTAGTCATAACGCGATCTAAAACTTTTCCCATCACCGGTAGCAAGCTAATTGGACGATAGCTGCCCGGATCTGACGCATCCGCCTTTTTAGGTTTAGTTATAAATTTCACGTTTTGGATTTTCCAGCAACGCGGAAGAACTC
The DNA here is from genome assembly GCA_036346225.1 of Platerodrilus igneus. Taxonomy (NCBI): domain Eukaryota; kingdom Metazoa; phylum Arthropoda; class Insecta; order Coleoptera; family Lycidae; genus Platerodrilus; species Platerodrilus igneus. Next base: position 1,607,148 of record JARFIW010000821.1, on the reverse strand, counting down.
CCCTTTCTAAACAAAGATTAAACAATCCGACAAAGACACACGGGGCTAACAGGCACGCCTCCAGAGCTGCGCCTGAAGTGATTCCATCATGCCCCGGTGCCTTCTTAGGGTTCATCCTCCTAAGAGCCCTGACGACCTCGTGAACTAAGATTGCCTTATCGGCACCTGTTCCTTGCGCCTCTGCAGCTTCCCCACGTACTAAATCGTGCAACCCTTCATCCTCCTCGGGATTATCCGATGGGAAAAATTTTTCTAGTAAATATTCCGCTGTGGTTTTAAAACCTTCCGTGTATTCGCTATTTATTTTCTTTATATTACTGAGCGTGATTTTTTGTTGTTTTCCTCTAATTACGCGGTATGCGGTTCCTAGGCGTCACCGTGGATCAATGTAGTAAGCGTAAGACTACGGATCCCAAGGTCTCGGGTTCAAATCCCGACACGGCCGACTGCTTGAAAAATGGCAGGTGAGCATTTTTTACAAATATTACGCCCTCGTTCGGATGAGAGGTTAAATGGAGGTCCCGTGTGTGAGTGTTGTCACGCACGTTAAAGATCCCTACCTTGCCTGGAACGGCAAGGGTTCGGCAAAATTCTAAATTTCCAGGCAACAAAAAACTCGCCTCCTGGCCAATGTAGTACCTTCGGGTGGAGTATTGGAAATGTAAATGAACGGTATGCGGTTCCCCAGGGTTCTTTCTCCGAGTTTTGCGTGCAGAATTCTTTAAATTTATTCGTTCGCGTTTCTTCTATTAATATTTTATATTCGCGGTAACTTTGATTATATTCTATTCTCCGTTGTTCTCTTATATCTCCCGAGGCGCGTTGATAGCGGCGCCTTAGGTTACGCGTTTCTGCCCGCTTGGTGGTTAGTTCTCGGGTCCACCAGGGTACGCTGTCTTTAAATGTCTTCTTTCGCGGCATGGAGTACGACGACGCGTCTACCACCGCGTCGTTTAACTTTTTCGCGAGTGTTTCCACTTCGTCTGCCTCTCGGCAGTTAAATAGCTCATTTTCGAGCACAGGGATACTTTCGCCAAATTTTTGTTTAAATCGCTCCCAATTTGCTTTTTTATTACAGAACCGCGGAAATCTAGTTAGCTGCTCGTTTGCGCTTGTTTTGATTTCAACGTCCCATGTTATTAATTTATGGTCAGAGAGCGTTTCCTCGTCCGACCTTAATTTCCAATTACAAATCGTTTCTAACATTTCGTGCGAGACTGCAGTAATATCTATAAAACTGTTGCCTCTATGCTCCTCAAACGTAGGTGAATCATTAGTGTTTATCACACTAAGGTCCCATTCCGTAAAAAGATCAGCAACCTGCGAGCCTCTATCGTCTTCGATAGGGCTGCCCCATAGTGGCGACTTGGCATTAAAATCTCCCCCGATGATTAGATTTTATTTCTGCCGATTTTACGAATAATATTATCTACTTGAATTATCAAGTCTTCGGTTTGGGGATTTTCCCGCCGGGAATTGACCGGCGGGAGGTACGCGCTTATTACGTAGAACGCATTTCCTCCTGATTTGATTTCGGCCGTCGTTAAAAATTCGTTCGATAAATTATTTAATATAATTCCGGCGCACCTCCCATTATTTATTATTATCCCGCTACGCGGTCGTTCACCATTCGCATTTAATACGGTAACCCCCTTCCCAAAACCTGTTATTTTGTGGCTATACAGGTGCGGTTCCTGTATAAACCCGATGTCGATATTATTTTCGATGAATAACTTTACGAAGTTATTTGTTGCCCCTCTACCTTTCCCGAGATTTAGTTGCGCGAATTTAATCTTCTTGCTTCTTATGGACTTTGTTTTATCTTCACAGTCCATAATCGATGTTTCGTGTGATTGCGTTCTTCAGACACTGCATCGTGGGGCATCTGCTCGACTTGGCGTCGTGGCGCGTATCGACCTTCGCGCCACCGCCAGTTCTGTCGTTTGCCCTAGCGCAAACCACACAGCAGGGGACTGCCTTCCGGCAATTCTTGAATTCATGCTCGACTTCGGCACAGTTACTGCACCACTGTACCTTCTCCCTGCATTCCATCGATCGATGGCCGTACTCGTAGCACCGGTAACACTGGGTCATCGAGAAGTGGTCCCGGACCCATACTCTTCGGCACCTGAGGTTTATAGCATCGGCTAATATACGCCTTCGAAGTGTGGGGGTCACTTCGAAGACTACGTTGGCGAAGGGATCCCTAGGGCCCTTTCCGCCAAACCTGAACTTCTCTCTCAGGTGGTCTTCTAGCTTCAAATCGCCGAAGCGGGGATTCTGGCTCGCAATCAACCGCACGAGCTCTTCAGCCTTCATCCCCGCTTCGACCCCCGGAAGAACGACCCGTGGACGTTTCGTCTCGATGGTCTTCGCCGCAAGTTCTTTGCAGTTGCCGCCGACCTTCAACTGCAGCTTCTTGGCGTCGTCGCGACCTGCGCACTCCACAACGACACCGCCCCGGCGCGTCCTACGAGCTCCGACCACAACAAACCCATCTCGAGCGGGATCGACCTTCTGCTTCAGGGTCGTCATCACGTCGTCCTTCTGGCATGGCTTGGCGTCGACCCTGACAGCAAACGTAGGGGTAGAACCTGAAGCTGCAGCGGCGTAGGAAACTTTGCGCTGCACCGACGCACCCTGACTCTGACCTCCTGAAACGATAGAATTCGCCGCCGGACTTCCCCCAACAACACCAGCTCTCCCTGAACCATCTAGGCAAAGACGAAGCGCCCTAACCATACCTATAAGTTGGTTCGTAACGTCGCGGATATCATCCACGCGTGCCGAACCATCTTCCTGTCCTCCACGACTATAGTGGCGGGAGTCGTCGGCACCTTCCCGTAAACGGCAGCGTGCGCCTTCCTAACCCTAAACTTCAAGAACTCCAGCTCATCGAGGTCGCTAGCATCAACGCTAACGTTGCTGCTAGTCGACATCGTGCGCTGGCCTCTCGAAGTAGAGGGCAATTCTGGCGCCGCAACCACCACGGGAGGCCCCGACTCCCCCGACACGACCGCCGCAGACACAGACTTTTCTACCTCCTCCTGAATCCCTAACATAACATCCTTTAACACTACCTTCAGCTGTTTCCCCCCAACAGCGCCCTCAGCCTCCGACCGATCTCCCCTCTTCTTTCTGGGCAACGGCTCCTCGTCGCGGTGGACCACCATGCTGACAAAACTAACAACAAAGAATGTTGCCTAAAACGCAGCTCAAAAAACGACTTGACCGTTACGACGCCAAAAGAACGACGCTAGAAGAGCGCAAAACGTTGGTCCAATAAAAATGTTTTGTTTAAAAGTGAACCGTAAGCAACCTTGTATTTATTTAAACTTCGAACCGCCCAATTAAATATTAAATTTTAACAAAAATACAGCGAGCACTAAGCGTCAAAAAACAACTAGAACCAAATAAATTCCTTAACGCAATAAAAATATCTCGATTTAAAATGTACCGTAAAGAACACTATTTATTTATTTTAAATTTTTAAAACCGCCAAATCAAATTTAAATAAATTAATTACTTCAAATTATCAAAATATCTAATTTATAAATAACAACACTTTATTTTTAAATGTAATTAACAAATAAAGGCGAGCGCAATCGGAATGCGGTAACCGGAAATGATCTTTCACTTAATCACTTGGTAACTAGCACAACCTGTAACTGTTACACCGCTTAATTACACCAAAAATCGATTTAAAGGAACTTTTAAGTACGCATGACTTAAATTACGGAAAATTTATATTAAAATTGTTTTAAAATTTACAGTTTTTGAGTTATTTATTTAATTTAAAAAGGGGCTAGATTTTTGTTTTTAGGTTATTATTTGATTATACGCGCACTATAAAAATTTCACACACTTTTTATTTGTTTTACCCGGCTTTTTAACTCGATCTACGCGGTTTTTGTTTTAAATTTATTAAAAACGCCTTTTTAAGTTATTCGAAATTATTTTTGAGTATTTGTTTAGTAGTTTTTTGTTTTATTCGCCCGAATATTAGTTGGTTTATTTTAAAACGCGGATTTTAATTTAAATTGCAAAGAAAAACGCGATTTATTTAGTATATATTAGGTTTAAATTCTGTTTTTAAATTTTATTTTACTGCCCTGTATTTAAAATTTAAAGCCACACAATTTTAAAAATAAAACACAATAAAAAGCAAAGCTTCAAATAAAATAATACAGCAATAAATAATATAAACCATAGATAAAAACTTACTGTTATTGCTGAAGCGGGAGCTCTGCTAAACACGTCCGCTCGCTTCAAGCGGCAACTAGAAAGTGTCCGGCTTTTCCTACAGTTGGTTGCTGTTGTACTAATTCATCTACACATCCAAACCTTTTCTTGAAAACAACAGCTATTCCTTTTAACATTTGCAGATCCTGAGCTACGCAATGTGCAAGGGAATACCCTTCTGGTGCTCTAAACAGATCTTGCTGTTTTTCAACAACAACACCAAATCTCGCCTTAGCGGAACCACCAAACGCCGTCATGAAACTCTCAAAATCTACATTTGGATCACGATTAATAACTCTTCGAACACCATTTTTATTACTTGAGTCTTCCTGGTTGCTGCCAGCATAAGATGTTAAACGGTCAAAGTGTACCACTTTCGGTTTACCACGGGGATATCTTCTGATCCGGTACACAACATAATTAATTCTTTTTAACACTTCGTACGGGCCTTCCCGTTGTCTTTGTAATTTTGACGACAATCCACGCTTTCTTTGTGGATTGTAAAACCATACTAAATCTCCAGGTTGGTAACCACCTTCTTGTACACTCGTGTCATATTGTGATTTCATTCGATTGCTTACCGCCTGGATATTATTTCGAACATTTTCTTGAATGCTATTTGATCTTTTACGAAGCTTACTAACGTAATCTTCACTTGCGACCTCTTCTCCAGGTTGAAACCCAAACTGAAGATCACATGGTAACCGCAATTCACGTCCTAACCTCACGCAAGCGGTAGAGTATTCAGTGCGGTCATGTACCGAAGATCGATACGCCAGTAGGAACAAATGTAAATATTGGTCCCAGTCTCGTTAATGTTCGGAGACAATTTTGGCTAGGTACTTTCCTAACGTCCTGTTCATTCTTTCAACCATTCCACCCGATTGAGGATGAAGTGGTGTGGTTCTAGTCTTCCTGATTCCAAGATGCTTGCAGACGTTCTGAAACAACGCTGATTCGAAGTTCCGACCTTGATCGGAGTGTAATTCCAACGGAGCTCCAAAGCGACAGAACAACTCCTTCACTAGTACATCTGCAACAGTCTCGGCTTCTTGGTTAGGTATAGCATACGCTCCGGCCATTTGGTAAAATAATCCATTGCAACCAAGATGTATTTATTTCCTTTCTCTGATTCAGGAAACGAACCACGTTATACTGTCTCATTGGGGCTTTCTGTTTTGTAACCTGGCCATTTTTAGAGGCACACAACTCACATTTCCGGCACCACTTCTCCACATATTTTTTACCGTTCACCCAATAGAATCTTTCTCTCACTTTTTCGAAAGTTCTATTCACGCCAAAGTGCCCTCCGGAAATACCATCGTGCAAGTGCTGCAACACTTCCGGCATTCTGCTTCTCGGCACTATCACTTGAAGTCGTCTCTCAGTGCCATCTTCACACTTCAGGCGTCGTTTCAAGATTCTATTTTCAATCACCAAGGAATCTCGCTCTGCCCGGTATACTTTCAGGCTCCTACTTGAAATACTACTTTCTTCCCAAGCTGGTTGTTAGCCACTACTTTTCCACTCAATAATACGTCCCAATTCGGCACCATTCTCCTGGTCTTCTCGTATTCTTTTGGGTTGCCAAGTATCATCAGTTACCGTCATTCTGTGGATGACACTTATTTTCTTTTCCATCTTGGAGCAATGATTGCACAGAGCGTCTGCATTCCGATGGCTAGTTCCTACACGATGTTCTGTGTCAAAGTCATATTCCTGCGGCTGTTCTATCCACCTTGCAACTTGCCGTTCAAGATTTCAAAACTGCAGTAACCATTTTAGTTCAGCATGGTCTGTTTTCAACAGAAATTTACGGCCATGTAAGTACTTATAAAAGTGCTCTACGGATTTGACGAAGGCCAACAGCTCTTTTCTTGTCCACAATAGTTCCTTTCTGGCCGCGACAAGACGTTGTTGAAATACCCAATAACTTTTTCTTGTCCGTCCTGCACTTAAGAAAGAACGCTTCCTATAGCTGTGTTACTGGCATCGATACCCAACACAAATTTACCCTCCATCCGTGGATAATTCAGAATCGTACCTGTAACTAGTAGCTGTTTCAGTTCTTCAAATGCGCTGTGGCAGTTGTCATTCCAATTATATTCTTCTCCATCTTCGGTTAATTTCGTCAACGATTTGGCAATATTCGCAAACCCTAGTATAAAACATCGGTAATATGTACACAATACTAAAAAACTGCGTAGTTGATGTATGTCTTCTGGTGTAGGCCACTCTTGCACTGTTTTTATCTTTTCAGGGTCGGCTGTTATTTCGGTCTCCGAAACGACATGTCCTAGATATTTCACCTCTTTTCCAAATAGGTGACATTTCTTAGGGCTCAAGGTAAGGTTTTTACCGCATAATTTTTGGAATATCTCCTCTAGGTTTTTTAGATGTCTTTCAAATACCCGCCTAACACTATCACGTCGTCTAGGTACACCAGACATGTTTTCCAGGACAGTCCATGCAATATCGACACTATCAAACGTTCAAAAGTAGCAAAGGCATTGCATAATCCAAAGGACATGACCTTGAACTGCCATAATTCACTTTCAATTGTAAACGCAGTTTTTTCTTTATCGTTTGACTCCAGGCCTACCTGCCAGTATCCGCTTTTCAAGTCCAAGGTCGAAAACCATTTATATCTGGATAGAGTATCCAAGGTGTCATCAATTCTGCTCAAAGGATAGCTGTTTTTCTTCGCAACATTGTTTAGACGTCGGTAGTCTACACAAAACCTTACCGACCCATCCTTTTTCATGACTACCAGAAATGCCCATGGACTATTCGAGGAGTTAATCACTCTCTATTCTTCTACGTCTGTGATAATTTTGACAAAGGCAGCCGCTTGGGATATTGTCGTATCGGTTGCGCATCTCCAGTATTCTTGTATTTTATAACATTCGTTCCTTCTTTCTCATTCTCATCCAGTGCAAACACACCTCGATATCGTCTGAGCAGTTCTTTTACCTTGCCCAGTTGGTCGCCATTTAATCTTTGACACGAAGGTAACAACATATCCAGCAATTTCTGTGAGCAACCGTTCGCTGGTTTATCTTTTGTGTCGTCCACACAAAGTTTAATATGACATACTGAAATGCAACTTTCCACAATCATGTTTTTCTTCAGGGTCACCGTATGCGAATTAATGTTTAGCATCCTTACTGTTATCATATTTAGCAACTTTACCAGTGTCTTTCCAATCAGTAATCCCTCCTGACCCATTCACAATTCAGTTGCTTCCATCATGCATACTTGTTCTTCCCAGAGCGTACCATCCGGGCGTCCCATCATGATTATTTCCGTCTTCTTGGGTATTTTCATATCACAAATCATTCGAACTTGCATCGTCTGGTTATTCGTTCCTTGAAATGGAATCTCTTCTTCATCTATCCGAAGCACATTTTATTTCATGTTTACATGAAACCCATATTCTCTCATGAGATCCATTCCCAAGATAACTTCTGTAATTTCAGCTACCAACACCCGATGATTAATTAGTTTGTCTTCAATTACCAACGTTACGGCAGTCTCCGTGAGTAGAAATTTTCTCACCACTTGCCGTTTGAAGATATACCGATGCAGGTAGCAGTTTTCCACGACCAACCATATCTGGTTTCACAATAGTCCCTGTTGCTCCTGTATCCACGAGTAATCGGGTTTTAATTCTACCATCGACATAAAGTCTGTCCAGATTTCCCATCGACGATGCAGCATGGACGATAATCTCCGGGCACTCCCTTGTGCTGTCGACGTTCGCTCCCTTACGTCGACTTGCTTTAGTTTTCCTGCTGCTCAACCGGTTGTTCTTTTGGTTGAGTACAGCGTCTTTGTATATGGTCAACTTTCTTGCAGCTCCAGCATCGCAGACCCCTATCTCTTAGGTCGTGGTCCTTCCAGCCTTTCCGCCACGCGGTTGATTATTTATTCTATGTTGTTCTACGATTGACTAGGTTCTTCTATGGCGGACCGAATTTTGTGACTCAACCTGTGTGATGTCTGCTTAGCTGCTTCAAATTCGAGCGCATGAACCAGTGCGTCATCAAACATTTTTGACCGTGCTAATCTTAGCGCTTGCTGTATTTCGCCGTCTTTAACGCCGTCCGCAAATGTTTGAACAACCAGTTGTTCGAGGAAACTATGTAGTGCCGTTGGGTATGCCAATCTAACTAATCTGGCAATGTCAGCTTCGAATTTTTGCAGGATTTCATTTGTCTTTTGCGAGTGGTTCTTAACTTGTGCATGGTAAACCTGTTGAAGATGAGCGTCTCCCTATCTCATCTCAAGCTTCGATGTTAAGAGGCCATTATCATTGTATTGGTAATCGGGAATCGTTTACAAAATGTCAAGAGCTGCCCCTCGTAGGGGAAAGCCTTCTTTTGTTGCACTAACCGTTGGCTATTGCAGCTTCAGATTGTTTCAAATATGTCGGCCAAGGTGTTTTACCATCGAATGTGGGTGGTTTCACTCTAAATTTTGACGGTATTGACTCGCTTCCTTCCATGCTTCTTATTTCTGGGATGTTCCGATTTACAACTTGGTTTGCTAATTCAAGTGGCCGCGTTGTTAGTGAAATCATTTGTTCTTGCAGCTTCATCACATCTTCTTCGATTTTTACCAATTTACTGTCCAACTTTTACTCAACTGTATTTTCCTGTTCAGTGAAATCTTCTTTCAATGCAATGGAACTTTCCATTAATCTTTGTTCTAACGTGGCTGTATTTTCATTTAACTTTTCTTCCATTTTCTCAGCATTTTCACTTAACTTTTCTTCGATTTTCTCAGCATTTTCACTAAGTGTGACTTCTAGTTAGCCGACCTCTCTTCCATAGCGGATTTAAGATCTTCAAGCAAATTCATTAAATTTTCTGCGTTTTACTTTGGCTTCTTGTAACTGGCATATACAAACTACTCAAATGTCTTTAGACTTGTGTTTTTCTTTTTTTAATAATAATTAATCACTATACACCCAACACAGCCTGACACCAGTGTAACGGGATACTGTAACGCGTTCACCAATTTAGAACAAGTAATGACAAAAGTCTTTATTATTCATTATTCACAAGTCTGATTAACAGTATATGCCTTATTTGTAGATGTCTTTCAGTCCAATTAACAATAAAGCACTATCACACTAATGCTATTTACAAGCACTGATATCTTCTTAAACTAAATTATTAACCATAAGCCTTCTTAACAACACTAACACGACTATAATTTATTTATTACTCTTTTGTCTATTTATGTACAAGCTGGCGGTACAGTTTGTACATTCGCATAACACAAATTTATATTTACTATAGGATCTTTAAAACGTAATGACCAACTAACTATGCACGATATGATTTATATACGACATTTGGATATAGACTAACTGATGTACATTAATCACCGATCTTATATACACCCTACAATTAATTAAATGATTCATAGTCTGGTGTTTGCTCAAAAGTTCTAAGGCTTCTGTAGAATATATATATATATATATATATATATATATATTATTATATACACCACCCCTCTACTTTTTGTGTGTTTCACCTATATTATACCCTTTATTTTATACTTTTGTAAAATGTGCACACCTAATGCACGCCCCTTGTACTTGCACCGTTTGGTTGGTTCTTTTATAAACTATTTAATGTAATGCCTCGACTATTTAAAACTCCTAATCTCAGGTTATTCAACTGCTTATAGTGGGTTTCCGTTATAAGTAGTTGTGTTAAGTCCAACCAACGTGCACCCTTTTGTTTTACTACTAAAATTGCTACTCTACTTTAGTATATGCCAAAATTTCTAATTAGATCAAAGTTACTATGTGCCAAATTAAATTACAACCAAATTTTATATGACTAAATTTTGACGTATTAAAGAATATGATTTTAAAAACTCACCTGGTCTATACTCCGTCGATGCCTCGCTGACTGCTGGCACAAAATCCTAATTGCCGTATACGTCTTCACAATGATGCTCTTGAATTTCCGTGCAGCTTCCAGGTGTCCTCGACTTTTAACTGTTCCCCAATATCTGAAATGATTAACCCAAATTTAGAATTTAGAAAATACCGTGTTACAACTTCCATTGTGCTAATATCCACTTCGAATTCTTGTTTCCTCTATAAAACCGTCCGCTTCTCCGTATCTAATCTCCAATCTACTCGTTTCTTTATCTTTCTGTTCGATGCTCCTTCTAGCCTTAAACCACACTCCAATATCCAACTCCTAATCTGTATAACCACTCTCGATGACCTTCTAACTTTAAACCACACTCCAATATCAAACTTCTTTCTGTATAACCACTCTCGATAACCTGCTACCTTTAAACCACCCTCCAAATCCACTAATTTTCCGTCGCACAATCACTACTATTCCCTTTATAATTCCTATGCTTGTATCTTTTACCACTTTTCAATTAAACTCACTTTAAAACAATTACTTTTATTATCTGAATACAAATTAGCACAGTTCTGAAAACACGTCTTTTACAAAATTGGTTCGAAAAATAATCACTTTGTTTACTCTCTAAGGCGACCATGTTAACTCTCTACTAGCCTACTACATCTTAAAGTCCATAACAAATAACTAAGTTCGTGTCGCACATACCATAGTCCATGTCTTTTATACAGTTTCATAATCACATTAAATTCTAATATATGTCCTAAATCTTTACATTCAACCAATCACATTTTACGTTGTTATAACTAATAATTTTGAGTTTACAAATATTGTCCAAAAGTTGATGCTATAGAAAATGAAACCAAAATAAATTACACTTGACCCTGGATGCATGTTGATAGTGAACATTCATAGACGCATCCGGCTTTTGGACGGCAAATGTACTTTCAAAGGCTTTTAAAAATTCAACTCGGTATAAACCCTTGAGCATTTCACATCTTACTACGCCACTTAGTCATTTTAAAATTGCCTTTTGGCATAATTTCAACTACTATATTTGCATGGTATTTTAGTATACATAAAATACGGCAAACATATATTTTAGGTTTATGTGATCAAATATGTGGATTATTTTTGTTTGGCATATACTACCTTGTACTAACCAACCCTTATAACTCTTAGTAGCTCCTTAGACATTTTATTGGCCCCACTGATTTTGAATGAAATTGGAAATTGCGTCGGCTTTACTCTTTCCTGGTGTGCATAATTTCTAGTTTTATTTAAAATCAAACACCCTCTCACCTTTCTACACAAACCCCTTTTCGGCTTCCTATATATTTTAATTATTCAACCCCTATTTTTAATTCTCAATATGTCTGTCTAACTATGCTACATACTAACCTAACTTATAAACTAAAACAAAACTAAACTTTCCGTTGCATGAACTATAAAACAACTATTCTACTAAACCCTCTTCCTGTACAACCTTATATGGGTATAGATTTTCCAAGTGAAAACGCCTACGATATACCCCTGTCATAGTAGCTAATTCAAATGTATTTCCTTCCGCAAAACTACGCGTAATCTTGTACGGCCCTTCATATGGAAACAACAACTTCGCGCAAATGTTCCTGTGCGGTTCGAAACTCTTAACCTTTTCACCACCACCATATCTCCTATTTCGAAAGTCGTCCTTTTTGATCCTGCTACACCTCCGCTCGATATCCCTGCGCTGCATCCTTTCGATCCTACGTCTAACGCTGCCCAACAACTCTGTGATGTCTTGTACCTCGACTTCTTCCCTCCATGGCCTAGCTGGTATAATCCTCCGAATCAATGTTATCGGACACGTTTTGTCACTGAACTCGGTACACAATTCATGAAATTTTCAATCTGCGGCAGATATCTAACCCATCTATTATGGTGCTCTTGCGTTGCTAACCGTAGATATTTGATTACCTCCCGTATATATCGTTCGCATGGATTTACTTTCGGATGCCGTATACTGCTAAATGACACCTTAATGTGCGCTCGATTTAACCCGTTCCTAAATCTTTGGTTGTTAAAATAAGTTGCGTTGTCTACCAATATCCTTTCCATTCTCCCTACCTGGCTTCCAAATTCTTTGATCGATTGTAAAGCATGCACCGTGTTGCTTCGCCTCGCCGGAAATAATTTAACAAATTTTGAAAAAACGTCCACCATTACTAATATGTGCCGATACCCCTGTTCACTCGTAATCAGGTTGCTTAAGTAATCAACAGCTACCAATTCCAATGGTCCGCTCACGCTCACACTCATCGGTACGTTCTGCAACACCACGTTCTTGTCCTTCTCTAAGATACAAATTTTTCAACGATTGATCCTTTCTTTGACCACCGTGATATCGTTCCGTGCATAAAACGCCTCTCTGAATACCAAAAATGTTTTTCTTATACCTATATGTCCAAAATTTAAATGAATTTCATCTATGATTTCCACAGCCGCGTCTCTGGATACCACTACTAGCTCTGCCTCACCTATCCTTTTGACTACGAACTGCCCTACGATGGTAAATCCACGGTACTCCTCCACATTTTCGCTTGTTAATCTCTCGCGGATCGAGCTCACCTCACTGTGCCTTTGCGTTTCCATTAGCTTGGCATTAGTCCACAGACCAACATCCCTGAACTCTTGCAAAGCAACTAAACAATCCCTCACGTCTTTATTTTTTTCCACTTGCGGTCTGCTTAGAAAATCCGCCGTCACATTCTCCTTGCCTGGTTTGTGCTTGATTTCGAAATCGTATTCCTGTAATACTAACGCCCATCTGTACAACCTGCTGTTTAGAAACTCCTTTTTCTTCATAAATGTTACCACCGTGTTGTCGGATTCTATTAAAAATTTGTTACCTAGCAGATAAAAACGCAACTTTTTCACTGCATATACGATCGCCAACATTTCCTTCTCTGCCGTTGCATATCTGGTTTCGCAGTCTTTTAATACCCTCGAAATAAATACAATTGGTACCTCAGCTCCGTCCTGGATCTGCACCAACTCAGCCCCTATCGCATATTTCGACGCATCCGTTCTTAAAATAAATTCGTCTTTGAAATTTGGATATTTTAATGACAACTCTTTATAAAATGCACTTTTAAATCCTGGAACGCCTTCTCTCGATCAGCAGTCCATTTCCATCTTTCATTTTCTTCAATAAACTCACCAACGGCACACACAACTCAGAATATCGCGGTATAAATCGTTTATAATAATTTAGAACCCCTAAAACCCTCGTAATCCTCTCACGTTCTTTGGTTGAGCAATCTTTTCAACTCGTCCAACCTTTTATTACAAATTTTCATCCCATTCTCACTGATTTCGAACCCTAAATATGTAACTTTGTTCTTGAACAACTCGCATTTCTCCACGTTCAACTTCAAACCCCTTCGTCCAGCCTCTGGATCACCTTTTCTATATGCTCCAAGTGTTCTTGCTCAGTCCTTGAAAAGATCAACAAATCATCCACATAGTGCGAACAGAAACATTCATACTCGTTAAACAGCTTCTGCATGGCCCTTACCAGTGCTGCGGAAGAACTACTTAACCCAAACGGAACCACAGAAAACATGTAAATCTCCTTCAATGCTAAACCCTGTAAACTTCTTACTGTCTTCATGCAACGGAATTAACCAAAATGAATTTTTAAATCTAGTTTACTGAAAACTTCATCTCGTACACTTTGTACAACAAATTATCCAACCCCTGCGGTTGTTCATACTGCGGTTTCGTAATCGAATTCAACTTCCTCGCATCCAAACAAATCCTTATATCCCTTTTATTGGGTTTAGGAACAATAACTACCGGGTTCACATATTGAGTTTTCGCTGGTTCTATTATTCCATCTCGTAACATCTTGTTAATCTCGGCTTTAACCCTATTTCTAATAGCAAACGGAATTGGATACACCTTTGTATTAAACCCGTTGTCTTCCGTGACCTCTAACTTATGCATGTATCGCCTCGCCAATCTTGGCTCTTCATTGAATAACCCTACATACTTATTAAATAATTCTTCTAACTTCGCCTTTATCTCAATACTCACTTTTCCAATCTGTTCATCTTTAATTAATCTCACAAACATATTACATAATCGTACTTTAACCTGTCTATAATCACTTGTCCTATCCATTCCTAATCCCGACTTATCTATATTATCTCCATTCCTATATTCCTCACTAACCGTAGACACTATCCATAACTTATCTTTATCAAAAATTCGAATCGACCTATCCTTACCATCTATATTCACTCCAAAATCCTCTATAAAGTCCATTCCTAATATGAACTCTATATGCAACCCCTTTGTAATTAAAAATTCTGCCTCTCCTGCATTTTTTCCCCTACAAATATCGGTACACGGATGATCCTATAAATCGTAGTTAACTTTTTATTCATAGCCGACCATAAATTAACCCCATCAATCGCTTCTATTCTTTCTTTTAAAAATTCCGCATGTTTTATCACTACCCTCTCATCTACCAGCGACAACTGTGAACCACTATCAACTAAAACAACATATAAACACTCATTTAAACTAATATTAATGAACAAAAGGTTCTTTTTTTTTTTTATTATAATTATTTAACAACAAGTCCTTCAAACTATAAACCACGTCAACCTTTAATCCTACACATTCGTTCGTCCAAAATTTGGCGTTTTTTTTTTTCGGAGGGTGCCTCGTGTATCTGCACCACTTCAATTTGATCGGTGTCCTGAGTCCTTGCGCTGGTCGTTATATGGTGGACATTCGCGTCCCTGTCCGTCCGGCTATATCCGTGCTAGGTTCCTCCTCCCGTCGTCCGGCCGTCATCCGCGTTGTCGTCGTGCGGGCGCCTGCTTTGTCTATGTAAGTCGTTCTCCCGGTGTTCCCTATTGTAGTATGGTCTCCTGTTTCCGTCGTGTCCCCAGTGGTTTCGGTGTCCGTGGTTAAAATAGTCCTGTCGGTAGCTGGGTCGATGGTCGTGATGGAAATTGTCCTGTCTATGGCTGGATCGCTGTTCGTGGTACATATGTCGTCGGTTGTCATCCCTATTACCCCGGTTTTGATCCCGATGACTAGTCCTTGTTTTTGTTTCCAGTGCCGTTTCCAAATCGAAATTTCTCATGACGCCTAAAATTTTTCGTAGTGTTTTTACATTTAGTACCACTTGTCCTGTGAGTAGTAATACCGTGTCGTCCGCGCCCAAATTCGGTGTCAAGTGCTGTGTCTGTCCCTGCACTTGTACCCGTGTATTTTCAGTCTCGTCGTCTACGCGGTCTTCGTTGTCTTGTAGCTTAGTCCTGCGTTCGTCCTTTGTCCGCGACTCTGCAAATTGGTCTGTTAATTCCGTGTGTAGTTCCGCGTGTGTGGTCTTAACATCTGTCCGCGACTGTTCGGTTTTGTCTGTTAGGTCCGTTTGTAGTTCCGTATGTGTTTCTGCAGTCTGGTCTGTTAACTCCGTTTGTTTCTCCGTGTGTGATGTCTTTACCTCTGTCCGCGACTGTTCAGTTTTGTCTGTTAGGTCCGTTTGTAGTTCCGTATGTGTTTCTGCAGTCTGGTCTGTTAACTCCGTTTGTTTCTCCGTGTGTGATGTCTTTACCTCTGTCCGCGACTGTTCAGTTTTGTCTTTTAGGTCCGTTTGTAGTTCCGTGTGTGTTTCTGCATTCATGTTAGTTACATCGGTTTTTAGTGCCGTGCATGTCGTCTTAATATCTGTATGCCATGCGTCAATTAGGTTCATTAGTTCCGCCTTCAGTTCCGTGCGTGAAGTTTCAAATTTTTCGTGCAAACTCATTATGAGTCGTATTAGGTCCTGGGTTCCGGCGGTTTCTGCAACTCTTACCTTCGGTGCCGTCGGCTGTTCCGTGTTCATGTCTGTCGCCTCCGGGTCAGTCTGCCTTGTCTCCGTCTCCTGGATGTCTCCTCCTGCGTCTAATTCTATGTCCTGTGTCCTAAGTTCATCGTTTAGTGTCGTGATTTCTTCTTCAATTCCGTATATCAGTCCCGATCTCGTAATCCGTTTCATTGCTGGGTCCGTCATCTCTGCAGCCTGTCTTTGAACTCGTATGCCTGAAAAATAAAGAAAAAAACTGCGGGCCCCACCTAATCTCTGGATCCTGTATCCTACTGCTATTTCTGTCTAATTTCAACTCAATCTAGCCTTTTTCTCAGCCCCACGTTGGGCGCCACGTATTATATACACCACCCCTCTACTTTTTGTGTGTTTCACCTATATTATACCCTTTATTTTATACTTTTGTAAAATGTGCACACCTAATGCACGCCCCTTGTACTTGCACCGTTTGGTTGGTTCTTTTATAAACTATTTAATGTAATGCCTCGACTATTTAAAACTCTTAATCTCAGGTTATTCAACTGCTTATAGTGGGTTTCCGTTATAAGTAGTTGTGTTAAGTCCAACCAACGTGCACCCTTTTGTTTTACTACTAAAATTGCTACTCTACTTTAGTATATGCCAAAATTTCTAATTAGATCAAAGTTACTATGTGCCAAATTAAATTACAACCAAATTTTATATGACTAAATTTTGACGTATTAAAGAATATGATTTTAAAAACTCACCTGGTCTATACTCCGTCGATGCCTCGCTGACTGCTGGCACAAAATCCTAATTGCCGTATACGTCTTCACAATGATGCTCTTGAATTTCCGTGCAGCTTCCAGGTGTCCTCGACTTTTAACTGTTCCCCAATATCTGAAATGATTAACCCAAATTTAGAATTTAGAAAATACCGTGTTACAACTTCCATTGTGCTAATATCCACTTCGAATTCTTGTTTCCTCTATAAAACCGTCCGCTTCTCCGTATCTAATCTCCAATCTACTCGTTTCTTTATCTTTCTGTTCGATGCTCCTTCTAGCCTTAAACCACACTCCAATATCCAACTCCTAATCTGTATAACCACTCTCGATGACCTTCTAACTTTAAACCACACTCCAATATCAAACTTCTTTCTGTATAACCACTCTCGATAACCTGCTACCTTTAAACCACCCTCCAAATCCACTAATTTTCCGTCGCACAATCACTACTATTCCCTTTATAATTCCTATGCTTGTATCTTTTACCACTTTTCAATTAAACTCACTTTAAAACAATTACTTTTATTATCTGAATACAAATTAGCACAGTTCTGAAAACACGTCTTTTACAAAATTGGTTCGAAAAATAATCACTTTGTTTACTCTCTAAGGCGACCATGTTAACTCTCTACTAGCCTACTACATCTTAAAGTCCATAACAAATAACTAAGTTCGTGTCGCACATACCATAGTCCATGTCTTTTATACAGTTTCATAATCACATTAAATTCTAATATATGTCCTAAATCTTTACATTCAACCAATCACATTTTACGTTGTTATAACTAATAATTTTGAGTTTACAAATATTGTCCAAAAGTTGATGCTATAGAAAATGAAACCAAAATAAATTACACTTGACCCTGGATGCATGTTGATAGTGAACATTCATAGACGCATCCGGCTTTTGGACGGCAAATGTACTTTCAAAGGCTTTTAAAATTCAACTCGGTATAAACCCTTGAGCATTTCACATCTTACTACGCCACTTAGTCATTTTAAAATTGCCTTTTGGCACTTAATTTCAACTACTATATTTGCATGGTATTTTAGTATACATAAAATACGGCAAACATATATTTTTAGGTTTATGTGATCAAATATGTGGATTATTTTTGTTTGGCATATACTACCTTGTACTAACCAACCCTTATAACTCTTAGTAGCTCCCTTAGACATTTTAATATATATATATACCCTAAAATTAACTAGATGATTCACAGTCTGGTGTTTGCTCGAATTGTCTAGCTTCTGTAGAATACACTTCGGTTATGTAACTTGCGTGTTTGACGGGTTGCCTAATAGTTTGTAACACTATGTTTCGTTGTCGTAACACTTTTCGCAGAATACTTATTTCTTTGTTTGCAGTGAGTACATCGTATGCTGCTTTGAACAATACTGCAAATTCTGAATCGACGCATGCCGAAAATTAAACCGATATATTATAAAGTAGCCATTAAATCGCATGTGGAGATTGCAAAAACGCGACCTTACTACAAAATCATTAGATGAAATGAATCTAAAAAGAAAAGAAGCGGCTTTTGAAGATATTTCGGTGTTCATTGTTAAACCTAATTCTTCCGATGTATCAAAAGACTTTGAAACTTTCTTTAAATTTTATCATCCCATCTTCATTTTCAGCTCAGCGAGTATCACATGTGGCCGTAAAGTTTTCTATACGGTCTATAGGATTATTTTAATCAAAGGCATTTCAAGAAAGCTAAATCTGGCAAGCATGAATTAAAAACAAATTTAACGTTTATAAGGTGTTAATGTACATATAAGGTTTTTGAACAATATTGGCAGATCACCGTCTGTGCATCACTGAAGCTGCCATTTATAGAGGAGACGCAATCACATATCAAGTCCTAAACATTGCGATTGAGATAAAATGGTGTTGTACAGAGTGATGTGTAATTATTTGAGGAAAAGTTTAGAAGTTTTATGTAAGAAGGATTTAGTACTTTTTTTGGGTTCGATATCTTTTCTGTTTGTTTCATTTTTAAATTTTGAGACGCAAATTGTGGTCTCGTGTTTGCATTTTACTAAAAGGTGCTTCTTTTAGGTATGACCTCTATAATTGCAGTTATTGATTGTCATTACAGTACGTGATCC
Organism: Platerodrilus igneus; assembly: GCA_036346225.1. Classification (NCBI taxonomy): domain Eukaryota; kingdom Metazoa; phylum Arthropoda; class Insecta; order Coleoptera; family Lycidae; genus Platerodrilus; species Platerodrilus igneus. The sequence continues at coordinate 1,588,273 of JARFIW010000821.1, read as the reverse complement.
TAGGGTTCCTACGCCATTCCTAGATTAGCTATTTATTTTAATATATTTAGGTGCAGTGGTGCTCAACATCTAATCTTCATCTTAGTTTTTTTGCTTTCGCTGGCTCCCCTACTCATTGCTCAAACACTGAGGTGAAACTTAGAGCTAGTTCGTTAACATTTATTTCATCAGTCGTCACCGTGTTTCGTGTCAAGTAAATTGACTTGTAACATGCCTTTTTATTTACTAGATGTCCAAGTTCCCTCTATTATATCTATTCAATCTATTGTATTTTGTATAGAAGAAAAGGAATTCATTTTGTTTCCTAAATTCGGGTATGGATATTTTATTAGAAACTATCATTTACATTTAATTATAAAATAGTTTTGATGTGCACAAATACATTACGATATTCCCCCGGGGGCTTTTTCACTCTTTGGGAATGATGTAAATACGCTCATTTAGAGAGGCGGCTTTCTCTATTCTGACTAAATGTAAGATATCAGACGATTTGAATAACCTAATCTCGTGAGGGACAAAAAAGTTTTGGGACAGTGAGTAATTAAGTGGAGACTTTAATGCGGGGCTTCACGGACGAGACAAAGTTTTTTTAGAGTGCCGTTACCGCGTGCTTCGTATGTAGTGTCCGAATTTTTCGTTGTTCTTTTTTTACCTCTTCCTTAGGGCACTGCAGCGATCATTGACTATGCAACAAGGTATAAAATATAAACAAGACAAAATAACCACGACTCCGATGTTCGTTCCGCCGTAGAAAAACATGAACCGTAAGTGTTTTTAACTTTACAACTTGTTAGAAAGTACCAAAATTTGCGCGATTGAACCTTAATAATTAATTAAGAGGTTCGTGTAAACAAGTGTACCAATCAGCAACAGTATCTGGTGCTTTTTGTTTCACTGACGCATTCTAATCTTAACAAAGTCTATCAACGTATCTTAATAGTTTCACTAATAGGAACAGTTTCCTTTTGTTTTCGGAATTTGCAATACGCGTCCAGAATCAAGTTTGTTTACAATGCTCTTTCTTCATTGCGGCGTTTAAAATCTTGGGGAATATAATTTCATTTGCATAATGGCTGCGTTTCAACTGTTGATATGAATTTTTATCTTCACTGTATTTACATGCAGTACCTTGGTGGGAATTACTGAATAACACAGACCTACAAAAAAATTTTTTTACTAAGGTTTTAAAACAGATTTTAGCTGTATTTGGAGCGCTAAATTTAATTATGAAATCAATTTTTCTTTGTCTGCTGTACTTTTTGGATCAGTGTTTTCTTTAACGTGCAGTCAATGGGTAGTTTTAATCCTATTTTGTCCAGATTTAATTCACATATACAAGTTTTAGGAAAATCTACTACATGGGGTAAGCATCCATTAACTTAAGTGACCTTCGACGCTTCAACTAGAGTTGAGGTGAGATTATATGTTCTCGCTGTGCAGGGTAGATCGAAGTTGGCTTCGCGTGATATTTTTGTTTAGAAAGAAGTTCTTATAAAATTAACCTAAAAGGTACTGTGTTGTTGATTGTTGTATTTGTGTTATTAAATAGAAATAAAATGAGTTGAAGTAGAAGAAGTTGCGTAAATCATCTTTATGTGTTTTGCTACTTATGGGGAAAATACACGTTAAAAAAACAGAAAAACTGTTAGTGACTTTGTAAGGAGAGCTTATTTTGGATACTTTGGTGTTAGGCTTGTTGATTAAAATAAAACCCAGGTATGTAAAACTTGTACAGAACATTTACGATAGTGGACCACCATGGCAAAAAGGTCTGAAATGTGACATAACGATAGTTTGGGGACGACCCAAAACCACTTCGATGACTGTTATTTCTGCCCAGTAAATGTTACTGGAATCCATCAGGACAATCATAGCGAGTCGACATATCTTGATTTAGTCTCTGCAAGACGCCCGGTCCCTTACTCAGAGGAAGTGCCGATGTCAACGTCTCAATAGCTAAAAGCTTTGTGAGGACGAGTGTTGTCCCTTTCATCAACCCTTATGATACTGATGAGAATGACAGTGATTATTAGGAGATGTCATCAATTTCTCAACGTTTTAACCAGCATGAGTTAAATTACCTGAACTTTAACCTGTCAAAAGAAGCTTTTGAATTATTGACTTTCAGGTTGAAGAACAAATATTTGTTGGAACAAGGAACCAAAATTACCTTCTACCGTACAAGGAAAAAGCTTGGCTACCCTTCTCCTCTCAAGAAGATCGAACTATGCTTGATTCATTTTTTTCTGATTGGAAGTACTACACACCTAAAAGACCGACATCGAGGCATCTACTACTTGATGACTATGTAGCAGTTTTCTGGTGAAAGGGGTTACCAGAATCTGTAAAGAGCGTTAGTGGGCCTTAAAGGTCAGGTGATCGAATTTGAAGACAAGAAGTTGGCCGTGCCCAAGATCGGTGGTGGGTTCGATGAGTTGGATTGGAGAGTGGTACAAAACATGCTAGGGGCACTGTTACAAAATACCGGATTCCAGATTTTGATGTTTGGGTACAATCCAAATGATATGGCGCTTGCAATGAAAAGTGTTGGTTGCTACTTCTATCAACGTGGAGACTAGAGAATCGATATTGATTGTTCTCCCGCCATAGGGACTTTCACCATCTGGGTCACAGAGTGTCCTTGGACAGAACAGCTTTAAGATGGGGACCATGTGGTACCGCTTGGTCTATTTGTGTCCAGAATAATTACATTAAAAACTTAAACAAAGGGGCTCTACACAAAAGATGACTGACAGTTCTTGCAGCGCGAGAGCAATTGATTAGCAGATACAAGACTTTGCGTTTAAAAGATTACAATAGGTACATTCGAGATGTTATGTGCATATACATTTTAGAATAATCTAGAGGGTTTCGACTATGTATATAAATTACCATCATAAGCGTTAGTGAATCAGGTTTAATTGGAACATTGATATGAGTTCCGATTGAAGCTTTACTACAACAATCCTAGTTTAAAACTTTGAAAAATGTGATATAAATGACTGTCGATATAAACTAGTGTTGATATAAATTATTTTAGTGATAATATAAATTAATAATTAGTACTTATATAATGAATTATAGTGCCTCATTAGTAAGTAATTTAGAAGATAGCAACGTAACGTCAAGGAGATACTTGTACTGTTAGCGATTAGCTGAAAATAAACTGTTGGGAGTGCTTTTAGCAAATTCCATTGTAACTACGAGTTGTTAGAAAGCTTCATAATCAGTTTGGAAATAAGGAACTGTTGTTGGTGCAAATAAAGTTTTTGTAACAATAACAATCTCAACCTACAAAAAAAACTGTCGGTCAATGTTCATCGTATTAGTTAAACCCTTATTAATATTTTCAAATATCTAGTTGCAAATACATCAGTTATCTACTTTTATAGACTGTTTACAACGGTTTACTAAACAGCTTTGATATCGCAGACTATATCCCAGGCAATAACTCAGATTGAATGGAACCATGTGGTTCACAGGTTCCTAAATTGAACTGCTGCTCTCATAACGGATACCGCTATTAATATTATTAAATTATTTATCAGGTCTTTATATATGAAAATTCGATTTTTAGATAACAATAAGATTTCATAGATATTGAATCAAATCATATTCACTTAAACAAGCACGATTAGCATCAATAGCATGATGCCAACTTTTAGGCAATGCGTAAATTCCGAGACTTCAGAAAATATAGTAATCAGTAGGTTACAAGTTATGGGACTATGGAAGATGATCAAGAACTTCGTATCTTAACTTTTGACACTTTTCTAAGAATCATTTGTTATACGTGTGGTCTAGTTGTATTATGCAAGGGTATCGGTTCACGCCGCAAAATGTTTATGTTGTTACTAAATTATTAGAAAGGTAAAAAAAATTAAATGTGGTTTTTCTAACTTTTAGGAAATAATTGGCTTACACCCCGATTAAGATAACCTGCAGATAATTTGGAATATTACAGATTTAAAATATTCCAAATATCAGCACATTATCTCATCAAACTTTAAGCCGCTTTCGATATCTAGTGTTAATTATTGATTGTCAATGTCTAGAAGTAATGACACATATTGTCGTGAAAATTAGAAATAAAAATCTATTTGCTATAATCGCATATATATATATATATATATATATATATATATATATATATATATATGCTTCAGATTCATTTGCAATGCACTCATAACTCACACATGAGATTGGACCCATTGTTCTCCTCTCATGTCATTGCTGAATTTTCCCTCATAGAAAAAAACAAACCATCTCGCGATCATTTGGCACATTGAATGACTTACATTCTAGACAAATCGTTTCTTATGATTTAGAACTGTAACTTAAGCTTGATTCAGAGTCTGAGTCTTCTTTTTTACCGACATGTGTTTTTGTTTGCCTTTTTCTTTTGTCGCATTTTCAATGTTTCGATTTGATATATCAAAGTTATTCTAACAGTTAGTTTTTGCTTACCAGCTTTTGTCTTCGTTGTTTCTTTAAGGTTTCTTTTGTAAAGAGATTGACACAATTGTAGATTTCGTTAGTTTACTATTAGAAGTGCATTTCCTTGACAGTGATAGTGGTGAAATATCAAACGGTGTGACACTTAAATTGACTCCTTGTGCTCTTTTTTCTGAAGACGGGTCTGCTTTATTTCGTTGGAGATTTTCTGAAGGATCTTATGTATTTTGTGAAAATCACTCGAAAACGGTCCTGGTTCTTCGTGGACTTCAAACGAATCGCGTTCATAACTTCTAGGGGAAACTATTAAATTTTTGGCGGATCGTTTAGAAAATAAGATGCATTGTCCTCTAATTCATCTAACTGTTCACCCTCTGAAAACATGTCTGTCGAACGGAAATATTCTCGTTACGCTAATTCCTTTGGCTACTATCTCACCAGTTTGACACTTGCGATACAACTTTCAAAATCATTCAACGATATCATAGGGAGTCAAAAGTTTATTGTTTATACAAAGCCAAACGCGCACTTCTTCACTGTAATAATTGTTTAGCTCTGTTCATAGGCCGACTTTTGTGTGTGCAATGTGGTAGTAACGAAAAGAGCATAACATGATGATCTCTAGCCATATCAACAAGATATATGTTTTTGGTGTGGCTGGTAAGTTTTCTGACGATTCTGTATATTCAATGAAATGTTCGACTCATCGTGTGAACAAATGCGTTTGTATCCATCCAGAGGGATGTGCTCTGCCTATCGATCCTAGGGTGTATCTCTCATGAGAGTTTCGGTCATATTTTTCCTTGGAAAGATGATCATAGGCGGCACAAAGATTCTTGCCGGGCTCATACATGCAAAAACTGTGATTAGAGAGCCTCTCTCAGCGGACGTCATAGCACCAATTGGTTATTTCCCCGCCGAACAACAACCTTTGGAAACTTACTGTTATGCGCTCATTTTATTATACATTATATACGTAATAATTGCGATGTATTTGCAATTACTAGGTCATTACTTAAACATATTGTTCAATTTGCTAATAGTTAGTTAAGGGTATTTTTAATATAATTGCGTTGAGTATCTTCAATTAATGGTATATATGTCAACATTGAGTGACAGTGGGTTTAGCGTATTCATAACAATTGTAGAAGTACAAGTTTAAACAGATAAGAGAGAAACTCGTTAGTAATGGTGTTCAGGTAGGAGGAAGGGGTAGTCGAGTAGTAACTGTGGGCGCGAGTTACGTATCCCCCAATTCATATATGTACAATCAAATAGAAATTATTAAGAAACTTAAGTTAGATGCAACATTGTATTTCAAGGATAAATAAGAAAAGGTTATTGAAAGTTCACAAGCAAGTTGTATGAACGGATGTGAATACATTGTATTCCAGACGTAAGTGATACTGCAGGTGCAGGTCACAGACGGTTACAAAACAGCAATTATTAAAAATTAAGGTTGTTACATTGTATAATAAATAGAATAAAGAAATAAACAGACATGAGCTCTGCAAGTTGCTACAGACATGTGAAAAGCAGGGACAACATAAATACCCCGGGAGCCCCAGATCAGTCAGTCAGTTTTGAGTATTTCAGCTTTTACATTGTTGCTTGCTTAGGCTACTCGCCTTTATTTAAATTCAATTATTATCTTTTCGACTTAGTATAATTTATCAAGTTTGTCAAAATTTCAACTGTAATTTCTGTTTAATAAATAAATTGTTACAAAAAAGTTTTGGAAGAAGACTTTTTAAAAAGGCAGCTCCCAATGCCCGAAACGTAACTCGCGTTCTATCTCGGTGTTCAGAACGCCACGAGAATAGTAATTTATTCAAGTTTGAGAATTATTGACCAGAAATAAAGTGGATTGCAATCGGTCTTAGAAGTACTTACTGGAGTTAAATAGTGCAAGTAGTTTATAGGATTTCTGGTGGCTATACCGGAACTTGTTATAATTATTATAACTTACCTTAATAATTGTGAAATAAATCCTATCACACTGATGATAGCTTTTAAGTGATGTTTTGGTGTTTCGTTGTGATTGTTTTCAAACCCCAATCATAGTAGATAAATTGATTTCCTTCCGTAAGTATTCTACAGATGCCATTCAAGTTTATACCGTTAACCTGCGATACAGCTGTCGATGAGGAAACATCCATTTTGTGTGATTAGCAGGTGGTAACATTATTCGGAAAATACAACCGTGAGTACTTTTGTTCATTTTATTTCAACTTGGTATTAAGTAACGGCGTCAGAAAGTTTCAATTAGGTTAAGATATTTAGCGAAGAGTTAATATTAAAATAATTTTGATTAGGTAAAAACATTTTATTGATGGGAATTAAAAAATGTTTAAATATTTTTGAGTTTATGGCAATAGATGGTCAAGTTTGTGATCTAATTTTGTTTTAATCGCAGTAAAGGACTTCCTCTCCGGTTGAAAGTTAGCTGGACGGCACATTTAGCTCCCAACGGGGTGGGCGATTAAAACATAAATTTAAGTTATAAAATTAAAGGGTAAAGAACCGAAATTAGAAAGGTCTGGTTATTTGTAAGTAAAAGGGTGCAATGAAATATTTTTTTTTGTAAGGTGAAAACGAATGATATACAATTTAAAATTTTGATAAGATGTCGAATAAGAAAACAAAGAAAGCTTTGAGAGAGTCTGAGGAGGAAAATAGTTTTCGATTAAAATCTGTAGGGAGAACGTTAGAACGGTTAATGGACAGTATAAATACGATTCAGCAAAACATGGATAAATTAATGATACCGGATAAGTCAGTGAACGACGAGAGATATTCGAACGCGGCTTCACCGTCGCCGATAGAACAAAATAGTAGGGAATACGATCGTGGGTATATTGCGATATACAAGGATCTTGGGGGTAATTTCTTGTCTTTTTCTCCGTTGGGCAACGTTCATCCAGTAAAATTTATGAGAAAATTAATTAATCTTTTAGATGAGCCGGGAGTACCTGAATATAAAAAAGTAGCGTTGGCAATAAATTGTTTAAGAGGCTCAGCCGGTTATTGGGTAAAGGCTAAAGAAGGTTCTTTTCACAGTTTTAAAGATTTCATTGATTGTTTTATGAACAAATGCTGGAGTCCAGAGGACGAAAAAAATATTTTTTTAAGATAAAATATTTTTTTAAGAAAAGGAACGTAGGGTATAATGATAAAAGGGATATCGTACGGGATAACGAAGGAAACAGGCACGTCAATGAGAACAATGGGAATAAAGATGCACGTTATCAGGAGGGGCGATCATCGAATCTGAATTTAGTGGACACAGAAGCCGTTGTCACCGTTTTTCGGCAGGAACTAGAAAGTGTTATAATTTCAGACTCCGAAGAAGTTGAGGTAGTGCAGGTATCTTTACCGTGCGTTAATGTAGGGATAGATAGTGTAAAAGTTAAAACATTGGTCGATTTAGGAAGTCAGTTTAATTGTATAGCGGAGAAGGTATTTAAAGAAGTATGTAGCAGGGAGTTAAATATACCCACTTTTCCTGTAAGTGGTATCACAGTCAGCGAGGTGTTAGGAACAAAGGTGACAAAGGTTAAGGTGCAGGCATTGTTGAGTGTAAAATTTGAGAATTTTTAGTGCGAAGTGCAATTTATTATTATTCCATGCTTGGCGAGAGAAATGATCTAAGGTTGCGAATGGTTAGAGAAGTATAAGGTAAAAATTGATTTTGGGGCGCACGAAATGATTGCGTTGAATGAAAATAATTCCTTTAAATTAAATTTTTTAGAGGAGATGTCACGTAATCTAAGTAGCATTCAGTGTTCTTCGGAAGTGGAACTATCTGTGAATGGTCAGAAATAGTTAAACAAGAAAGTTACTCAGTTGACTGTAGTAATAGATGCTCTTTCTAAGGTGGTGCGCCTATATCCGTTACGCCGCGCTACGATTCCAGCATTATTCAATAAATTAAAGAATGATTATTTTGACAAAATGGAAAAACCAGATGCCATTCTGACTAATTATGGTACGCAATTTGGGAAAATGTGGGAACGTGTGAAATGAATCCTATCACACTATTGATAGCTTTTAAGTGATGTTTTGGTGTTTTGTTGTGATTGTTTTCAAATCGTGAGTACTTTGTTTTTGTTCATTTTATTTCAACTTAGTATTAAGTAACGGCCCCAGAAAGTTTCAATTAGGTTAAGATATTCAGCGAAGAGTTAATATTAAAATAATTTTAATTAGGTAAAACCATTTTATTAATGGGAATTAAAAAATGTATAAATATTTTTGAGTTTATAGCCATAGATGGTCAAGTTTGTGATCTAATTTTGTTTTGATTGCTTTAAAAGACTTCCTCTTCGGTTGAAAGTTAGCTGGGCGGCCTATTACTCTGAACTATAGTTAAGTCCGTCTCATCTACATTTTTTTTTTATAGTGGTAAAAGATTTTATATCCGCTGTTTGGGACTCTTCCTTATCGAATCAAGGACATACCCACTAAAAATCCACTTTGGTGTCGGACTCGAGATCCCTTGTCATAGATTTTATAGTGATCCCGTGACTAGCGTACCTGGACTAGAAATTTCACCGCCGTCGCGAGTTGGAAAAACATGGCGTTACGCGCAGTTTATTCCTTTCGGACGTCTGATGGAATCGCAGCAACGATCATTGCCTGAGTATCGCATTGGGGTGTCTATGTCGCTGCCATGGGGCATCTTCATACGCTCCTAGGGCTCGTATGAGCTGGTTTTCGTGATTTTTTAAAGATCCGTAAAACCTCTCTGCGTTCGACCGGAGCCATTCCTTGACGGCTTGCAGGTTTGCCTCTCCATGAAGCTGAGCGTTTCGCATGAACCAGGGAGCTCCGAAGACTCCCCTTAGGGCCTAGTTTTGGATCACCTGGAGCTTACGCATATGCGTTTTCGCTGCGTTGCCCCACACTGCTGATGCGTATGCAAACGTCGGTCTGGTTATCGTTTTGTAGAGCCTAAGCTTGTCTGAAGCGTTCAGCCTACTTCGGCGATTGGTCAAGGGGTATAGCAGAACCATAACGCCCTTGGCCTTGTATGCCGCATACTCGCTGTGAGCTTTCCAAGTGAGCTTCGAATCAAGGATCACCTCTAGATACTTGACGTCTGAACACCAAGGTATCGGTTCGTCGAATGCTCTGACGTCGTCTCCAGGTCGGTGACGTCGCTACGAGAAGAAAACTGTCGTGCTTTTTTCTGGATTGACCTCGACTCGCCAGAGTATTAGCCACTCCTCGAGAGCGTCCATCGCCGTTTGCAGTCTCTGCATAATGAGGTGCAGAGCACGGGACCTGGCTAGAATGGTTGTGTCGTTGGCGTATAGTGCCATCCTGGTATCTGCCGTTTTCAGTAGGTCGTTCACGAAGATGCCGAAGAATGCTGGTAGGAGAGAGACTTGGGGGACCCTCAGCCCTGATTCTCCGTCTCGTCGACCGCACTCCGTCCAGTATGATGCAAAACCATCTATCCACAGAGAGTTGTCTTCGGCTTGGAGGTCCTCCAGTCTGGCTTCCCAGGCATCGATGTTGGAGTTGAGGTCCCCTGCTAAAAGCACAGTTTCTCTTGCATCCAACAACGCGTCCAGGTCCTGCGTGATAAGCGGTTCGCCACCTGGTCGGTTGTAAACCGAGATCAGGCGTAGAGGACCAAAAATCTCTAGTACTATGCATTCTGCAGTCGCTTCAAGTCGTTCTAGGTCTGGCAGGACCACCACGTAGTGCTTCAGGCTTGCCTTAACGTACGCCGCTGTGCCTCCTCCAACGCCGCCTTGATTGTTGTGAAACAGCCTGTAGTCGGAAAGCCTAGGCTCGTCTCGTGCGCTGAGCAACGTTTCGTTTACCAGGACAACGTCTAGGTCGTGTCGCAACGGAAACTCCAGCAACTCAAATCGCTTTCCCATTAGCCCTCGAGCGTTTCAAAACGCTATCTGCAGGTTTCCTGGATTTTCGCGACGTCTATCCATTAAAATGAAAGAGTTCCCTGAAATCCTTGCCGTAGGCAATTAAACCCATGACTAAATCGCTGAAGTTTTTGGCTTCGGCGATTATAGACAGCAGCTTTCTGGCAATCGCAGTCAGTTTGTGGAAGTCGATTCCAGCGAGGAGTCCGATGAGTAAACCCCATTACACGCCCCTTCAGGACGGTGTCTCTCTAGCTGTCGCTCCACCGCTGGGGGTGTGTTGGGCTGCCTGGGCAAGGGTCTTCTTAATTTGCGCAAGAGCTGGGCTCTTGACTGTCGGTGTAGAGACGGCCGTAGCCGAGCCGTTGGCGACGATGGCCTAAGAACGAGATCCCACAGCAGCGGCTCCCGTAGTCGACTTCGCAGGACGAACGCTAACCTGTGCTTTAGGTGCGGTCTCGTGTTGCCTCTTGGCTACCACCTTTGACTTGGGGAATGGGGAGCATCCTCTATAGCTCGCTGGATGCGCGCCACCGCAGTTGACGCACACCGCAGGAACTTTTCTGCTTTTGGGGCAAGTGACGCTAATGTGGTTACCGGCGCACTTGACATACTTAGGCGTGGCCTTACAGTTTGTCTGCGTGTGCCTGAATCGCTGGCACCGATGGCATTGCCCTACTGCGGAACGCCGATGCGGTATCTCCACCTGTACTTGTAGGTGCAGCACATGCTGGAGCTTAAAGATTTGCTTCGCCTCCGTGAACTTGGTCAAGGTGACCATGACCAGGGGCAAGGCTTGTCTCGGTTGCTACTTGTGCTTGCGTGCACACGAGAGTACTGAAAGTCCGCGTGCGACGAGTTCCGTTCGGACGTCCATGGCTGCGATATCCTTCGGAATACTCCTCAAGACCACCCTGAGAGGCTTATCGTTCTGGAGGCGATAAGTGTAATACTCGTCGCCGCGCTTGGATGGAAAAGACGTGATCCCACGGTAGTAGATCGGGGTCGCAGGTGTGATACTGATCCCGTCCTGGGTATTGCGTGGTTTGGTGAACTGTAGTCTACGCCGCAATCGCCACCCACTTGTCCTTCTTGCGAAGAACGACGGGGGTGGGGGCGGCTTCGGGCCGACGCAAGGTTCTTACTGATGGCATCGGACATCGGACTTCGTTGCCGTGACCTGTGTGTCCAGCAGTCTGAGATGAAACTAAAAGTCGTAATCTATCAACAAGTTCATTGGGATCATTCCAATATAAATAATCTATAGCGTTATTTGATACTTCCATTGTCATACCGTCTCCAAGACGCTTTCTATAGGGTAATGTTCTAGGTCTACGGGGTGTTTGGGGAAGTATGTTTAATGTAGATATTATATTTTTGTACTTATACGAAGTATTACCTTGAATTTGTTCTGTTTCAGAATAATATCTTCTATTAGCATTTGTTCTTTTCACAATATCAATGCTTATCGGGGCAGTCGGAGCAATCAGCTTCAATGTACCCTGAGCTAACCCAGTACCGAGGCGGGGAGTGGGGTAAACCATCAACCAAACCTCTTGCCAAAAATGAGCGCCACCTAACTCTAACAGCTGGGCTCCGACGGAACTGAGATAGGAAATTCCTAACGATCACAAATAATACCCACACAGCATACAATCCAGCTAACATACGTTGGCACACAGTAATGTAGACCTCATAGCTATTCAGTACATTTACTATACAAGAATATATCAAATTAATAACAATAAACACATATACTATAATTTAATTAATAACTGGACTTACCCACTTGTTATGGTGCAACTCTAATGATACATATACCAATACATCGATTGACTAATTCGAATTTTACTTTAAAATCAAATATTAACACAGCCAACAAGGCAACATAAATCTGCGACCATACGGTCGATTTAAAAAGACTATTACGCAAATAAAGGGTTGCACTAGGATCCTAGCAGGATAACCCTTAAGTACTGAGGGTATCTGCAATAATACCTGTAATAATAATAGGCGGGTCGTTGGCTTAGTTTTACATACTCTATTAAGTATTGTGAATATGCAATGTTCAACACCCTAAACTAGAACCCAACCCTATTATAGTAAGCCCAATAATGTTACAATGTAATTCACCAGCATGCAAAGTCAACCAAACGGTTGCGATGATAAAAATAAGATATGGAACGGACTCACCAACTGCTGATGTGGATGGCGATGTTCCAGCTCAAATGGCGCGTGCAGGTAGAATATCGCTACCAATTATCTCGCATGGGTCCACTGGATCCTTACTTGTAACCATCTTCTCCTTTTAATTACAGATGCCACATCTAGAACTCGAAATTCAACATACAGGTCACAACGGTACTAGAACATAGAATAGCAGAACGTACAACGTGCAATGTGGAACAAAACGTAGAACATAAATCTTGAACGGAACTGAAGTAAAACTTGACTTAGAATTAGAACTAGAACCCTAAAATATAATCCCCTAATTACAGTCAGTAAAATCGTGGCTTACTTACCGATCCACAATCGGGTTCAGTGTGCAAACAAACAAAATGTGTAACAGGTGGTTACCAAATAGCAGTCGAGGACTCAACTTTTTGAATCGCCGTAATCCCAATTAGGCAATAAGGAAAATTATATTCAATTACCTCAGAATAATTTCCTTTCAAATTAATTCGCTAAAATCCCTTCAACGAAGGCGGGCATATATACGAACCCAAAGCATAAATTAAAAGTGTACGATTCAAATGAAGAATTATGTCCAGATGATACCACTAAAGCTGGTCTGCAAACTCGTACCTGATAACGCGCTATCAATATTAAAGTATGTACAATCTAATACGGAAAGAATTAACTATTTAATACACTGCTAAAAATCAAAAGTCGTCGTGAAAATTTCAACCGTAACACTGTACCCGACAGGATATTTTTAAACAGTAGTTCGTATAATCCAGGAGTACCTTTATATTTCAAGTCATTTATTAGAACATTTTCATCATCCAACGCGAAATTCGAATTGCCTATCATAAGACCATTTGAATCAGGGTTAAACCTAATACCATATTTATGATCAAATTCGTTCTTAACATCTTTAAACATATTGTAAATATATTCTGGAGGTAGCGGATGTAGCTGTTCGAGATAATGTGTCATATCAGGTGAATCGGCAAAGCTTTGTATATATTCCTGGGCTTCTTGTGCATTTCGATTAACTTCAGCTTCGTATTCATTCTCAACATCATCATCATCATCATCTTCCTCTATGGCATCATTTTTTATATTCGGTATATGCTGAGCAATAACCGGCGAATCAATATAGTCAACGTTCCTTTCTAGCAATTTAGGTTTAATTTTTTTTACACTGCTATGAGGCAGTTCTTCTTCTTCTTTAAATTTTTCTTTCTTTACCACACTTTCCCGATACAGTTTATTAGCAATAGTTTCTAATCGCGATGTTATGTGATTGTTATGTTATTGGACGACTTCATTATCTTTTAACTGGCGCAATTTGTTTTTTACAATGTTTCTTTTCTTAATTAAAATTCTTTTAAGTTTTATCGCCTCCTTGTTCATTGCGTAAAAAGTTTATTGTAATAAAAAAAATTCTTCGAAACTAACGATACTTGCGTCTCTCAAGGTTTAAATATGTATGAAGTGATCAAAACCTATTCGGTACCTTCCTTGACCTGGATCACTATCTTTGTCTACAACTAAGAAACCGTATTTGTCTTGCCAACAAGCAGCACATATTTCACGGAATTTATCATACTTCATGTCAGTATTGACGTGATCGTCATATATGTGTTTTAAGTTTAAATCATCTTGTTTAAATAAAACTAAAAGATTAGCATTATCACGTAGTAAGTGCTTAGGTATACGAGTATAACTTTGACAAAGACGCCCCGTACTAAAGTATTCCTTAATGATACCTTGCTTATCGCAAGCTACATAATCAAAAACAAATATAGAATTATTTTGAGCATCAGATGGTGATATAATATTATCAGAACTGGAAAATGTATAATATTTGATCCCTTTTAATGGTCGCAGTAGACTTTCAAGGTATTGATACTTTGGTTGATAAAGTGATTTAGAATAAACATATACGTTCTCAAACTTTAAACCATTAGGATGTTCTATCAACCCAATCATAACGTTGGTTTTACCACAATTTGATGGACCAACAACTAGACATCGAATAGATGAAGGCAGAAGAACGCTATGTTTTTTACTAATTGTGTTCTTTTTTGTGGCGTTGTTTTTTTTTATTTGAACTGGGTGTGCGATCTAGTTTTGCGGTCCTTTTCTTTTTATCAGAGTAGTTCATACTTTGGATTATCCAAATACAGTTGATACTGTAGTTTCTGAAATTTCTAACCCCAAAGAATCTACAACAGATCTTTGCTTGCGCAAATTTCGTTATTTGCGAAATATAACAGATCACCGGTTTACAAAGGTATTGGTTGAAGTTTCTCACTGCTTTTTGGATGTTTATGAAGATAATATACATGTGGTCCCAGTTGAAATTAAACTAGTGCTACAACATATTTCGAAATTATTGCCTCAGAAAATAGAAGTAACAAGAAATTTATCAAGGCTACATAGTTCCGTCGCGTGATAATGTCTGTTGCTAACACCAGTGAAATACGTAGGTGTGATTAGGGTAACGTGTGATAAGTTCCATCAACACCCTCCCAGTAAAGGGGAGAAGTGCTTCGCTAGTGCAGGACCTCGTGAATCCCACACTTCAAATGCAAGGAAGCGTTCCTGAAGGACTTTTTGTAAGTTGAACTATTTCCTACTTATTATTACTTTAAATATCTATTCGTTGCTTTACCATATCTTTGTCGTTCTGATACCTTTTACAATAGACTTGCATGCTATTTTAAAACATAAAAAAAAAGAAAGATAGAAAAATCAATACTACTGAATTACTCATACCAATTGTGTCTTATCTATTTATCTTTTGTCGACATTTTGTCTGATTTATGTTTAATTGGTGTGTGAGGAAACGTTTCTGCTACTCCCCAATATTACCTCACTTTGTACTAAACATTTTTCTGTATTGCTTTTACCGTTGTTATATTATATAGATTATCCAAACAGTTTCTTTTTTTTTACATTCTACAAAGTACTGAATAATTTAGACTTTTCATTGCTGCTATACTTATTCTTTTTTTTTCAGGTTTGCTTAACTATTTTTCTTGCAGGTATGGTCACTAACTCTTTACCGCCGCATACATTATCTGTTAATCTGCTTTCTACAATCCCCCCTAATCTCCGATTGAGACCGGTTATTCCGTGATATCTTTGTGTTACGTAACATAAATTTGGCGCCCAACGTGGCAGCCGCTAATTAACGTAACAGAATTTTTGGCGCCCAACGTGGGGGCTCGATTTTTTTTGATTGGCTCGATTTTTTTTTGAGGGGCTCGATTTTTTTTGAGGGGCCTCGATTTTGTTTTGGTTTGCTCTTGATTTTCTAAATTTTTTTTTATGACCTTGATTTTTTGGCCTTAACTTTTTTGTTTGGTGTATCGGTTCGATTTTCTTTTCTGCCTATATTGGTTGGCTCTAATTTTTTTTTGTGGTGTAGTCTTGATTTTTTCTCTTCCTTCGCTATATAGAAATTCCTTGATTGTAGTTTTTTTTGTGTGAATTATCAGAGTTGTGTTTTCGCTGGTAATTGGGTTCTGGAAAACACTGGCGCCCAAGTTTTCTGTACACCACTTTTTTTTTCTTTTCTTGACGTCACTTTCGCTACCTCACTTAAATATAATCCTAATGTCCCCGATCTAGATCTGTTGTCCTTTTGGCGACGCAAACGCCACAAATTTCGTCCGTAATCCACTCGTCTCCCTACGTTATACAATTTCTTCAACTCATTAGCTTTATCTGTGATATTTGACATATTTCGTAGTATTGTGTGATGACTTTTATTTTTTTCTTCTACTCTTTCCGGGTTTTTTTCCATTCCACATTCCTGTCCATTTTTTTTCCTGACTGGTTTTCCTTGCGGTTAGTTGAGGTACTTACTTCGATTACTCGTTGTATCTGCTCCTGTGGTAGTTGCTCTTTAGGCCTACTTTCTGTCCTTTAGGAATCACGACTTAGTCGACTTTTGGGTCTATTAGCACATTACTTTTCTTATCTGGTTGTATTATACGACTTTTTTTTTCCTTCTTGATACCGCAGTTGAAGCCTTTCGTTACTTTTTCCAGTTTTCCGTTTGTCGTTCCCTTGCTTACTTGAGGCTTGACACTTGTGTCTTATGTTGGATATTGCTGTTGGTTTCCTTCCTCGCTACTTTTCTTTTCTTTTGGTTTCTGCGCGCGCGAAATCAATTTCTTGAGGTTGGAAACTGTGCTGTTTCTTTTCTAAAGAGACATCCGTCCTTTGACGACTTTGGCAGCGTTTATGCCTTTACACCTTGGTCCTCTTCGATTGCTACTACTTACCTATCTTTCCCTGTGGATTTCTTTACTCTTAGTTTTGTCCGACATTTTGATCCTGAACCTCCGGATCCTAAAGGGCTCCCTACGACCGATTCTATTTTGACGCCTACGTGTCGCTGTCCCTAATGACTTGTAATTTTTTGTGGCTTATTGGTCTTGTGTTTTCTCTGATAAACTTGTGTCCGAAAACACTGGCGTCCGTTTCGTGTTCCTATTCGTGTTTTTGTGGCTGGCCCATCCCGTGACTTTTCCTTCTGGCTAGTTCTACCATTTGTTCACTTTTTGACTATTATAGTCGCTTTCTACATCCATTCCTTGAGGTAGGCTTCAGATCTATTTTCTTTTCCTTTAGGTATTTTGACTTGGTCGCTTCTGTAGATCTGTTAGCCATACTCTGCTTGAGTAATCGTTTCATACGAATCTGTGTTACCTCAGTTGGAAGTATTTTAGGTTGTGTACTAGCTTGCCTTTGCTCTTTGCTTTGTCTTGGTTCTTTCTTTGCTGCACGCTTGAGGTTGACAGTTGTGTCGTCTAGTTGGTTTGCTACGAGTTTTCTTCATCGTTTTTTTTCTTTCCTCTTGGTTTCTCCGCGGGAAGCCAAAACTTTTCTTTGAGGTGGAGAACAGAAATGTCCCTTTCGGGGACATCCGTCTTTTGACGTTTTTGAAAGTAGCTAAGACCTTTAATCCTCATTGGGTGTTTACTTAATGCTTTCTTTACCTGTTCTGTCGTTGTTGGTTACGGTAGATGACTTTGTCTTCTTTTAGAAAAATGTTCCTTTTCTTATACTGATATTGGTCCTTCGAACCGGATAATAATTTGTTTGTTTGGTTCCTGTCTGTCGTTTTTTTCTTTTACCCCGACGTCTTTATTTTGCTAGGGGGGAATTTGTAACGTGCATTTTTAATCGTTTAACATTTTACGCTTTTTCTCAATTAGTAAATACCTTTCTGCAATTACTATTTCTATATTTTATATTTATTAACCCGTTGGCGAATGCGTCGTATTGTAATTAATTATAAATTGCATCGTTCTTGGCTTGCCGCTCGTATAAATTTTGTTCCTTAATGTATTATCCAAGTCTAGATAATAAGACGATAACAGGTTGTAATAGCAACGAGTTGATAGAAACAGATGAGAGTTGTAGTTTGCTCTTTGTTCCTAGATATTAACTACGTTAAAAAGACTGTTTCCTTTTTGCTTTGAGAATAGTGAGAATTAATGCGGAATCAATTTCGAATTGTGCATGGACAAGCACGGCACGCTTTTAGTTGTTTTTCTTGTGAAACAAAGGTTGTATATTAACTGTAGCAGTGTAGTTCTGATTACCATTCGAAGGAAGTATGATTGATATGTAACGTGTTTGACGGGCTTGTTTACGGAACACGGACGGTTTTAGTGATACGCGTTGCTTTACTAATTGTTTTTGTTGATCTTCTGTTGGGAAAAAAAGTGATAGAACTTGTTGACTCGACCGCACGTGCTTGTTTTACGGAACATTATTTTAGTGATACGCGTTGCTTTACTAATTGTGTTTTTTTTCGTGGAGTTGTCTTTTTTTATTTGAACTGGGTGTGCGATCTAGTTTCGCGGTCCTTTTTTTTTATTAGAGTAGTTCATACTTTGGATTATCCAAATACAGTTGATACTGTAGTTTCTGAATTTTCTAACCCCAAAGAATCTACAACAGATCTTTGCTTGCGCAAATTTCGTTATTTGCGAAATATAACAGATCACCGGTTTACAAAGGTATTGGTTGAAGTTTCTCACTGCTTTGTGGATGTTTATGAAGATAATATACATGTTGTCCCAGTTGAAATTAAACTAGTGCTACAACATATATCGAAATTATTGTCTCAGAAAATAGAAGTAACAAGAAATTTATCAAGGCTACATAGTTCCGTCGCGTGATAATGTCTGTTGCTAACACCAGTGAAATACGTAGGTGTGATTAGGGTAACGTGTGATAAGTTCCATCAACACCCTCTCAGTAAAGGGGAGAAGTGCTTCGCTAGTGCAGGACCTCGTGAATCCCACACTTCAAATGCAAGGAAGCGTTCCTGAAGGACTTTTTGTAAGTTGAACTATTTCCTACTTATTATTACTTTAAATATCTATTCGTTGCTTTACCATATCTTTGTCGTTCTGATACCTTTTACAATAGACTTGCATGCTATTTTAAAACATAAAAAAAAAGAAAGATAGAAAAATCAATACTACTGAATTACTCATACCAATTGTGTCTTATCTATTTATCTTTTGTCGACATTTTGTCTGATTTATGTTTAATTGGTGTGTGAGGAAACGTTTCTGCTACTCCCCAATATTACCTCACTTTGTACTAAACATTTTTCTGTATTGCTTTTACCGTTGTTATATTATATAGATTATCCAAACAGTTTCTTTTTTTTTACATTCTACAAAGTACTGAATAATTTAGACTTTTCATTGCTGCTATACTTATTCTTTTTTTTTCAGGTTTGCTTAACTATTTTTCTTGCAGGTATGGTCACTAACTCTTTACCGCCGCATACATTATCTGTCAATCTGCTTTCTACAACCCCCCCTAATCTCCGATTGAGCCCGGTCATTCCGTGATATCTTTGTGTTACGTAACATAAATTTGGCGCCCAACGTGGCAGCCGCTAATTAACGTAACAGAATTTTTGGCGCCCAACGTGGGGCTCGATTTTTTTGTTTGGCTCAATTTTTTTTGAGGGGCTCGATTTTTTCGAGGGGCCTCGGTTTTGTTTTGGTTTGCTCTTGATTTTCTAAATTTTTTTTTTATGACCTTGATTTTTTGGCCTTGACTTTTTTTTTTGGTGTATCGGTTCGATTTTCTTTTTTGCCTATATTGGTTGGCTCTAATTTTTTTTTTGTGGTGTAGTCTTGATTTTTTCTCTTCCTTCGCCATATAGAAATTCCTTGATTGTAGTTTTTTTTTTGTGTGAATTATCAGAGTTGTGTTTTCGCTGGTAATTGGGTTCTGGAAAACACTAGCGCCCAAATTTTCTGTACACCACCTTTTTTTTCTTTTCTTGACGTCACTTTCGCTACCTCACTTAAATATAATCCTAATGTCCCCGATTTAGATCTGTTGTCCTTTTGGCGACGCAAACGCCACAAATTTCGTCCGTAATCCACTCGTCTCCCTACGTTATACGATTTCTTCAACTCATTAGCTTTATCTGTGATATTTGACATATTTCGTAGTATTGTGTGATGACTTTTATTTTTTTCTTCTACTCTTTCCGGGTTTTTTTCCATTCCACATTCCTGTCCATTTTTTTTCCTGACTGGTTTTCCTTGCGGTTAGTTGAGGTACTGACTTCGATTACTCGTTGTATCTGCTCCTGTGGTAGTTGCTCTTTAGGCCTACTTTCTGTCCTTTAGGAATCACGACTTAGTCGACTTTTGGGTCTATTAGCACATTACTTTTCTTATCTGGTTGTATTATACGACTTTTTTTTTCCTTCTTGATACCGCAGTTGAAGCCTTTCGTTACTTTTTTAGTTTTCCGTTTGTCGTTCCCTAGCTTACTTGAGGCTTGACACTTGTGTCTTATGTTGGCTATTGCTGTTGGTTTCCTTCCTCGCTACTTTTCTTTTCTTTTGGTTTTTGCGCGCGCGAAATCAATTTCTTGAGGTTGGAAACTGTGCTGTTTCTTTTCTAACGAGACATCCGTCCTTTGACGACTTTGGCAGCGTTTATGCTTTTACACCTTGGTCCTCTTCGATTGCTACTACTTACCTATCTTTCCCTGTGGATTTCTTTACTCTTAGTTTTGTCCGACATTTTGATCCTGAACCTCCGGATCCTAAAGGGCTCCCTACGACCGATTCTATTTTGACCCCTACGTGTCGCTGTCCCTAATGACTTGTAATTTTTTGTGGCTTGTTGGTCTTGTGTTTTCTCTGATAAACTTGTGTCCGAAAACACTGGCGTCCGTTTCGTGTTCCTATTCGTGTTTTTGTGGCTGGCCCATCCCGTGACTTTTCCTTCTGGCTAGTTCTACCATTTGTTCACTTTTTGACTATTATAGTCGCTTTCTACATCCATTCCTTGAGGTAGGCTTCAGATCTATTTTCTTTTCCTTTAGGTATTTCGACTTGGTCGCTTCTGTAGATCTGTTAGCCATACTCTGCTTGAGTAATCGTTTCATACGAATCTGTGTTACCTCAGTTGGAAGTATTTTAGGTTGTGTACTAGCTTGCCTTTGCTCTTTGCTTTGTCTTGGTTCTTTCTTTGCTGCACGCTTGAGGTTGACAGTTGTGTCGTCTAGTTGGTTTGCTACGAGTTTTCTTCATCGTTTTTTTTTCTTTCCTCTTGGTTTCTCCGCGGGAAGCCAAAACTTTTCTTTGAGGTAGAGAACAGAAATGTCCCTTTCGGGGACATCCGTCTTTTGACGTTTTTGAAAGTAGCTAAGACCATTAATCCTCATTGGGTGTTTACTTAATGCTTTCTTTACCTGTTCTGTCGTTGTTGGTTACGGTAGATGACTTTGTCTTCTTTTAGAAAAATGTTCCTTTTCTTATACTGATATTGGTCCTTCGAACCGGATAATAATTTGTTTGTTTGGTTCCTGTCTGTCGTTTTTTTCTTTTACCCCGACGTCTTTATTTTGCTAGGGGGGAATTTGTAACGTGCATTTTTAATCGTTTAACATTTTACGCTTTTTCTCAATTAGTAAATACCTTTCTGCAATTACTATTTCTATATTTTATATTTATTAACCCGTTGGCGAATGCGTCGTATTGTAATTAATTATAAATTGCATCGTTCTTGGCTTGCCGCTCGTATAAATTTTGTTCCTTAATGTATTATCCAAGTCTAGATAATAAGACGATAACAGGTTGTAATAGCAACGAGTTGATAGAAACAGATGAGAGTTGTAGTTTGCTCTTTGTTCCTAGATATTAACTACGTTAAAAAGACTGTTTCCTTTTTGCTTTGAGAATAGTGAGAATTAATGCGGAATCAATATCGAATTGTGCATGGACAAGCACGGCACGCTTTTAGTTGTTTTTCTTGTGAAACAAAAGTTGTATATTAACTGTAGCAGTGTAGTTCTGATTACCATTCGAAGGAAGTATGCTTGATATGTAACGTGTTTGGCGGGCTTGTTTACGGAACACGGACGGTTTTAGTGATACGCGTTGCTTTACTAATTGTTTTTGTTGATCTTCTGTTGGGAAAAAAAGTGATAGAACTTGTTGACTCGACCGCACGTGCTTGTTTTACGGAACATTATTTTAGTGATACGCGTTGCTTTACTAATTGTGTTTTTTTTCGTGGAGTTGTCTTTTTTTATTTGAACTGGGTGTGCGATCTAGTTTCGCGGTCCTTTTTTTTTATCAGAGTAGTTCATACTTTGGATTATCCAAATACAGTTGATACTGTAGTTTCTGAATTTTCTAACCCCAAAGAATCTACAACAGATTTTTGCTTGCGCAAATTTTGTTATTTGCGAAATATAACAGATCACCGGTTTACAAAGGTATTAGTTGAAGTTTCTCATTGCTTTTTGGATGTTTATGAAGATAATATACATGTGGTCCCAGTTGAAATTAAACTAGTGCTACAACATATTTCGAAATTATTGCCTCAGGAAATAGAAGTAACAAGAAATTTATCAAGGCTACATAGTTCCGTCGCGTGATAATGTCTGTTGCTAACACCAGTGAAATACGTAGGTGTGATTAGGGTAACGTGTGATAAGTTCCATCAACACCCTCCCAGTAAAGGGGAGAAGTGCTTCGCTAGTGCAGGACCTCGTGAATCCCACACTTCAAATACAAGGAAGCGTTCCTGAAGGACTTTTTGTAAGTTGAACTATTTCCTACTTATTATTACTTTAAATATGTATTCGTTGCTTTACCATATCTTTGTCGTTCTGATACCTTTTACAATAGACTTGCATGCTATTTTAAAACATAAAAAAAAGAAAGATAGAAAAATTAATACTACTGAATTACTCATACCAATTGTGTCTTATCTATTTATCTTTTGTCAACATTTTGTCTGATTTATGTTTAATTGGTGTGTGAGGAAACGTTTCTGCTACTCCCCAATATTACCTCACTTTGTACTAAACATTTTTCTGTATTGCTTTTACCGTTGTTATATTATATAGATTATCCCAACAGTTTCTTTTTTTTTACATTCTACAAAGTACTGAATAATTTAGACTTTTCATTGCTGCTATACTTATTCTTTTTTTTTTCAGGTTTGCTTAACTATTTTTCTTGCAGGTATGGTCACTAACTCCTTACCGCCGCATACATTATCTGTCAGTCTGCTTTCTACAACCTCCCCTAATCTCCGATTGAGCCCGGTCATTCCGTGATATCTTTGTGTTACGTAACATAAATTTGGCGCCCAACGTGGCAGCCGCTTATTAACGTAACAGCGCGGGTAACAGTGCAAGCACTACGCCCGCGCAACGCAACAAAGCGTCTCCTTCAGAGACGCACGGTAAGTTGAATTACTTCTGGACTAGCAGACTCACTACCCCGTTCAGCGCCCAAGGTGTCTTAAGCGAAGCAATTCAACCCAATACCCGTGGGTTGGATTGTGGCGGAGGTGAAGACGGGTTCTACTACGTTGATCCGGGATGATTATCTACGGATTGGCAGACTCACTAACCCGTTCACAGCCCTAAGTGTAGGCTAGATAATCAAACCGAATTTAATAGCCGAACTTTTCAGCATTCAGCTCTACTAAAGTACAAAAGCTAATAATAGCCTTCGCACGTTTGCAGAACTAAACACGGGGCGATTCTTTTTTAATGCACTAATAAGTGCACCTCGATGTTTCTGATGATCGTTGAAATTAAAACCCTCTTTGATGGCTGATCTCCTGGATTACGGCGTTGTAGTTTACCTCGTTGAACTAAATAATACTGAAAAATACTATTTAGTTAAATCTCTCAGGACTGCACGTGCTCTCTCAATGAAATCTGGACGTCGACTGTAACTGTCTCATCTACATTGAAAATACGGTCAGCTTTAAACTTTTTTTCATTGTAAACTTACTCAAGACGATAATAGAATTCGTACATGCGTTTTTTCGTAAAACCATGAAACTCTCAAATGGAGTGCCTTGTGGCTTCCGCATAGACAACTTATTTTTGTTTCGTGACAAAAACTCTTCAGTCAATATCGGTCAGCAGCACTTTCAGCAAAAAGATGAACTATGTTGTTTTTTGATGTTAGTTGAAACGCCTATTTACGTAAGTCTATTTGGGTCAATCCATAAAACTTGGTTTCCATTTTAAGCGCATAATCGACTAAATGGAATTCAAAATACTCATTAAACACTGATTTATGTTCAATTTTCTTGCAGACAAACTGTTCTGTTGTACAAATTAATATACAATTATTTTTGTTTCACAACTAATATAAATACGATTAAAAAGAACATTATCTTGGCATCTGCATGCATTAGTTTTATTCCTAAATTTTTTAACATGGGATTACTAGTCATTTAGTTTACCTAAAAGCATTTAAAGAACTAATTTGAATGTTGTAATCCTTGAAATTTGGTAAAAGTGAAAAAGTCTGTAATGAAAAAAAAGGATAACTAAATTACCTTTTATTAAATTTAAGAATTGGGCATTGAAATATCCTTTTAAAGTACAAATTGAAAAATTGATCTTATATCAGATAATATGTATTCCATATTTTTTTAGGACATTAGGTAAGAAAAATCATATTATTTTCGATCTGCTGTAAACGGGATGGAAATATCGGAGGTTTTAATGCTTATGATCTCCTTCCAGCTACGGCTTTGCGTCACGTCATTGATGCAGACACTTTTTAATTATTAAAAATTTTGGAATGAATGTAAAGTCGATATTTTCAGCTGAACTCCGATGTAATTATTAAGTTTTAATGAATGTGTAAAAAATTGGAACAACAGCTTCATTATACAATTGCTTTATAACAATAAATACATCGAATACCTATTTTCTAATATTATGCTGTGTGTTTACTACGTATTAGTAATAACACAAAGCTGGGAAACTAAGGTTTAATCAACATCGACGCTCCCAACGAGCCACCTTTGTCTATTAACTGTAATTTCGATTTCATTGGCGTTTAAATTAGTTGCATGCAATAACAAAGGCACGACGCATGCGCCACCTTCCTAAACGGTGCGGCACGAATGCCATAGAACGTAAAGAAAGCGTAGAACTAAATATTTCTATTAGTAGCTTGGAGATCGCAGTCGTTGTGTAGTTGATTTCGGTTTGAAAGTTTCGTAATGTTACCTTTAAAAAATACTGGAATTAAATTACTTCCATTATTTTATTGATGTAAGTGTTGAACAAAATTAAGTTTCCTGTGTGTGTCATCTATTAATTTCACTGGAATTAAATCAAATTTAACTAACGGTAAGTTTGTTGTGATCTAATATTATTGTTACATCTTTATTGTGAGAATTTCCTTGGTATTAGGTTAGATTATTCTCACCAACACTATAATTAGAACATACTAATTTGTAGTATATCTGTTACTTTAATCATAGGTACTTTTATTACTTTTGTAAATACAGTGACTGTATAATAGATATTTCTCGTTCTAATTACATTACACGACGTAAGCGAGATTGTTTATACGGTTTAAAACAAACTCGACTAACAACCGAGTTTATGAGGTTTAATAAAATATTTGCAGCAACTTTCTAACTTGTGTATGTTAGACGCGCACAGTAGAAATCGTTTGTATCGTAATGATCGCAGAATTGCATCGCAGTTCACATTTAGTTAATTAACCACTGTTTGTTTTACTCTGCATCAAACTAGCACCATGTACAGATACCGTTTGTATTTTTAAAGGAAAGTTGAGTATGGTTAGGTTCCATGTATTTAACCAACCTGGTACGTATCGTTTCAAGGATACTAAACATATATACGTAAAAGAGTCCCACTCCGTTGGCATATCGTTTTGAAAACAAACATA